>CM021104.1:389898910-390130480 GCA_007115665.2 Sequoiadendron giganteum | reverse complement strand
GGGTTGAGGGTTGAGGGGATTAAGAGGGTATAGGGATTGAGGATTGAGGTTTAAGGGTTGAGGGTTGGGATTAGGGTTTGAGGTTGAGGGATTAAGAGGGTATAGGGGTTGAGGGATTAGGGTTTAAGGGTTGAGGATTGAGGGTTGAGGGATTAAGAGGGTATAGGGGTTGAGGGATTAGGGTTTAAGGGTTGAGGGATTAGGGTTTGAGGTTTGAGGGTTTCTCCCACTCTCCCCCTCTCTCCCTCCCTCTCTATCTCCCATTCTCCCCCTCTCTCCCTCCCACTCTCTTTCTCCCACTCTCCCCCACTCTATCTTTCTCCCACTCTCTCAGTCTCCCACTCTCCGCTTCTCCCCTTCTCCCACTCTCTCTTTCTCCCACTCTCCCCCTCTCTCCCTCCCTCTCTATCTCCCACTCTCCCCCACTCTCTCCCACTCTATCTTTCTCCCACTCTCACCATCTCTCCCTCCATCTCTATCTCCCACTCTCTGCTTCTCCCCTTCTCCCATTCTCACCATCTCTCCCTCGCTCTCTATCTGCCACTCGCTCCTTCTTACCTTCTCCCACTCTCTCCCACTCTCTCTTTCTCCCACTCTCCCCCTCTCTCCCTCCCTCTCTATCTCCTACGCTACCCCTCTCTCCCTCCCACTCTCTCTTTCTCCCACTCTCCCCCTCTCTCTCCCACTCTCTCTTCCACTCCCTCCCTCTCTATCTTCCACTCTCCCCCTCTCTCCCTCCCACTCTCTCAGAAACACCTAGACTCTCAAAAATACACTAAGAAAACCAAATTTCATATAACGTGTGCGTGTTATAATGCGAGCGCATTTTTTACTCCACTCAAACCATAAAAAAATCTATATACCCGTGATTTGAAGGCCCACAATCTGCATATTCCCCTAGTTCTGCGTGTGCTCCGACAAAAAATAGCTTTTTGATGATGTTGTGAAGTGTGCAAGCATCTTTTTCACATTCCATCACCTTTTCCATGATCTTTTTACCACCTTTGCATGAAATAGTAGAGTTTCCACGTTGAAAGACATATAATATCAATTGAAGTTTGAATTCCATTGAAAACTGATATACAATTGAAGTGTGGAAGGGAAGAAGCTTTTGAACAAGTCAAATTGTTGTGGAGTTTGAAGAAAGAAGAAGCTAAGGCTACATAATTGGGTTGAACTCCTCCATTTGAAAGTCTAGTTTTTAAGGTATGTGAAGTCTTTACACATTTTCTTTCATTCTATTATGGCTTGCTTTCATTTGTGTTTGTCACTATAACCTTAGGTTGTCAATGCACATTTTAAATTACCAAATTATATACACTTGCCAATTACCATTTTACACTTGCCAATTATAGAAATTCAAAACCATTCACCAAAATTAATCCTTTAAGACAACTCCAAGCCTCTCCCATTCCTCTAAAGGGTCCAAACACCTTCCAATACCTCTGCACAAAGTGATGTAGTACAAAGGAAGAAATCAACACTTTCTTGACACACTTATTCAACTATATTTCCCTTCACAAAACATTTGATTCGTATACTCAAATTAGCATTAAGAGTTCCCAATTCCTTAAGGACCTTCAAAACACCTTGAAAATATTGAAAATAACTGATTACAATCAACTAGGTTCCTCAAAACATCAACCAATGATTATGTCATTCACAAGTTGTCATAAATCTTCCATAATGGCACCATTGTTTACAAACACAAAATATAATTCTTAAGGCACAACCAAACCATTATTTGCTTAATAAATCTTTGTTTGAGTTAGTACAACAAAAATGAAGCCTTTCAGAAGTTTTCCCTTACACACAAACCTAGTTCCTTTGTTCACTGTCCACATTACTAGTAGCCAAGCATTTGCAAATTGTCACATGCATCTCCCAAACCATGCACACACTTCAAACTGTGATACTCATTTTTGATGCAGAGTTAGAGGACCCAAAACCATTGAAGATGTCAACTTGCCTTCAAGAGCCATCTAAGAAGATTAAAAAGGTGTAATGGACCAATCCCAACACTCCTCCAAGCTGGACAACAAACAAAAATATTATTTCCCAAATTTCACCCTTGGAATCTAGTTACTGTGCAAAACCAGTTTTGGGCCCTTAACTCCAAAACTTTCCAAAACACTAGGAAAATAAAAGAATGATTGTAGCACCAATTTTAGAGTTGCAAGACATACCTTAACCCATCACATGACTCTTTTGGGACAATATTAAGAAAACTGGCCTTTTTCACTATTTTAGGCCTCCAAGTAGGCCAATTTTACAAAGGAACTACCCTTAGATCTTCACACCAGACTTCCAAACCTAAAAAAAGTCTTTAATTAGGTCTCAAAACAAGATAATTTCTAGGTCTTAGGACCTTACCCGCTCAACTAGGCTTCCAATACAAAAACCCCTATTTTTCAATGCAAAGAGGGAGGGTTTATAGAAACTCCTATACCCGGGCCTTCCCAGACCATTCCAAAGCATCAAACATCTTCCAAATACCCTGCACAAGGTCAAAAGTTCATTACATAGACCACTCCTTCAACACTTTTTCAAAATCACTCCTTGGTTCCTCAAATTCTCATGGAAAAGTGCTTGTTTGAGCTAAGAACCACAAATCCTATTGTCTTTAGTTTCATTCCAAGGCATGTTCAACAATAAAAGAACCTACTCTAAAAATTTACATGCCATCCCACTGATAAAAAAGTCATAATAGTAGGTGGGATGGTCATTTCATAATTAAATCCTACTCAAACCCTTAACTGGCTTGAAATGAGCAGTTTAAAAAAATTGTCAATTGCTCCCTTCAAACGTAATGTTAAGCCCTCAAAACTGATGCATTAGAGACTTAAAAAAATTTCATACAATATTATATTAGTTTTCTATCAAGGGGAGGCTGTATAGATGTGTACAAGTGCACGGAAGTGCAAAAAAACCAGTGAATTTCTGCAAACAAGCATTTTTTTATCAAAAAAATGGATTTCAAACTGAACAAAAATCCTCCCTTCGAGCCAATGGAGGTTGTTTAAAACTTTTTCAATGACAACCAACTCCCCCCAATTCCTATAACTAGCAAACAACCACCTTTGAAAGCTCATATAACCGGTACATGAAAAATGTCTTTAATGACCCTCTTACAACATGAAAATACCCAAAATTTTATCAAATTTCAAAATGGAAGCATAGATTGTCAAGGTGCTCCTACACCACAAACTTATCAAATACTCACAATTCCATTCACTCCTTAGTTTTCAGAATCACCATCATGGTTATTCACTTTTAGTTAGAAATGTGCTCTGGCCAGCCTAGTGCTTCCATAGTTTGTGCACATTTGTCTACATGCTAGGTTAACTTTTGTACACGATGATTGTAAGTATTATTTAAATGAAGCCTTAAATGACATATATTTTTCAATTGTCTTGAATGGATACATTTTTTAGGAACTAATATTTGTCTCATTACCATGGTACAGATAAAATTATCCGCCATGCCGAAGAAAAAGACAAAGAGGAAACTAACAGACGAAGAGAACGAAACCTTGAAAGAAAAGGAGAGAGTTTGGGTGGCGGCATATCATGAAAAGAAGAAATTGGAAACGATTGATGAAAATGACCCGATTGTAGAGGAACCTCAACTGTCAAAAAGAGAATGGGAATTGGCAGCACAACAAGCACGAATGTGAAAGCATCGTCGTAAGACAGATTCAGATACCATAGTTGGAGACACACCCTCTACGACAAGTGAATATGAAGGGACACCATTAAGCACAAGAGAATATGGAGGGACACCATCTAGCACAAGTGAATATGGATGGACACCATCTACTGCAAGTGAATATGGAGGGACACGATGTATCGCAAGTGAATATTGTTGGACACCATCCAACACATCTCAAGCTGAGAGTACATCATCACTCAAAATTGACGAAGAAGGTATGCCATCATTTCCATGTGAAACTCAAGGTATGTCTTCTTCTCCACCCTCGATCGAAGGTATGCAATCTAGCCCACCTCAATTAAATATTGATGAAATTCCTAATGTTGAGATGTATGTACCTAGGAGAACACCACCAAGAATTTTGCGTAGAAAGCCAAAGTATTTGATTAATATTGATGATGAGATTTTGTAGCACATGGAAGGTAAGATTTCAACACACACTTGTAGAAGATATGTTGATAAGATTTAGGAATGATTCTTTGAAAGGCTAAATGAGACTGCAAGATAGGAACATCATGAAGACTCTTGGGTTGAGAACATCGAATGCATCGAATGAAGACACTATTGTGAAGAATCTAATGGATGCTTATGAGAGTGTGGGTAAGACCTCATGCTCAAAGGATAGTAATGTCACCCGATGTGTCATTACATCAACTTTGGTAAGTTGTCAAACAAAGAGAGCTCACCTAATTAAAAAGACTAGTGAAAAAATGGGAATTAGTAGAAATTTTTTATCAAGATCCATTCAAAGGCGACAAAGAATTGAGGGCAATGATACAAATGAATTATGGGCATTCTCGGGGAGACTGTCATGAAAAGATAAAGAAGTTGTCGAAGCCTTGAGAACACTAATTGAAGAGTATTGGAAGAATAAAACAAGGCCATCTCCAAATCAAAGGGATGTGGTAAGAAGGAGAATCGGTAGTCGGAATCGTGAGCCACATCCAAAGCATTTTTTGGATATGACTCAAACCCAATTTTTTCGGAAATTTGAAAATGATTACCTCAAATTAGTATTTCTCAAAGATTTTTTGAACTGCTTAAACCTTTTTATGTCAAGATAAATCACACACGCACTACTTGTTGTTGTAGACTACATATTGAATTTTCTAACCATTACGATGTTTATCGTTCTATTTGTTTAGATTTGCATCTTGACGATGTTTTTGCAAGATTGTGGCATAGAAGCCCCACCAAAATCTTCAAGAGAGTTCTTATCAAAAAAATTATGTGAAATAGAGGATGGCCAGATATTCTATAGGACAACATGCTTGGATGGTTCATGCGAGCGTTGCGGTGGCTTCCAGCGTATGCCAGTATGTCAATATATGGAAAGCACAGATGAGGTGGGACAAAAACTAGTAGAGTTTAGGAAGTATAAAATAGTGGCATATGCTACAAAATATGGGTCTCAAGCAAAAATGTGTGATTTGGTTATTGAGAAGATTCCACTGTACAAATTTATGACCACATTTCGTGATAGTATACTGTCTGAGTATGCAATGCATACCCATAGAGCCCGATGGTTGGACACACAATTCAAGCTATGCAAGGACACCTTTCCAGTTGAAAGCATAGTATCTGTGGTTGACTTTGCAGAGAACTACACTCTACAGCCACAACATGAGGTGCAATCATAGTATTACAACTCCACACAAGTTTCGATATTTGTGCACATAGCATTCATTCATGCATCTGATAGTACAGATGAGCAAAGGAAGGTATTGAGGGAGTACCACTTTTACATTAGTGATGATCGCACACATTCTCCAGAGTTCGTGCAAGGTTGCTTCCAGATGTTCTACAGTGGTTTGGCTCAGAGGGGCATAGAATATGATCAAAATATAATATGGTCTGATAACTGTGCAACACAGTTCAAGAACTCACACATGTTCTACTGGTTGTGCAGGATGCATGTCATTACAGGTGTTCAAAATATGTGGAACTTTTGTGAGGCTGGATATGGAAAGGGGGAGCATGATGGTGCATAAGCATGCATGAAAAGAGCATTAGCACGAGAAGAGTTAAAATATAAAGACAGTGCAAAGTTGACAGATGCAAAATCAATCGTCGAGTGGTGTAATGCTTTGATGGGTCCAGGTAATGAAGGTACATCTTCAGTTCATAGATTTGTTTGGTTGATGGATGATACTAACATTGCACCATATGAAGACTGTAGTACACTAACAGGATCGAGTGAGGTACACTCTTTCCTTATCTCAAATGCAGGTTCATGGAGTATCGATACACGAAAGATGGCATGCTTATGTTCTTCATGTACAATGCAAGCCTGGAATGGTTGTGAGTTGGGGGAGTGGGTTGACAAATGGTTCACAAGTTATCTTAGCTCACTTCACACGTATCGCTCTCCGACGACATTGGAATTGACATAGATGGAATCATTGGCCGACTTTGACCACATATCAGATCTAGTTCAACCAAGTGATATATCTACTTTCTTAGTTGTTGAAATTCCATATCGTTATCTTACTTTGTATTGTATTCGTAATGTTGACAAATTTCAAGAGATTTTTTGCACATATCAATGTAGGGCATGTTTATGCAGTTATTGCAGATGAAGACAATGAAGAGGGAACAAACTATTACTTGTGTCATTGTGTTGAGACCAAAAAAAATTTGGAGGCCCCAGTTATAGATGGAGAAAACATAGAATACCCTACAGGCTCAGTTGTGGTTACTAGAACATGGCTTAGAAGGTACCCACATTCAAGTGTTAAACATTGGCTATTTTAGGACTTTGACATGCATCATAAGATTCTTCATTACTCGAACCTTGTCGTAGCATCTAATGTTCATTTGACCAAATATGGGGGTAGACCTTTGAACAAGACGTTATGGAAGGTTTGTGAGTCTGACCATAAGGCAATACTTGACACAATAAAGAGTAGAGCAGACCCGGATGGTTCGTTGGATTAATTTGTAAGTATATGCACATTGGTTCTTATTAATTTATACTTGTATGCACATTAATTTGTTTGATGCCAATGCTATCATCTTCTTTTACAGTGATTGGTGTCCCCTTGCAAAAAATGCAGATATATGAGCCATCCAAGAGAATGTCAGCCATAAAAGCAATGCAACATCCTTATTTTGATGCCTGCATGCAACATCTGTAAGTGCCTTCCATCTATTTTTATTTCATTTCCATTTTGGATGCTCTTTCTTTTTCTCTTTTACTTTGTGTATTTGTAAGTAAACTACTAAAAATTGATTGATCTTTCGTTGCAGAAAATGTTGATTTAAGAGCCATCAAAGAGAATCTCAGCCAAAAAAGCAATGCAACATCCTTATTTTGATGATCTTGACAAATCTCAATTTTGATTTCAAGCCATTATAAAAGAGCGTGTGAAGCTTAGCGAGGGAATGTCAAGTTACTCATTTGAAGTTAACCTCATAATGAGCACCTATGATATAGACATTTAAAGAGAATCTCGAATGTATGAGTGACATTGTAAAAGATCTGTGAGAACGAAGTGCCTAAGGCATTGTAATAAGATTTAATTACATAATGAGATATACTCAAATATTGTAAGGTTTGAGTTCATGTTTGGTGTAGTAGCACCTTGTTTTGTAAATGCGTTGAATAGGAAAATTTGCAAACTTTGAATTTTGAAATGTAAACGATGTGAAAAAGGTCATATAAAGGTCATGTAAACAATTTGCAACTTTTTTTTCTGCAACTCGTGTGACGAAGCAAACTGTTCTAACACATTCGAATAGGTATGTTTACGCTAGGCATGGTCCTTTTTCGCACCGAAACACATGGAATCGCTCCGAACTATGTTCCACCGGATCGATCCCTTAAGGGTCCAAAGTACAAAATGGATGCAAACTTCAGCATGCTACTCGGATATTGTGATGCTTAAAAACTTTTCGTCTAATCCTATAGGATCGTGTTGATCCCCTCTACAAAAACCTCTCTCGGTTTTGGCTATCTCGGAGTGGTTTTCCCATGGTGGCAGACTTTCACTTGATGGAAAAAACATCAAATGCAAGCAATGCAAAGTTGCAAAGTGGTGCAACTTTCGTTCTACAACTCGTGTGACTAAAATAACTACTCCAATGCATCTGAATAGGTATTTTTACGCTAGGAATGGTCCTTTTTCATACCGAAACATGTGGAATCGCTCCGAGCTATGTTCCACCAGATTGATCCCTTAAGGGTCCAAAGTGCAAAATGGATGCAAACTTCAACATGCTATTACTTGGATATCATGATGCTTAGAAACTTCTCATTTGATCCTATAGGATTGCGTTGAGCCCCTCTACAAAAACCTCTCCTGGTTTTGGCTATCTCGGAGTGGTTTTCCCATGGTGGCGGATTTTCACTTGATGGAAAAAGCATCAAATGCAACCAGTGCAAAGTTGCAAAGTGGTGCAACTTTCGTTCTACAACTCGTGTGACCAAACTAACTGATCCAAAACGTCCGAATAGGTATGTTTATGCTAGGTATGGTCCTCTTTCACACCGAAACACGTGGAATCGCTCCGAGCTATGTTCCACCAAATCGACCCCTTAAGGATCCAAAGTGCAAAATGGCTGCAAACTTCACCATGCTATTACTCAGATATCGTGATGCTTAGAAACTTCTTGTATGATCCTATAGGATCATGTTGAGCCCCTCTACAAAAACCTCTCTCATTTTTGGCTATCTAGGAGTGGTTTTCCCATGGTGGTGGATTTTCACTTGATGAAAAAAATATCAAATGCAAGCAGTGCAAAGTTGCAAAGTGGTGCAACTTTCATTTTGCAACTCGTGTGACCAAACTAACTGCTCCAATGCATCTGAATAGGTATGTTTACGCTAGGCATGGTCTTTTTTTGCACTAAAACACGTGGAATCGCTCCAGGCTACGATCCACCGGATCGATCCCTGAAGGGTCCAAAGTGCAAAATGACTGCAAACTTTAGCATGCTATTACTTGGACACCATTACACTTAGAAACTTCTCGTTTGATCCTACAGGAAGGCATTGGGCCTCTCTAGAAAAACCTCTCTCGGTTTTGGTTGTCTTGGAGTGGTTTTCTCGTGGCGGCAGATTTTCACTTGATGGAAAAAGTGTCAAATTCAAACTGTGCAAAGTTGCATAGTGGTGCAACTTTCGCTCTGTAACTCGTGTGACCAAACTAACTGCTCCAACACATTCGAATAGGTATTTTTATGCTAGGCATGGTCCTCTTTCACACCGAAACACGTGGAATCGCTCTGAGCTATGTTCCATCGGTTGATCCCTAAAGAGTCCAAAGTGCAAAATGGCTGCAAACTTCAACATGCTATTAATTGGATACCATTACACTTAGAAATTTCTCATCTAATCCTACAAGAAGATGTTAGGCCCCTCTAGAAAAACCTCTCTCGGTTTTGGATGTCTTGTAGTGGTTTTCTCATTGCGACGGATTTTCACTTGATGGAAAAAGTTTAAAATTCAAGTTGTGCAAAGTTGCAAAGTGGTGCAACTTTCGCTCTGCAACTCGTATGACCAAACTAATTGTTCCAACGCATATGAATAGGTATGTTTATGCTAGGCATGGTCTTGTTTCGCACCAAAACACATGGAATCGCTTCGAGCTATGTTCCACTAGATCGATCCCTGAAGGGTCCAAAGTGCAAAATGGCTGCAACTTTTAGAATGCTATTACTTGGATACCGTTACACTTAGAAAATTTTCATCTAATCTTACAGGAAGGCGTTGGGCCCCTCTAGAAAAACCTCTCTCAGTTTTGGCTGTCTTGGAGTGGTTTTCTCGTGGCAGCAGATTTTCACTTGATGGAAAAAGTTTAAAATTCAAGTTGTGCAAAGTTGCAAAGTGGTGCAACTTTCGCTCTGCAACTCGTATGACCAAACTAACTATTCCAACGCGTTTGAAGAGGTATGTTTATGCTAGGCATGGTCTTTTTTCGCACTGAAACATGTGGAATCGCTCTGAGCTACGTTCCACCGGATCGATCCCTGAAGGGTCCAAAGTGCAAAATGACTGCAAATTTCAGCATGCTATTACTTGGATACCGTTACACTTAGAAACTTATCATCTAATATTATAGAAAGGAGTTAGCCCCCTCTAGAAAAACCTCTCTCGATTTTGGTTGTCTTGGAGTGGCTTTCTTGTGGCGGTGGATTTTCACTTGATGGAAAAAGTGTCAAATTCAAGCTGCGCAAAGTTTCAAAGTGGTGCAACTTTCGCTCTGCAACTCGTATGACCAAACTAACTGTTCCAACGCGTTCGAATAGGTATGTTTATGCTAGGCATGGTCTTGTTTTGCATCGAAACACGTGGAATTGCTTCGAGCTACGTTCCACCAGATCGATCCCTTAAAGGTCCAAAGTGCAAAATGGCTGCAAACTTCAGTATGCTATTACTTGGATATCGTGATACTTAGAAACTTCTCGTTTGATCCAATAGTATCGCGTTGAGCCCCTCTACAAAAACCTCTCTCGATTTTGGCTATCTTAGAGTGGTTTTCCCATGGTGGCGG
Organism: Sequoiadendron giganteum; assembly: GCA_007115665.2. Classification (NCBI taxonomy): domain Eukaryota; kingdom Viridiplantae; phylum Streptophyta; class Pinopsida; order Cupressales; family Cupressaceae; genus Sequoiadendron; species Sequoiadendron giganteum. The sequence goes on along the minus strand of CM021104.1, from coordinate 390,120,274 downwards.
ATTTTCACTTGATGGAAAAAGCATCAAATGCAAGCAGTGCAAAGTTGCAAAGTGGTGCAACTTTCATTTTGCAACTTGTGTGACCAAGAGGACTGTTCCAACACATCCAAATAGGTATGTTTACGCTAGGCATGGTCCTCTTTCGCACCGAAACACATGGAATCGCTTTGAGCTATGTTCCACCAGATCAATCCCTTAGGTTGGAGGAGTCTAAAGTTGCAAATTTGTAAGTTGCTTAAAGCAACAAATTTGAAATGCAATGGTTACTTGTTTTGAAAGTTGGTTTTTAGTTAGTTGAGGGTGTGGATCAGTTAGACAAAGGTGTAAGACACTATGTAAAGCCTTGAGAGGCTCAAATGGAGGTTGTTGATGAACTTTTGGAGAAGATAAGATAAGAATTATTCACACTGTTCTTTATTTTTTAGATTTCTTATACACACTTGTTGATCTCGTACTTCGTACGACCTCCAACTTCCTTTACGGTCCCAAGGCTGACATGGATTGAAAGAGGGATGAGTTCACAAGAACCCATCTCTCATGATAATGAATGGACCACTTAGCACTCATTGCATGTAGGTGATGCTCACAAAGGTGAGGCACTAGGCCTTCCCAGGAGGTCACCCATCCCAGTACTACTCCAGCTCAAGTGCTTAACCACAAAGTTTTTTCCCCAAGGTTAATCCCACTTAGCTTGCAACCCCATTTGTAAAATCTTCAGCAAGTGTTGTGCCTTATGAAACATTCATTATAGAGCCCCTTTAGCTCATCAATTGATAAGTAGGAGGTAATTTCTACAATGTGTCAAATTGTGATATTGCTATCAGGATTCAATTGTGTAGTTTTCGAGTATAAAAGAGAATAAGAAGGGAAGATCAGGGTAATCAATTTGCAGGCTTATTTTTATTATTGAATTACCTAGTGTGGGATTGGTCTATATGAGAAAAAAATTATAATATGGGAGTATACGTTTCAAGCATATAATCCGGAAAGGACTCAAAGTTAGATGCATGAGTACAAAGTATCAATCAGGAAAGGCATCCCAATTCTCAAGGCCTATATATCAATGATAGGCAGATTTATATTCAAAGCTAGCACATGATTTTAATTGATTAATTAGAAACAACTATTATATTTATTTATCAAATTTCCATTATCAAATTAATATTTGAATTAGATTTCATATTCAGAATTTATTTCATTTATAATTTGGGGACTCCATTATCTATCTTAATAATATTGGATGACAACCTTTGTCAATCCAATAAGAAATAAATAAAAAATCTATTGATCCAGAGCTCGAGTCATTACAATGGTATTAGAGCGAATGAACCTGCTAGCCTTTGGGTATTGCAACAAATTGACTTTCCATTAGAAGCATGGCAACTGATGATAGTGGTTGGCATTACTCAAGAAGGACAAACATCTTAAAGACATTTGCGGAAATTAGGACAAGTAACCTTCTTGTGGACTTAGGGTTGCAATATGTGATCTACAACATGTTCCACCATTTCTTCAGTAGGATCAAGAACACACATAATGAAGGTGTGTTTACAACCATGAAAGATTATGGTTCGAACTATCCAGAAGAGTGATGTTTTATCTCGACCACCCATATCTATACCATGGTTTGTTTGGAAACAAGGATGGGTTCTCTCTTCATCGGCATATACATTATTCCTCGATGTGTTCACACTAGTTTTACAAGACTTGGACTCGCCTCGAACTTGACAAGCCAATTTTTGACTTGGACTCGGGCTCAGAGCCCAGACTCGACAAATAGAAAAACCTAAGAAATTCAAAGATTTTTAAGGATTTAAAACTTGTTTCATGCACCCTTTAATAAATAAACCTTAAAGACACAATAGCATCATCAAATAGAAATTACTATGATACCATACACAAACATACATCAATCACATAAGTATAAGCATTGATAAAATATATTTGTATTAACATAGAAATTACCTTGAATACACGTAACTCATAACTATTGAACCATCAATTTAGAATGCAAATATGGATAGGCATCGATAAAAGATATTTGTATTAACCAAATAGCCATGTAGGCATACATCAATATATGTCGATATAAGTATGAAATATATGTACAAAATAGCCATATAGGCTTACGAGAATGCCATATAGGCATACAATGTCAAATATGTCCAATAAAAAATATGTACAAAACTGCCATGTAGGCATACAACAAAGGACTTTGGAATCAAAAGTCATTGCTCTCCATGCCCTGAAAATAAAATCTTTCCCTTTCCTTTTTGCTCGGATGGTGATAGGTCTGTCACTCACTTTTGCTGCGCTCGTGGAGTGCTCCTACTACTCCTCCTAGGGTTTAGTTCATGGTGAAGTTTTAATTGTTACAATAAGAAGTAAATACATGAATATATAGAAATTACATTATAAAAAATGATATATTTGACAAAATAATCACTTACAGCCATCTCAGGATCTCTTTCCATGAGGGAAATATCCTCACACCCATGCTTAGGCGTGCTCAAGCCCTGTATAAACCATAGAAATAGAAATTAAACTACGTGAATCAATAATGGTTTGATTTTTCACTAACTAACATCTATAACAACAAATGTAAATTGAAATTTACTAATTTGCCTCATACCTCTTCTGTTAGAGCCATCGAGGATTGTATAGTAGATGTCACACCAATATCCATTGCCCTCGTCACATTCGGAGGTGTATCGTCTCGCAACAACTGAAAATAAAACAACAAAATATTCAACGTAATCAACGATGTGCATATAAACTACACAAATCTATTAAGTACTTGATTCATTAGTTAAGCTCTTTATTCTATTACCTGCGTGAAGGTTTGAGTAAATCCACTGCCACTGGGAAGTGTTCCATCAAAACCTCCAATATTAGTCTGTTCAATATCCAAAATCGCATATTAAATTACTGTTCGTAAAACAATGCTATTAACATGCAATAAATTTATAATTGTTTACAAATTACATACTCTAGCGATAGGTGTACTGCAGAAATAGGTTGGTGGGGGGCCGATGTATCCAGTCTCAACACTGTGACCCTGCAATTTTATTAAAATCATAAAACATTTTTAGTTATTCTTGCATTTCAAAATCGAAATTTAATAAATTCAATTCAATGAACACATACACTAACTTTTACTTGACTGTCAATGCCATATGCCTCATGCAAAATGTTAGCTACCCTCTCCATTTCCATAGCTGCAGACGAATCCTGCGTACTAGTCTCCTAAGTGTTGGTGGGGCCATATGAACAAGTAGCCCCGCAAGATTGACACACATGTGTTCGAAGGCCACCACTCGAAGACTCCCCTGGATGGCGCTGTAGAATAGGGCTAGTATGATGGATGACACTCTGGGTCAAAGTGTTGATTGCCTGCAATGTCTCTACATCAGTACTTTCCTTCGCGACGGAAGGCATAACAACGTGCTCATGAGGTGGCCTAGCGAGAGCTCGTCTACCTTGCCACGTAGGATCCGGCTGTGCACCAGGTCTATCCTGAGCTGACCCCCCACCTCTCCCCTGGAAATCCCTCATATCAAAATAATTTAGGATTTTGTTCAATATGAACTCACTGTATAGTTTCCTAAGGAAATATTGCGGGACCTCGCAATTGTTGCAGGGTGGGTAATCAAAGACCATGTACCACCTATCATAAAACTACTCCCTAATCTATTGGTGGTGGCACCAATGGATAGGAAACCTCTTCGCATTGAGGGTAAGATTTTGATTTGTGCGTGGGTCGGTGAATAATGAGCACAAATCACCTTTTGTAATTTTTAAATCTTTTACATCCTTGTATGATAGCTTATTTGCATAATAATCTATGGCCGCCTGCCTCCTATCTTGCCATCTAGTTATTTGTTTGCTAATTGAATCTATATTTTTTAACATATCTTTTAATGAATTTGCTAGGGTCATTCTTTCTGCGGTTGAACCATTTGGATCACTCAACCTACTGATCAAATCATCAATTCTCTTTTTTTTGTTCTCAATTTTAGTCATTAAATTTTGTTGAGTGCCAGGAGGGGGTTGAGTCATTGGTGGAGGAGGTTGATGTTGTGGTTGATTTTGATCTTGCGGATTTGGTTGGTCTTCTTGTTGAGGATTTTGAGGGTTTTTAGGTTGATTTGCATCTCCTAAAAATTCAAACAAATAGATATCAAATTCAACCTAAAACTAACTAATTCAAAACAAAAATCATAGAATCCTTACCTCTCACAGCTTGTCATCGTCGTGGTGCGATTGTTGTGAAGAAATAAGGATTGTTGGTGAAGAAATTTGTTGAAATTCTCCTCCTAGAACGTGAGCGCGAAATTGTGGTGGTTTTGGCTGCGACTGCAAAAAAAAACCAATCAAAATTAGAATGAGAGATTTGGATTTCTTTTTTTGCTTTTAACAGTCAATAACGTGAACGTGTTATTGGTTTGTAGTTGTCAAGCCTCAGGGTCGGCATAATGAGCCATAACGCGAGCGCATTATGTTTTTTCAAATATTTTTTTAGGGGGTGTCCACGAAATTGCTACCCATTTCCATTCACCCGCCCATCTTTAAATTCAACATTGTGTTTAATGCACTCCCAGGATTTCCAAAAGCTTTTGAATACCAAGGAGCCAACGGGGGTCATTGGGGCTTTGTTTATGAGGACATCACAGATAGGCATGCTTTTCCAAGATTTTTCTTGCTTTAGGGTGGCCATTTGAATTTTTTTCCTTATCAATACTTTCCAAGGTTCATTGCCTACCAAAGCCTTGGTAATCCATTTAGCAGCCAAAGAGATTCCTTGAAGCCTGAGATCTTTGAGACCGATTCCTCCATGCGCTTTGTCCATACAAAACCACTCCCATTTAACAACATGATGCTTCCTCTTGCCCTTTCCATCAGACCATATGAAGCAACATATCCTTTTTTGAATCTCATTAACTTGGTAGCTACAAAATAACTAGACATAAGTGAAATAAATGTTGTATGAAGATAGAATATTTTGGTAGACCTAAATTCTACCTGCAAGTGAGAGATATTGCCTGTTCCAACCCTCAATTTTCTTTTCAATGTTCCCACTGATCCAAATCCACATCTCTTAAGTTGGGAATAACTGCCAAGGGGATACCAAGGTATCTTACTTGCTTGTTCGTGTCATTCCCATAATTTTTACTAGAAAAACACAACTAATTTTTATTATTATTTTGAACAAAATATTAATCAAGTTGTCACCACTTACAAAATATATTATGAGTTGAAGACCTCTAAAAATTTGCTACTTAATTGAACATCAATACTATTTATGCATGTGATTAATTGTTTCCCCTACCTAGAACTCTAGCCTTACATAGCAACATTGAGAAACCCAAGTAATTTTAAACAGATGTTTCATATGCACATTTTAACATGGGTCTAACATGACCATCACAACTTCATATATATAAATATATAATCCATCATCGGTTCACAACATAAAATCTATCTACTATAGTCTAACACAATTTTAAAATCATCACCTAATACCACTTTGAGCAAACCATAGTGTGGTCGTTTCCACTAGGTTATATCATCTTTCTTGAGTAATTTTGTATTGCATCATTAATAAGCAATAATAAGGTCTCTTCTGACATAAATATTAATATTTACCTTATGGTTTGAGAGATTGTAGATGTCTTGTTTCTATTAATATCATTGTTGTTTTCCAAAAATGGTCGGCAAGACCATCATTTACTTTCTTTATCATTAATGCCATGACTCCTTAGTAGAGTACTATTATTTACTAATATTAACACTATTATTAACTTCAACTTAGCTCTAGATCCTATTAATACTATTATACTCCTATAATTGTAATGTTTTCCTTGTTATTTCCCATTATCAAGATTTATTATTGATTTCAACATGAGTAGGTTCATTAACAACACTACACTTATTAAAGTGTTTATTAATACCTTTGTCATTATTAAGATGGATATATATATGCCATTATTATTATTATTATTGGATATAAATATATTATTTCTCTTAATATTCTTACCACTTCTTTACAAGATTATTATCCCACTTACTAATATATCTCCTTATCATAATGTTATTATCAATAGTTATGCTTAATAAGTAACAACTAATGTTACTCCTAGTATGAATATTGCGCTTAGATTTATGTACATATATATGTGGAAAATCCAACAACTTCAAGTCTTCAATGATGATTTTCTCGTTACTTTGGCTCAAATAAGTAATGGTACGATTAATGTTATCACTATGGAGTATATTGATAGAGAGGATATTTATATTGCCATTTACACTGGAATTCATTTAATAATCATATTAATGATTATAACAATACTAAATAAATTACCTACTTTAAATAATATTTATATTAATTGATATTAATGTTCATTTCAACAATTATAGATGTTGTCTCCTTTTCTTATTTTATATACCCATGCCTGATAATTATGTTCCTATTTACTCATTTATTATCCATTATTATTACTATCAATGTGATACCTTTAGAGTCATTCAAATAGCATGATCTGCATGCTGGTGTTGAGATCAATCCTTATATTAATACCGACATTGGTTTTAATATAAATGTTCACGTATTCATGTTATTTTTAAGACGAGGGAAAATATTAAATTGATGTTTTAGGTGACACCACTATACTTGGCAATTTAAATATAAACCGAATTGGATGGGAGACCCTCAACATGCTTAAGGGATAAGAATTAAATTTAACACCCTTTTATTCCTATCCTAAGGTGGGCATGAGAAAACCTATTACTTCCTCAATCATATTCTTGCTAATTTCTACACTCTCAGTAGACATTCCAGAGTTCTTTAAGCTCAATTTTTTTTTTTTGCAATAAAGGTTTTCAACTTCCGTGTTGAGCCATCTCAGGCCTTAATGGGAAGTGGGTGTTTGAGAGGACGAGGGTTATCAAAGCATACAAAAATCGAGGAAATCCTAGGGCATTTATGTGGGTGAGAAATAGGATTTAAATTTAGCAATGGAGGTAGTGGAAATGCTATGTGAGTGGGATTTATGAAGGACGTGCATGGTGACTGTGTTACGATGACATAAAGTACTATCTGGTCATTAATTCAATGAGAAAATACAAGGGAACTTCATTATTAGGTAATCATACATGTTGATGCTTTGAATCTCTGCCTTGAGATATGCAGGTTCTTCTTACACTGCCCTTTCACTACTTTATTCATTGTACACTACCTTGTCACAATACAAAAAAAATAGAATGAAAGATCTGAACCCCACAAAAAAAAACTTTAAAGCCCTTGATGTGAGAGATTCTTTTGAGTGTAATAAATTAAATCTCTTACCCATTATTTTTCTTCCCTCCACACATTACTTCACCTTAACTTTATTCTTTTGTTTATTTGAAACCTGTTAACTTCACCAACGTTTAGATTTATATATATTTTCATTTCTCCCAATAGTTATTAAAGAGGCGGCTATGGAAATGTTTTTCTAATCAGACAAGCTGTAGAGATTGGTGAGAGCATTTAGTGACGTTGAATCCTCCTTCATTGAGGTGCCACCCTACGTACCTAGCTGAAATCAAACCGAGCGTTTCGAATTAACTCGCCCTACTCAATTTTGATGTTGTACTCCTTTTTTTTGACTTGGCGTGCAAAAGATAGGATTGTGCCGGTGGAACACGACCTAGCAAAGGCTCCCCTTATGACAATGTTTCTGATGCACTTTTGACCTCCGAGCGAGTCCAACCTCCTATCCAAGATATGCATACACAATTTAATGAGGATTTAATTGCTGCGTGGGTCACACTGGCGTAAATATACTCAGTTGCTCACTTGAGAAAATCTCAGATATTTAAATGCCAATATTAATCTTCGTGTATAAATAATCTTTTACTCTACAAAACTAATGGTACCGTTATTTGTTTAATACTATGTGTCATATCTCCTCACGGGAGAATACACTAATTAAACATATTAATTGAGTCAAAGCTCAGACCGATGTCATCCCTTCTGGATTAACAAGGAAATGTCAAAGTGTGGACCAGATGATTAAATAGTAGAGCATTAAGGGAGCAAGAATACATTCACAATTCCTCTCAATCATGGTCACATATTCCAACTGAGCGGATAGTCTTTCTTGATTAATCACTGGCATACCGATGAGAAGCATGGCTTCTAATAAATCGCAGCCTAACCTCTTAACTACTGGGTCAAATCCCAATCTTTATCATCACTACCGATATGATCCTACAAGTTATCATTTTGCGGTTACCAACTACATTTATTTTGCCTTGAATTCAAAGAGACGACTCCTCTAAAAATTGATTATCTTGCAACTACGTTTATACAACATGGACGGTGCCTAGGAGCGGTGTCTGAAATGTCCTTTCCAACATTGTTGTGTAACAACATACCTTGGGCTCTCTACTAGAAGCTGATGTGTAACTAGAGGAGGACAAAGTACACCCATTTTCCTTTTTTTTTTCTTTTTCATTTTTATATATAGCTGGTCGTCGATTTCACTTCTTCTATCCTACACAAATTGATAACTCAATTTACAAGCTCTCTTGAGTTGATACAAAGTGTATGGTTAAAGTACATAGTCCTCTCTGTAACTGAGTGCTAGAAATGGCTGCTACTAAGCGCATTAAGTAGTGCAAGTAGATGTTTGCCTCTACAATTGAATGCACAAGCTAGCGTTGCAAGAGATAGATCAATAGTTCATCATACGAACATTGCGTGGGGCAAAATTAATGAGCGTCTTACTGCTGAGCCGCCGGTCCGGCAAAGGGAGTCCAATTATAACAAAGCTCTTGGGTCGCTGGAGGTCAGGCTTAGGTTTACATGTTTGGATGTGAAGAATAGAATAGAGAGGTGGTAATGACAGGGTCGGGTGGTGGAGGGTTTGCTGGCAATTTTTGGCACATTGCAGCCATGGCTTTATTTGACTGCCAAGATATGTACTTGAAATCTCATATCATATTTCTTTGCTTGAAAACATTTGTGACTTCTAAGGGCATATATCTTTTTAGTATCAGAACGAGTGAAGGTATGTCTGAATGTTTTGGCAGCGACATTGGTGTTAAGCAGGGTTGCCCTTTATCCCCTACGCTTTTTGGGGTATACATTGATAAGTTGGAAGCTTGGTTAAGCAAGGAAGGTGGAGATGGTATTCAATTGGCAGGTTACGTAGTGAAATTACTTTTATATGCTGACGATCTGATTTTAATTTCAAAAACAGCTCATGATTTAAGAGAACATTTGAAAGCTCTAGAACACTTTTGTCAGGAAGTTGGGATGCAAGTGAACACCTCCAAGACCAAAATCATGATTTTCTCATTGAATAGAAAAGATAAACAGCATACCTTTTCTTTTGAAGACAATCCGTTTGATATTGTGAAAGAATACAAATACCTTGGGATTGATTTTCACTATAAGTTCAGTTGGGAGACTTGCAGAACGAAAATGATTCAGGGAGGTTGGAAAGCTTCTTACCTGCTTCAAAATAGATGTAGAAAAGCTGAACTTTGGGATTGGAAAACCAAGAAAACCCTTTTTGGTTTACTTGTCACACCGGTTGTACTTTATGGGTGTGAAGTGTGGGGCAGCAACACGTCAAAGTGCAGTTGGAGACAAATAGAAAGAATTCAGAAACACCTAATAACTAGCAATCTCAAAGTTAAAGCCACAGTCCCATATGAAATTCTTTTAGTCGAAGCGGGGGCTTTTCTTTTGGAGGCATCGGCGATAACCCAGTTGATAAGTTACCTAAAGAAGATCGAAAACATGGATAACCACAGGTGGCCTAAAACAATTATGGAGGAGATGATAGATCGTAGAAAGAAAACTTGGATGAAGTAGAACATCAAGTGGTTGAACAAGTGGGACATTAAATCACATGAGTGTCCTGGCACCAATAGAGAAATAAAAAACTATGTGAGGGAAAAATTCAGGATTGCCATGTGGTCGAATCAGATTGGACAAAAAAAAACATACTACATCAAAGAGTTTAACCCGACAAAGGATCATGATGAGAAAAGCTATTTAGGTGCAGCTATTATAGGGAAAGCGAGGTTGTTGATTGCTCAATTGAGGACGGGATCGCACCATCTTAGGTGTGAGACCGGTAGGTGGAAGATACCTAAGGAAATTTGGGAAGAAAGAACATGCATATTCTGTAATAAGGGAGAGGTAGAGACGGAATGGCACTTTGTCATGGAATGCGCGACCTATGAAGATATCCGTATCTTGTACGCAAATACTTTAAGTGTGGACAATATGCAACAATTATTTGAGGAGGATAAGATCAACCAGACGACCAGCCTTCTAGTCAAAATTAGTAGCAGGAGATCCGACTTGGAAAAGAGCTTGATGACGAATTAGACTGTTTGTTTCGATCCCATAGACTGTTTAGTCTCGTGGATGTCATTAAAATCTTTCATTCATTCATTCAATGAAGTGGGTGACCTATTGAAAGCTATATGTGGTATTGGTATAAATAAATATACAACTTTGCTTGTGTTGTACCCATAATAATTTTTTTGCTTTCACTAAGGCATTTTGCTTAAAATAGTCAAAATCTCAAAATTGTTTAAAGTTGGAAATTTGCATGTCATGCATGAGGGTCAAGAAATCAAAAATTTTAAAATCTAACGATCTGGGTCTGTTCAAAATGAAATTATCTACAAAACCCAGATTTCAATTTTTCAGTTTTAGGTTTTCCTAAGTTTGAGGAAAAATTAGGGTTTCTTTTCCTAAAATTTAGGGTTTTCTGGGTTTGTTGTGAAACAAATACCCATAAAGTTACTTTTAAAAAAACCCTAAAAAATGGGAAAAAGCCTAAAAATAGCCCAAAACCCTAAAAAATAGAACTTGTCAAAATTGACTAAAAATTATTTTGATTGGCTTATTTCACATCACAATCATAGTGGTGAAGTCAAAATCAAGAAAAAATTAGCTTAAGCCTAGTGGGTATATTTCACTTTTTCGAGATAAAAGTTAGGACCTTTGAGGTCATCAATGGCAGTTGGCCAGTACTAGCTATCAAAATCTAAGCCTGAAACTCATCGTAGAAGATTCTATGGTGAAAGATGCTGAAAATAATGCTTCGCAACGAAAAATACTGAAGGATAAAAACAAGCAAAAAAATGGCTGTGGAAAATTGCACCTTTCTTGAGAAAGGCGCCCTTCTACTGGAGGTCTTAGAAGTAGTTTTTTGGCTTCGTCACTCCTATGGACATCTCTTCCAAATTGTCCTATCTCCACGATGAAATCGTCAGCATGCACATCAGAGCAATCCAGCTCCCGACAACGAGGGTCAAAGTAGAGCATTTTATTGAAAGTTACAAATTGCAAAATCATTCTCAGAAGCTAAAATAGCCCCTGCAAGCCAGGCACACCCTTCCATTTGAGGGTCTTAATCCAGCTTTCAGGTGTTGCACATACAGTCATCAATTGCGAAATTCTTCCAGCTACGTGATGGATCCAACATTTAGTCGATAGGAATCATCAGTCACCAATAGCAATAGATTGAAGCGTGGAGAGTTAGAATCAGGAAAATGGTTGTCTGGTGTCATATGTACCCTTTTGGGAAAAGGCGCCCTAGTTTTTGAGGCATCAAACTCAATTTTTAGCACTTGCAGCTCCCAACACAGATTTGTTTTGGCTACGTGATGAATCTGTCAACATAGTTTCAGGATCAACCAGGCATCTGAAATTAAGGATCGAATATAGGCTCCGATGACATTTTCAAGTTAAAATTTTCAAGAAATTGGTTGTCTGGAAAGGTGATGCCTAAAGTCAAAGTTTGACTTTTGAACTCACTTAAGTGAGTGGGCCGCCCCATAATGAAGGAGTTAGTTAACTGGATTAAAATAATATTAAATCTTTAGTTAAACTTCTCAAGTCGACTTCAATAGACTTAATTTTTGCTTGCAAGTGGTGAATATATATTTGCATGCATAGTTAACTGAAGTGCATGGAGGTTGCGCCCATTTTAGGGCTTATTTTTCATTCAATTAACTAAAAGGAGGTCCAATAATATTATGGCATCCCATTCGCATACAAAATTGATGTTTTATTCTTTAAATATGTATCTAGGTGTCCATTATTTTCACAGCAGGTGGAAGCAAACACAATTTTCTTTGTGCAAGCAAGATCAGGAGGTGCTACAGTAAGAATTTTTCAGTTTTCTTTGCATCTACAGGTCCGATTGTTCAACAAGATAGTTTTGCATGCTTCATTTTTCTGGCATTTTTTGGCAGCTTTCATCAGATTAAGGCAAAAAGGCAAATTTCTTGAGGTAGATTATAACTTCTATTTTCTCAACTCATAATTCTTCTATCCTTGTCTTATGTTTTCTTTTGCATATCAAAGTAAAAGGCATCTTTTTTAGAATCAGGTCATTTGGGTTGGCTTAAAAACTTTTTCTCTACAAAACCCATGTGCTAGAATTTTTCAAGAAAAATTGCCTTGTAGCTTCAATCTTTAAAGCTTTGCTTTTTTTCGGAGATTCCTTTGCACGGTTGAGAAAAATTCATAATTTTGAAAAACAAAGAATCTGGGTGTGATTAGTTCAGCAGTGGCAAAAAAGCCCATATGTCAGAAATTTTCATCAAAAAAAGTTTTTGAAACCCATTTTTGCATGCTGTTTCTATTCTGAAAAGTCTTTGCATGTCAAGCAAAATAGCATTTTTTCGAATTCTTGACGTTGTGGGTCGTCTTAGAATTTTATTCTTGGTTGCTCACGAGTTTCACATGTTCTCATACCTTGTATATTTGGTTGTTTTCTAAGGCTAGTTTAAAGGATTGAATATTGAGGGAATTCTAAGTGTACAAAAGGTTCATCAGTACTACTCACAACTTGAGTTCACACAGTCTGAGAAAAAATTCAAGCGAGTGCAGGAGGATTTCTTAATGTACACCATGAGAAATCTTGATCAAGAGCTACATGTGCGCATTTCAACAGAAGCTAGGTCAACAATGATTAAATGGGTGGATTGGTTCATCCAGTTCCCTATGTTCACCTACATTCACGTGTATGGCTACTCAGGTCACCTTGCAATATTGCCCCATTATCCTTTGGATAAGGTGGTTTTCATGGAATTTCTACGGCAGTTGTACATGGTCCACTCCCATATGCACAACAAACGTGCAAGCAGATTGCCAATTTTGCATTACAAATGGGAATTTACAGGTGCAAGATAGCAACTGATGCCAACGCCATGGGTAATGAAATGGAGAGACTTAATCTTAAGTATCTCATCGAGAGATGCTCATATGAACCTTGGGGTTACTATTCAACACACCTTGGTGGTCGTTCTTATCACAAGCCTTCTATAGAAGACTATTGGTACAACTATGAAGATGAGTTTGAGGTGCGAAGATGCAACTATGGCAGACTCACTGTCACAAATTTTTGATTTCTTGTCAAAATATGTAGGAGGGTTGTCCGATGATGATGGGAGTGTTACACTTCCCCAGTTCTTCCAAGATCAAGTTGACACGTAGCCTCTTCCAATAGAATATTGGTACGCCAAAGAGTCCAAATCTGTAAAGGAAAGAAAAAGTAAAGTTGTTAGAAATAGCATGCTTTACTTGGACAACAAAAGGATGAGAAAGGTAGCCATGCCAAACACAAAGTTTCCATAAGTAGTTTCTTCATTGCCTTCCACATCCAAGTCAAAGCCTAGACATAAAGCAAGGAGTAATCCTCCTAAAGAAAATAGGTCATCACGAAATAAAAAGGTAAAATCACCAGTTGCTAATTTGGACCAGCAATAACACCATATGGAGATATCCTTAAATGTAGTAGAGATCATGCCAAAAGCAGAGGTAGAACCTCCCATGCCATCACCAACTCCACCAAAATCTCTAGTTCATATTGATTTGGACTCACCACCACGTAGCAGTGCTTCTACACACACTCATCAGAAGTTCCTAGAACAAGCACCGCTCCTTCCAGTGAGATTAGTCAAGACTTGTCTTGGCTTGAGAATCAACTGGGTAGGAAGAGGAGGCAGCCATCCTATCAGCTAGACTTCTCTGATTTTGATCATGTTTATCAAGAGACATTAGATAAGAAAATCAAGAAGCAAATTCATGTTGAAAGGAACGATGATAAGGAGATCATCATTGAGACCGCTGTGCCACCAAAGGATAAAAGCTTGAATGAGGTAGAAGTTGATGACTTCACCTTAATAAAGGTCAACCTTGGTAAAAGTACACACCAAGCAGAGGTGGATCTCCTTGGAGTTGCAACGGATAGCATAAGGGAAAGGGTAATAAAGGATGAAGAAGATAAAGTAGCCCTAAAGGCTAAGAACTAGCAGGTTCGCTAGTACATCTCCAATCTTAGGTAGAACATTGAGAATGTCACCGCCTTGCTTCTGCAATTGTCAGAAGTACCAACAAAACACAATCAACTAAGTCAGGTGTTTGTCTATGGGAAGCGCTTGAAGGATTGGGAAGAGGAGTTTTTCACAAGGGGCCACTTCATACTTTCAGAATTGTACCAATTGAGGTACAACGCCCACGAACTTCGTCTGAAGATTTAGGAGTCTGAGTGAGACTTGGAGATAGAAAAACCACGAAATGAGATCATGATCTCTCACCTAAGGATGACACATGATTCAACTGAAGAGGAAGATAAGGAATCAATTTTTTCTTGGAGAGAGCAATTAATCTTCAAGGTAAAGATACATGAGATAATTTCTTCAGAGTTGGTTGAAAGCAAAGAGAAGGTGACAAGTACTATCAGGTTCGTGAGAAATTTCATGTCACAAGTTCCTTACCAGTATCAACATGAGGATGGTGGATATTTTTAGATTACTGATGTATAGTGAGAGATTCAAACACTCATTCATGGTATTTTTAGTGGTGATACAGTTCGCTGTAAGTTGGATCAACTTACAGTCATGTCAGTGTTATTTGATGAGGCAACCAAGAGTAGAGGAGAACTTCAGAGTTCGATCACTGATGGTAAAGAGATGCTACAGAGACACATAATTCTTTAGAGGAGTATTAGTCCTCCATATGTTGATGCTATCAACAACCTCATGGAGGGGTTAATTTATGGGGATCACGACCAGTAAACTACAGATCAAGATGTCACACCCTTTCAGGATAGACATTAGACACAAGAGTTAAACTTGACACCTCTTTCCAAGTTAACTCATTGTCCCACATATTATGGCATGTTTATTTTGGAGTCTTCTATGTATAGTTGGATTTCTCATTTAGTTTTTAGTTTTAGTTAATTGATGTTAGTTATCAGTTGAATTTCATTTCAATAAGGATTTGCATGTCCATTTTATATAGTTCAGTTAACTGATGTTGTTTTTCGAGTTAACTATTAAGTTGCATATAGTTAGACTTATAGAATAAACTCTTACATGCTTGCAAGACTTAGTGTAAAATCAAGGAGATTTTAGGGTTCCCTACTCTAAGTTCTATAAATAAGAGCACCCTTGCTCATTTGTAATTAACTTTTTCTCATGATAGCGAACATGCTGAGCCCACCTTGCCTATAGTATCACTATTCAATATCTGTTCACTTAGTTAAATATAATTGCTGGTTTGATCTTTCATTGTATGCATGTCTCGTTTTGTAATTTGTTGTCCCAATTGTTATTTCTTGTTGTAATTAATAATCTTTGTTTCATATCTACACCTTAGATAGAGTATTTTACCTCCTTGGGAATTTAGAGATGAAGATTATTGTTTGATGTCATTTCTAGTAATCTTGTTTGTAGGTTACACCTCAGATAGAGTATTTTACCTCCTTGGGAATCCTGTGATTGAGCTTGCCATTTAGTGTTCATTTCTAGTGACCTATTTTCAGCCTACACCTCAGATATAGTATTTTACCTCCTTGGGAATCCTAAATACTTGTTTACCATTTGTTGTCATTTTCAATAACCTTTATTTCAGCCTACACCTCAGATAGAGTATTTTACCTCCTTGGGAATCCTATGATAAATTTTATCATCTAACCATTCCCTGCTCCTAAGTCCTCATGCTCTATTTCTCTTGAGGAAATAGGATAGATTAAAGTATTAAGTTAGTTTTAGTTAAGATCTGCAAAACCAAAGAAAAACCTTAGCTGCAATGTATTGGTTTTCTTAACCTTGTGCCTCTTCTAGCTATTATAAAAGGATAGGATTTAGAGCATTTAATTTTTTCACGCATATCAGCAAAAGAGGGAGCTTCCCCTCCTAATTTGAAGAGAAGTCATTACACATTGTGCATACTTGTTCGTTGCCAATACACACTTCGGAGGCGTGAATTGTAACGCCAACAACTTGATAAAAAAATTTCCACTGCCAAATGATTTCACATTTTGATTTACAGAGAAGGCTATATCTAGTGGTTGCCATCTTTTGCATCCTCACTATTTTCTTTAACCGGTATACATATTTTATGAAACATACTTTAAATGCAAAATTGTTAGCAAGACCTATTTTATGCATCTCATTTGTTCTTATGAATGGATTAAAATTTACATGCTTTGTATATACTCCTAGATTCTTATTCATACTACAAGGAAATGTCTAATAAGTGAACATTAATATTTTCATTCATTTCCAAATTTTTCGGTTACAACCCCTCTTCCTTGGCTAATCTAATGGAACACACTATTTGTTTATGTGAATACAAGAAACTACTACAAATATTAGCTAATCATTCAAGGAGATCTTGACTACAACATTTCTTTAAGGAAAGTAAAACATTATTTAGAATGATTATCATACCAGTGATAAAAGTTGCTCTCATACATCTTCTTCCTCTTTATATTTTGACATAATTCATTATACTTTTGGGTTCAACCACAAATCACCTTCCCTTTAAGTATAAATCCAAAACTTATGACTCTCCATTATCAACAAATACTAAATCCTTTCATTTTACAAACAATAGATTTCAAGAGAGGGCATTAAGAGATAAACTTCAATGTATTTATATCAATAATTTTATAAGAAAACATGCTAAAGGAATAAGGCTTGCTCTCCACCCAACCGTAATGGCATGGAGCCTCGTGGGCTCTAGCCATACCCCTGAGATAGAAATAGTTCAACCCCTATATGATGAATGGAGTTTTCATAAAATTTTACAAAAGGGATGAAAACTAGCCAACAATCATATAACATACATATAGACTCTCCACTCACCATATTCAACAAAGATCCCCACAACATATCACCATCTTCAAAAAAACACACAAGGGGAGATGAAAGCAGAGAAACTTATCTCTTTGCTCTAGTTTTTGGACTTTAACGCTTTTACCCTTCTTTCCTCTCCAACCAAGGCTTCTTGATCACTATCTTTTCCAAAGAGGTGGACTCCTCTCCTCTTCTCAATCTTTCTACTATCCCTACTCAAGTTCTTCAAGAGAAGAAGTGGGTAACACCCCACTCTTCCTTCCCCTCTAGGAGATATAGGAATTTCAACTTGCAACCCTTGAATGGTGGGGTGTGAAGTGTACCTTCCTCCACCAATAAGGGTCTTTCCTCATTAAAGATGGGAGCATGCACTTGGACAACCCTTCCATCTTTTCACCCCCACCCTTTCCTCAAAATTCGTCACTCCTCATTATGAAGACTTTTAAAGAGTCAAATCATGTCCTTGGGGACCTATTGCATGACCACTTGACCCCTACCACTATGGTATAGACCCTAGGGGGTTCATTTTTGCATCCCAACCCAAGAAATTGACCAACAACCCTCTTTAAAGACCCACTTAAAGATTCATCACACTTGGATAAGGGTTCCTAACCCCTAGTCCCACTTACACCCATATAATCAATTATCCTTTTAATAACATCCTCACCACCTTAATTTAACAACATATCAAATTTATTCATTTCTAAGGCCCAAAAGGGAGGGAGAATTCATGATCACAAGGGGTCTTCTCGATGTGTTCTCATTAGTCTTCCCTTCTTGTACCGACACTCTTCCTTTCCTGCACATTATCAATGAAACCATAAGTAACAGTCACACATCACATTAATCTAATAGCTAAAATAAGACTTAATGGTACAACCATTTCATTCAAAATTTCCACTCATATTCATAATTTATGAGTCCCAACTCTTTCATGGTAGAGTCAATAAAAATGTCAAAAAGAAATGCAAAAATATTGTCACCTAATTACACTATTTATCATTCATGATACATCTTACCATTTACTGAGGAGAACATAGAATGGATTAGAGTTTTACTACTCACATGCCAAGTGGGGTCTTACATCCCCCTCCCCTTAGCTTAGACTTCCTCCTGGAAGTCGTTAAGGTCTAAAACATAATATTTATATAGAAATGTATGTGAATCTATTAACATATTAATTACCTTGCTTTCTTGATGAGACAATCCATCATGCAACTATAAGCACACAATAAAATATTCTTTTCATGAATTCAAACCTCTAAATAGTTAGAGCAAATTCCTCATGATAGAACATTTATCCAACATACTCACAATGTAACAAATGCTAGCCATTATCCATGTAATTAACTTTTTTTTATTATTAAAAATTACACAAACATATATCCCAAAACACAATAACATCCTTAGACACCCTTCAAGATTCCTTTTTTTCATTATAAACATCACTCATGATGTTAAAAAATATTTTCATTCCAATATCAATTCATGTCTCAAGAATAGTATTCCCAATTTTATTTTGTCATTTTCTTTCACACATAGTAGTCAAGTATTTTCACATGCCATTTATTTACAAAATTTACCCTTACATCACAACAATTAGACATAATTCACATCACAAGGCTCACACAATGGGTTTTACAAGGATGGAGATTCTTGGATACCATAGCCATTAGAAAAGATGGTCTCAAGGCCCTTCTCTAAGGACCCTATCATACATCTCCTAGGTACCTTCCCTTGTGTGTTTAAGGGGGTTAGCCTCAAAGAGGAAGGTACAAAAAGATTAATTATAGAACTAGGGGGAGAATGGATTAATGACCGTCCCAATACCGGTCTCATTTGCAACCCCTTTCAAATATCTCATAATTCCATAGTGCATCTACTCCCTTATATGACCTGCCAGGGAACCCCTCGGGATATGGCAGTTTTATAGATGTCACATTACACCACACTTGCTAACAGTTAGTAAACAATAAGAAGCCTCAAACTGAGAAACATAAAATCATAATCCAATAAAAAAATTATAAATTAGAGAAGAAAACCAAATAAAGATCAGTTGCAGCTGCATTTCAACATGCCAATCTTAACTTAAAAACAAAAATTAAACAAGTCCTTGAGGCAATGGACTACGAAAACCTTCAAATGGATAAAGAGCCACAATAAAAGAAATGTAAAACTTAATACTGCTGGCATATAATACTACAAACATCAATTAAAAAAAATTATCGATAATTCATATTTCATCAATAAAACTTCCACATTATGAGCACCACGTGACTTTGATAAAGCCACCTAAGGGGAGGACCAGAATGGTGGTTCTCTAACCACATAAGTATAATAGCATGCAATACCTAGTGATCCCCGACCACACAAATATGATAGCACACAATAACATGGTGAACTATTCCACATAGTATTAATGTCCTTCTTTGTTGAAGTATCCAAAATCTGTGATCAATATGGTCCAATTAATTCCATACTTTACCCATGGGTTATAAACATCAAGAAGTGGGTTTGCACTATGAACCAACGAGCGTAGTTCTCATATGTGGGGGAGTAGGTTAGGAACACATCCAAGGGAAATCATGGAGTTACCACTTAGGGTTATCTCACCCCTCAACCCCTATTCACACTAGTAGGCATTTCAATCATGTAGGGGAGCCGTATGCTAGGGGTACACATTTTACATATGAACAAAACTGACAGAAATAATTACTTCACATTTCATTTAGCAGACACACATCTACACATATCATGTTTTATATTATTTGACAATTAACTAGCTTACACAAAGGGCCATCACAAAGGGTACACATAGGGGATCATACTTGGTGTTCCTCGTCCTTATCCCAAGTCAGATACCCTGTATCTTGTACTTGGGACATGACACATTTACTAGTTTCACTTTACATGACATAACACAACACTCTTTACAAAATTCACCATAGAACAAGAGCAATGCACTTACACATATTTTATTTTCTTTAAACAATATTCACATTTTATCTCAATTTTTGAAATATCTACTCACTTTGCATAAGTACAAGAAATCACTAGAAGATGTGAAACTTTAGCTTAGGTATATCGCCCCCATTTTCGTAGGACTTAAGAATACATGGTTCGTCACATTATTAACACAAATGTTGATACACCCATACACACTATATTTTCTTTACTCAATGTTCCCTTTGTTTATCCTTTTGTTGACATCTGTCCATTTGCATACTTGTAAAATAAATTTCCATATAATTCACAATTGTAATTTAAGTAATACTCAATTTTCTTGCAATTAACAATACATTGTACTTCACGCTTCCTATCTTACTAACGTCAAATTTATGATCAAGATTGTTTTTCTATATATATCCATACCACTCTTCCTCTTTTATTAAATAAAATTTGTTATGTTCACTGACATATCAATATGAGTAATTCCACTATATTTTCTCAACATGCTAAAGGATACTTCCCACTTAATAAAAAATATAATCACCCATTTTTATTTGAAACATTACAGTATGAGAAAAGAAAGCACACTCAATACATAAAAAAACATGATAATCATGGAATAGTGATTATCACAACTCATTAATATCCTCTTACAAATCTTTCATTTTTCTATCCAAGATCGAACCATTTAATCACATGTTATAATAATCATTTTTACAATCACTGTTCCATCCAACCTTATAAAGATGCACAATGAGTAAAAGTCTTTGAAAGTTTTATCTACCTTTAATTTATCTCTCTTATATTTGGGTGTATATGATTTTCCCCCAAAGAGTACGTATAGTTAATGGTTTAAAATGCACAACATAAATTAAAAGTTTTACAAGTCTAATTTAGTAACACTTATCTATATAGTTTAACTTTCAAATTACTTGACACACCATGAATCACACCTAGTTCACTACTCAATTTATAAATTCATACAATTGATTATTCAATGTTTATGACCTGTACACAACCATTTAGGATCAACACATAATTGAGTGTGCTATTACTTCCTATATGACATGCATATTTTTTGATTCAGGAACCAAATAAGTCTTTAGTTCCTAGCTCACTTATAAGGAAAATGGTGATAACATGTACTCTAGCTAACGATTTAACTCCAAACTCACATTTTGATATGACCCCTTCACAAATATTTTATGCTTGATTATTATAAGGGAAACTGCATTTATTGGCCTTCAACACTCATGTCTTAATTTTATCCTTTTATGTATCCCCTTTTAACTCGAATTCTAGAAATCATGTTGTTTCATTTACTATTAATAGCAGACAAGGTTTAGTAGTTGCTATAGTTTTATTAAGTTTACTAGGTCACCGTTTTACTCAAAAAAGTATTTAAATAACTTAAAAATTTAGAATTTACTTCAAGGTAAAATATGATTTGGAACACTTTTTCAAATTGGTTTGCTAGGCATTGCAGGGCTTCGAGCCTTAGTTGATGCCATCATTAATGAGATTTCTCCTTCCAACCATAAGGTGAATCTTTTGTTGTTTCACAAGATTAACTATTATACACTTATATGTACAACAAAATCTTTGGGTAATCAGATAAGGCCTAGAAGTACCATGGTCCAAGACATTCCAGATACTAATTCATGAGTGTATTAATACCAATTTGTGAACAAGTCCTTAAACCTAGGCCCCAACAATCTACACCCTTAAAGGTTTAATTTTTAATCTTTGACAAAATATTAATCCAAAATGTATGGGGTGTTCAAATTGCACCTATTACAAGGTTAAGAGGTTTTCTATTGTTGCACTCATGTTAACTTTGATTTGATAAATTTAAGGGTTTAGAAATTTAATCTCATTTAATTACAACCATTAGCTCAATACTACCTTTCGTGGTCCACCTAATTCTTTCTTTTCGACTAGATACAAGTTTCCAAAATATGGTTATGGTATTCCAATCTGTATTCATACCAAGGTTTCCATAACAAAATATGTTTCTTCTAAAACACTCATAACTTAAAGAAGTTTCCATAAGAATTTTGGCCTTAAGAATTCAACAATTAAGATTTCTTTAATAATACACCTTGTGACATCCTATTACACTATTCACACCTTTTATAAAAAAATACCATACTTCAAAAGCTCCATTATACCCTTCCTAATGTTTAAGAGAATTTAATATCGAAAGGTTGGATTAATGCCATATCTCTTGTTAACTAGGCTAATTTTTGGATCAAGTCATTCACCTTGTTTATTTAAATCAGGGGACCTTGATTAGTGTTGAAAATGAAGGTAAAACTATAGTAAACATGTAGCTTTAAATTTGTAAATCTTGTATAAATATAGATTCAATTTTAGTATTCTTTCTCACAATCTCTTGTGTATGATTAATCTTGAATTAGATCAATTTTAATGTTGTAGAAAGTAGACAAAAGATTGATAGAATAAATATAAGACATAATTGACAGGACACAACATGTACGTGGAGAAACCCTTTCAAGAAAAAACTCCACCAGAATTGGTCTTGCTTGTATTATTTAACCTTTGAATAAGTTACAATACCATTGATTCAATTCTCCTTGATATGCTTCCTTGTTGTTCAAGAAATCTTCTTCACAACTTGCAACATTTTCTCACAAAACTCTCTCATACAATTGTTGCAATAATAGACGACATTCTTGCTTACGAACTCATAAGAGTTAACAAATATAATATCACGAAGCCTCTTGAGAAAATCCATGCCTAGGTTTGCAAAGTTGAGTTCAAACATGCATGAAAAAAGTCAAACAAGAGTCTCCCTCAAAGTTGGTGCCCAACACTGACGTGTTAACCTCATAGTTGTCAAAAATATCTTATGCAAGCTCATCCTCAAAGTAGGCATCCAAATTGGGTCCCACTTAAATGAACATTATAAATATATTTTCCATAAAATAGTTGTAACTCAAAGATACCAACTTGGACGCCTAAGGTGGGCCCAAGTTAATCTTTGTTATCTGAAACACATCTATCATTGATTCATGCAAAACAATGTGCATGAATGATTCTCATCTGTTAACTGAATGTATCCACCTGTTATCTGTCCATGCAACTCAAGTCAATTGAGATTAACTAACATGTAACTGAAGATAACTGAAACATAACTAAACATAACTAAACTGAATTGAATTGAACTAAACAGAATTGAACTGAACAAAATTGAGTTGAATAGAATAGAATTGAACTGAACTGAACTGAACTTTGTAAACATCAATCCCTATTTTATAGGTACTCAACATGCATAAATCAAAATCCCTATTTTGTAGGAACCTGAGATGCATTTATGAAGTGTATTCAATTCACCAACCAGTTAACTGAACCAAGGTGGATCCCACCTCCCATGTGGGTGCCCATGTGCTCCTATTTTGTAGGAGCTCACTCCAAGGCGTCCCCACATGCTCCTAACACTTAGAAATAACTACAAATATCAAATTAAATGTTTATTTCATTCCAAATTAATCTCTTCCTAATCCTAGTGTTGTGAAACACATTCCAAGGACTTAGGAGATACATGAAATATGTTAAGAATGCAATTAAATGGCATCCTATTCCCAACATTCTCCCACTTGAAATTATCATTGCAATTATTCTAAACAAGGAATCATTTAATATAAATCAAGTACAGAACTCAAGGCCAATGGCCTTCCTACACCAAGAGAACGTTTCTGTAGGAACTGGTTTTGTAAGATAATCTACAGCATTGACCAAAGTGTCAACTTTCTCAATCAATACCTTCCCACTCTCAATCATTTCTCGCACAAAGTGATACTGCACATCAACATTCTTAGTACGAGCATGATACATAAGATTTTTGGCTAAACAAATAGCACTTTGACTATCACATTCAAGTTTAGTTTGCTTGCAATTAAAACCAATACCTTTCCCAAGTCTCTATAACCAAACTGCCTCTTTGGAGGCATATGTAGCATCCATGTACTCTACTTCTGTGGTGGACAAAGAAACTGTGGTCTACCTCTCACTCATCCAACTAACTGCAGCTCCAAACAAAGTAAACACATAACCACTTGTTGACCTCTGACTATCCAAGTCTCTTGCCCAATCTAAATCAACAAAACCCTGTATATCCAATGATCTATGCATAATATCAATATCATTAGCACCATGATAAACCAAATAGTAATCAGAAGTACCTCATAAATATCTAAACACCCTCTCAATATAAGTCCAATGTTCTTTACCAGGGTTAGACATAAACCTACTTAGAACTCGCACTGCTTGGGCTATATCTGGTCTTGTACAGACCATTGCATACATCAAACTACCAACTGCACTAGCATAAGGAATCTCGGACATCCTCATAATCAAAATCAGATTTATGACTCATTTCTAAACTTAACTTCGTGCCAACTGGTAAAGGAATATTAATTTGTTTACTATCATGCATGTTAAACCATTTAAAAATAGTATCAACATAGTTGGTTTGACTTAAGCAAAGATTTTTGTTACCTCTATCTCTAATGATCTCCATACCAAGGATATATTTTGTAGCCCCTAGATATTTCGTCTCAAATGTGCTAGAGAGTTGTGCTTTGAATCCTTTGATCATTACCTTGCTGTTACCAATAAAAAACATGTCATCAACATACAAGATAATAATTAAAAGTTGATCATCAATTATTTTTATGTAAACATAATGATCTTCCTCACTCCTAACATAACCAATATTTAATGCAAAAGAATCAAAATTTTGTTACCACATTCTCGATGACTATTTCAATGCATATAAAGATCTATTTAACCCGCAAACCAATTATTCTTTTCCTTTTACAACAAAACCATTAGGTTGCCTCATATAAATCTCCTCATCAAGATCCGTATGCAAGAAAGTAGTTTTCACATCCATTTGCTCTATCTCAAAATCAAAAGCATCAACAATAGATAAAAGGAATCTAATAAAAGTTAATTTAGCAACAAGAGAGAATATTTCATTAAAGTCAACTCCCTCTCTCTAGGAGTAGCCCTTGGATACTAATCTAACCTTGTACCTTTCAAGATTACCATCTACTCCAATTTTCTTTTTAAAGATCCATTTACAACCAATGGACTTTCTTCCTTTGGGAAAAATCTCAAGATCCCACTTGTCACAAGTATCCAAGGAAACCATTTCCTCATGCATAGCTTGTGTCCAAAGCTTGTTCTCATCTGAAGACACAACTTCCCTATAAGATCTAGGTTCATCATTAGTACTCAACAAAGAAAATATACAACAAAAATCAAGTGGGTTATACTTGTCAACGGGATTCCATTGTCTTGTAGATCTTCTCAATGGGGTTTCTACCTCTTCCTCAATATGCTCATCATGAGCATCTATCTCAGAACTATGTGAACTCTCCTCATCCAATCCATCCGACTGTTCTTCAACATGTGCATCTTCTTGCTTCTTAGTATTTTCCTCAAAATGCATTATTCAAGAAGTATCTTTCTCCTTTGGTTGTTCTTCTCCTGAATAAGCTCTAAATTCCCTAAAAATAACATCTCTTGACAAAGTAATTTTTCAGGTTAGAGGATTCCAAAGCTTGTAACATTTTACATTTTCACCATAACCTATGAATATGCATTTATGTGCTTTTGGATTCAACTTAGATTGCTTTTCTTTAGGCACATGAACAAAATCCTCACAACCAAAGATCCTTAAATGTGCAACACTAGGCTTCCTACCTAACCACATTTCATAAGGGGTTTTATCTTCAATAGATGAATTAGGAGATCTATTGATTAAATAACAAGAAGTGCATACAATCTCAACCCAAAGACACCGGTCTAGCTTAGAACTACTTAACATACTCATAACTCTTTCCATTAAGGTTCAGTTCATCCTCTCAACTACTCCATTTTGTTGTGGTGTATATGGAGTAGTTTTTTGTCTCACAATTCCTGCATGCTTACAATAATCATCAAATTCCATAGAACAATATTCACCACCATATCTGATCTCAACACTTTTATCTTATGATCTAATTGTTTCTCAACTAAAGTCTTAAATTCTTTAAACCTATTAAACACATCAAATTTGTTATGCATAAAATAGATCCAAGTGTATCTTGAGAAATCATCAGTAAAAGTGACATAATATCTAGATTCCAATAGAGTCAATATCCACAGGACACAAAACATCTGAGTGAATAATCTCTAATAATCTTTTAGCTTTATTTGTTCCTTTAGGAAATGAAGATCTAGATTGCTTTCCAAACACACAATGCTCACAAAAATCATTTTTGTTAATATTATAATCAGGAATACTGTCAACCAATTTCTTATTAAGAATGGTCCTAAGACCTTTTTCACCTATGGGGCCCAATCTATGGTGCCACAACATACATGTATTTTCAGCTTCAGTTACATTGGCTAATTTATTCAAATTGGAGGTATTCATCTTAAACAAAGTCCTAATACGAGATCCTTTAGCAACCACCATATTCCCTTTCACCAATCTGCAACCACTTTTATCACATGTCACATGCATTCTAGAATCATTAAACTTAGATACATAAAGTATAATTCTAGCAAGTCCTAGAATATATAAAACATCATTAAGGGTATTAACCCTACCATCACTAAAACACAACTTTACCTCTCCTTTCCCCACAATCTTTGTTGTGCTATTATCTCCAAAAAAGACATTACCTCCATCATATTCAGTATACTTTGAGAACCACTCCTTGTTAGGAGTCATATGATAGGGGCAACCTGAATCAATAAGCCAAGAGTCATCACTAACATTCTTACATGAAATAATCAATGCATTATTACCACCATCTAAGGATTTCTCAGTAGAAGCATCAAAAATATTTTTCTTGCTCTTACAATCCTTCTTTATGTGTCCTGGTTTCCCACAGTTCCAACACTTTACCTTACTCTTACCAGGGGTTTTAGACCATCCTTTAGACTTACCCTTTTCTTTCTTATCTGCCTTAGATTCCTTTTCCTTAGGCCCACCTCTTACAAACAAGGCATCTTGGGAGCCCGTTTTAGATTTCATCCTCATCTCCTCTAATAGGAGAGTAGGAATTATATTGTCCATCTTTAAATCTGCACCACTACCACTGATAGCAACAATTAGATTTTCCCAAGATTCTGGTAAAGAACAAAGTAACAAAATGCATTTATCTTCATCTTCTAGATTTACATCTACATATGCTAACTGACTCAGAATCAAATTAAAAGCATTTAAATGATGTGCAATAGAATCACCATCTTTCATCTTTAAAGAATATAACTATCTTTTTAGATACAACTTATTAGTAAGGCTTTTAGTTTGATAGATATCACCTATCCTCTTTCACAAATGAAATGCAGTCTTTTCATCTGAAACATTCAAGAGAACAAAATTAGCAAGACATAATCTTATGGTTCCTCTTGCCTTCTTATCAAGCTTAGCCCAATCCTCATCTGACATCGATGTAGGTGTCTTTGTCTTATTACCTACAACTGACCACTCATCTCTCTCTCCATGGAGATCTTCCATTTTTAGTTTCCACATCTCATACCCAGATCCATTGAACCTTTCAATATCTAAACGAGAAGTAGAACCCATTGCAACACACTAATTTTTTAAATCAGCAATTGACACAATTTTTAAAGCTCCCACTATAGCAAAAAAACCTTCAAAATTTTAAGAGAAAGGTGTCCCAAACTCTACCCAACCTCTAGCTCTGATACCAAATGTTGAAAATGAAGGTAAAACTATAGTAAAAATGTAGCTTTTAAATTTATAAATCTTGTGTAACTGTAGGTTCAATTTTAGTAATCTTTGTCACAATCTCTTGTGTATGATAAATCTTGAATTAGATCAATTTGTAACGTCTTGCCACCTAAGCCTAGAGGAAGTTGCAATTAACTACTCAAATGCACAATTTTTTTTTGTTTAAAGTAGAATTAACATGCAAGTTCACTACCCATTGCCAACAACCCCTAAGATTACGAGACTGAGATTACTTTAAAAGCCAAACAAAAAGCATGATTGAATCCATAACATTTATCTACTTAAGAAATTAAGAACACATACATTTCATACATGATAAATTACATAATCACAATAAGAGATACAATAGAATTTCATATAAAAATAATTTAACAAAGATTACATCTCTCATTTCCCGAATGAGGTAGAATCAAAAGCATGATTACAAATTACAATCCACCACCTCGATTACAATTGAGGGGTAATAAATTACAATAATCAACTGAAATGAATAAGCATGTAAAGTAACTGAATTCCACGAGCTCTCCAATTGGAATTCTCGTCAACATGAACAAGAAGAAAACCCAACAGAGTAAGGTGCACGTTCCACCCAACCAAGTGGTACCCAAAGGCCCACTCCCCATGCTAGGAGATAGTAACACGAAATCCTAAACAAGACCATCTACCTCTAGAAACAGGCTAAAACATAACTAAACTTAATCAAATAAAATTACAATTACAAATACAAATACAACACTATCACAATGGTTACAATGCTTCCAGAGTTAATTAATCAATTGCGTCACTGATACAAACATACTGTTGACTTAGGAGAAGTGTCATCACAATGCTACAGGGGATATCCTGGTAAGTCTTCTTAGGCCCCAACCCCCATCTCGGGATCTCTTGGAAACCTCTAACGACTCCCGACCGCTCATGCAAACCAATGCGGAATCAGTTATCTCTCATACAAAAAAGATAACGATGTTGCCATTCCAGGCCTTCTCGTCCCATCCCAAGTCTATACAAGCCGTTGCATCCATGAGCGAGGCACACTTATTCTTATTAAGTGTTTGATACTACCTATTCTTCTAATAATTTTATTTACATTATCACTGGATTAACTAACTCACAATGGGTTATCCTGGCACCACTTTGTGTGCCGACAACTCATTGCAATCCACTCCTCTAAGACAACACGTGGAACAAATCCACAACTCAAGGGTAAACTAATGCAACTTATGGATATTAAATCCCTATCCACAACATAAAAGCAACACATCCCTGTTCGTGATAATCGGGTAGTTAACTGGATACTACTATACACACTACCCAAGGCAATTCAACGGCTGACTATCATAATACGACAACCCCAAATAATTAAAAACCCCATCTGGAAGACTTATTAACCCTTACTATACAATTTCTCCCAAAATGAAACCAAGAGAAGTTTACATTTAAAAGAGCAATTTGAACAAGAATTAAATCTACTTTTGGATTTCCTAAATCCACTTCCCTAAATAAAATTTAGTAGTTTATTGCCTCAATAAAACTAATTTAATAATGTCTCTCTTAGACAAAGGATGAGATTTAAACCATATATTTAATTCCTTAATTGCTTTTAAATAACAATAAAATAAAACAATTACTTCTTCTATTCAAAACATAATATTTTTAAAAAATAACTATTTCCTCTTTGCAAAAAAAAACATTAAAAAAAAAATCAATTAATCCCTCTATTAAAACATATTACTTTTAAATCCATTATTTGTTCTATCAAAATATATTATTTTAAAATAAAACCAATAATTCGACTATTGAGATATTATTTTAAATTCCTCCAATTACATTTAAAACATGCCATTATTTAAAATCCCAATTAAATCTATATATTTAAATATATATACTTTAATATACATATATATACATATATATACATATAAATATATATCCTTATATATTTTTATATATACATATATATTATATATATATACTTTAATATACATATATATACATATAAATATATATCCTTATATATTTTTATATATACATATATATATTATATATACATATATATATATATTATATATATTATATACATATAAATATATATCCTTATATATATATTATATATTATTTATATATATTAAATATTTTAATATTATATAAATATAATATAAAATATAATATATATATATATATATTTTAAAAATCTGAATTGAAAAGGTTTAGGGCACGGTTTTTGAAAGTTGCGCCGAAGGTTTTGAGTGAAGCGCACCCATGTTTCTTTGGGGGCGACTGTGTGAATACACAACCGACCTCATTTACATGGGGCGGTTGTGTCTTCACACAAGCAAACCAAAAAGGTGGGGCGCGACTGTGAGGAGAGGGTGCTGGGCGCAGCTCCCCCACAACGCCTCCCATGGGGGCAGCTGTGGGGTGAGCTCCCAATGACCCCCCCAAAAAATGTGTTTTTATTTATTTATTTATTTTTATATCTTGAAACCCCTGCGGATTTCAAATCCGCCATTTTCGACAGGGGTACTTTTTTAATTTTTTTTTTTTTAAACCAACATTTCATCATGAAAATATATTATATATATATATAGTTTTCAATATATATATATACAAATATATATACACACAGATTTAATAAATTTACAAACTAGTTGAGCAAATAATTTCTAAAAATGATCATTTATAGCCAGGTATGCAATATTTCCTGAGAAAAATCATTTGAAAACAGAGGTTTAAGAATTTGATACAAGATTTAAAATGGGTTTTCTCATCATAATTCCTTTCTGAGTTTCTCAAACAATTATTTTGCAAACAACATATCAAAATATATGAATCTTTTCAAAATCAAAATCAATTTAAATAACATGAACCTGCTTTCCAAAAGCTTGAGAAGATGTCAAATGGTGCAATGATCCTTTCACAGATTCCAACTCCTTCCAAGCAATCCAACAGAGTTTTTCCACAATTAAAATCCAAAACCCCAAAACCAGAATCCTTCCTCTTCCTTCTCTTTTCTCTCCATTTTGAACTTCCATGGTTAAAGCTTTAACTCCATGAAAAAAATATCTCTTTCAACCACCAACATAAATTTTTCAAAACAAAAACAGAAAATATCTTCAAACTTCATTTTTGCATTCAAATTTTCCAAAAATGCAAATCAAAACCATTTTTCAATTTTCAATTAAAATATCTATCAACTCTAAAATAACTTAATTCATTATAATTAATTTAATTAATTTGATAAAATAAATATAATCCAAAGATTATATTATTTTACTAATTAAATTAAATTAATTAATTAATTAAATAACATCTTCTAACATAATAACCAGATTAATTTAATAAACAACTTAATACTTAATGCCATTATTTACCTTTTTCAACTTGCAATTAAATAATACCAAAGTGAAATTGAATAACATTAAAGCAATTGAACCCGACTTAAAACTAACGACACACTATGACTAGGGTGATGACTTGACACGAAAAACCTAGCTACTATCTCCCAATCAAATACCGTTGGGCAATGGACATGCTCAAACCTACGAAATCAGGTGGAGTCGATGTCCTGTACTTGCAAACCTGCAAAAAAAGTGTATATCTAACATGCATATATATATATATATATATCATAATAAAACACACCATGAAGAGGAAATCATGGAATTGCAGGGCGGCCGCAAGCGAGTGGTGCAATTCCGTCCCCTTCACCAATACAGTGCTACAAAACTGATGAATCTAACATGAATAATCTAATTGAAGGCATAAAACAACATTAATTCAAATATCCTCAATGCTAATCTAAAACATGCCATAATGATAACATCAGAATAAAATACCATCACATCAAAATATAACATCACATCGCTTTATAGTTAGTGATCAAATAGTAATAGAGTACCATAGTCAAAGTACTAACAAAAAATAAAACACAACGAAGAAGAACATTGTCCGATCAAAAGAGCAAAATGGAGGGGTGCTACATACTCCCCCCCTAGGGCCAAACTTACTCTTGGAAGCCTGCGAACAAATAGGGATAGAGCTCCATTCTAGCTGCATCTTCCCAAGTGGATGACGTATCATCCCTAGATGGAGGCATGCCGATAGAACTCTAGAAACTGTTATTATAAGCAAACTCTACCAAATAGAGATAATCTTCCCATCGCATCTATTGGTCCATCACATACATACGTAACATATCATCGAGGATCTAATTGACCCTCTCAGTTTGTCCATCTGTCTCTAGGTGATAACCTGAATTGAAGTTCAATTGTGTCCCCATTGCATGTTGTAATGAAGTCCAAAGAGCTGAGGTGAACACTGGATCCTTGTCAGAAACAATACGATGCAGAATACCATGTAACCTCACTATGTCCTCCATGAACACTCTGGCTATGGACGATGCATTATAAGAAGAGCACATAGGTGAGAAGTGTGCTACCTTCATCAACCTATCAACTGTCACCATAATCACATCATGCCATCTCGAAGAGTTGGGTAAACCAACAATGAAATCCAATGAGATTATATCCCACTTCTACTCTGGTACTAAATGCGGTTGCAAAAGCCCTATTGGATGCTGGTGTTTAGCCTTCACCCGTTGACACTCTAGACATCTCGACACATAATCTGCAATATCCCACTTCATTCCTGGCTAGAAATACAATTGACGTAGGTTTGCATGCATCTTCTTCACCCCTGGATGCGTTGAATAAGGTGCATGGTGTGCCTCAGTCATAACCAAGGTGCGAAGATCACCTAATGAAGGAACGTATATGCATCCCATGTGCCTCAATATCCCATTTGGATCCAGAGAATATCTTGAATACCTGCCGTCAAGAGGTCCGCCTGCCTCTATTTTTGTCCTAACCTCTTGATACCAACTATCTGCTGGAAGGGCAGAAATAATCTGACTTCACAAATCTACAACGAGAGTCAACTTAGATATCTCATGTCTCCATCTACTGAGTGCATCAACTACGACATTATCCTTTCCCTAGATATACTTCACTTCAAATTCATATTCACAGAGAAACTTCATCCAATGCCTCTGCCTAGCATTAAGGTTGGGTTGCATAAAAATATACTAAAGGTTTCTATGATCACTATGCAACTCAAACCTGTGGCCAAGAAGGAAATGTCTCCATCTCGTCAATGCATGAACAACTGCCGCCAACTCAAGATCATGTGTAGGGTAGTTCAACTCATGATCCTTGAGCTTCCGTGACTCATATCCAATGATACGACCATCCTGCATCAACACTGCTCCTAATCCTTCCAAGGACACATCTGTACAGACTACAAAGTACCCAATCGGATCAGGTATCACAAGTATTGGTGCACTGGTCAACTTCTGCTTAAGATTCTAAAATGCTGCCTCACACTGCTTTGACCACACAAACCTTTTCCTTTCTTCTGAAGAGAGGTGATAGGATACCCTATCCTTGAAAATCCCTGCACAAAATGCCTGTAATAACCCGCTAGCCCCATAAAGCTACGTATCTCTGCCACATTCGTGGGCGTAGGACAATCTGAGATTGTTTGGATCTTTGCAGGATCCACTAAAATACCTTCCCCTGAGATCACATGACCAAGGTATCGGACCTTAGTCTTGAAGAATTCACACTTCGACAAATTAGCATAAAGTTGATTATCCCGTAAACACTATAATACCTGCCGCAAATGTTCTTCATGCTCTTCCACTGTCCTGGAGTAAATCAAAATGTCATCAATGAACACAAGGAAAAATATGTCTAAGTACGAATGAAATACCCCGTTCATCAGACTCATGAACACATAGGTTGCATTCGTCAACCTGAATGGTACTATTGTGAACTCATAGTGACTATATCGCATTCAAAATGCCGTCTTATGGATGCCCAAGTCGAATACGAAGCTAATAATATCCTGACTTAAGATCAATTTTTGAAAAGATTGTGGCACCCTTGATTTGATCGAATAGATCATCAATCCTAGGAAATGGATATCGATTCCTGATAGTCACTTTGTTCAACTGCCGGTAATCAATACATAACCGTAGTGAACCATCCTTCTTCTTCACAAAGATAGCTGGTGCTTCCCATTGAGAAACACTAGGGCGAATGAAGCCCTTTGCTAACAACTCCTCAAGCTGCAAGCAAAGCTCTTTCAACTCCTGGGTGGTCATACGATAAGGAGCTCGTGAAATGGGTTCCGATCCAGGTAGAAGGTCTATCTTGAAGTCTATGTCGAGCTCCAAGTTGGCATCCTTGGAATCTCGTCTGGAAAGACATTAGAATACTCCTGAAGAATGGGGTGACTATCAAGAGACACTTTCTCTTCTCCATCTCCTAAATCAAAATCATCCACTGTAATAGCAAATAACTGACAACCCTGATGCACACACCTTCTCAACTGCATAGCTGAGATGACTCTCAAGGAAATCAGCCTCTGAACTCCCACTATCTCTACCTCTCTGCCAGATGCCTCAGTGCATCAAATCGACTTACGTCGACAATCTATGACTGCACTATGCGCCTCTAACTAGTCCATCCCTATGACAATGTCAGAAGAACCCAATAGAATCACTCAGAGGTCCATTGTAGTATGAAGAGGTCCAACCTCCAACCTACACTCTAGTACAAGGGAATGTGATGTGACTTTCACTCTTGAGGCTAACTCAACCAGCCACCTATCACTTTGCCTTACTACCCCCAGTCTACATCGCATCACGACATAAGAAGAAATGAAAGAGTCTGACGATCCAAAATCAAACAAAATGGTAACTAGGTTACCCAACAATATACCAAATGTCTCGATGATGGTACCCTGATGCTCTACCTGGCGATTATCAACCGCTGCGAAAACACGATGCCCTCTGCCTACATCTCCAACTGCCAACTTAGATGCCACTGGTCCTTGTGAAAATCTAGATGTGCCCCTATTAGGACACATTCTAGCTATATGACCCTGTTAGCCACATGTGAAACATTTGGTACCTCTGCCACAGCCTCTGCCTCCAGGTGGTGCGCTAGACTACTGCACGCTACCCTTGAAAATGGACTGAGAACTCTGCGCTGGCTGCTCAAAGCTGAAACATTTCATACGCCTCCAGTTCCTCTCCCCCTGCCTCTGTTGGAAACCTTTACGTTTCCCCTATGAAACCAGCTGCTCCTGACCACTTTGTGAAGGTCCCTGCTGAGACCTAGGAGGTGCATCTCTCTAAGTCTGACCTCCTCGTGCACTAGACCCTGCTGCTGAACTACTACCGATCTGAACACCCATATGGCCTCCCAGTGCCATGGCTAGATTCTCCTCTACTAGACGTGCTTTCTCCACCGCTGTCTCCATGGTTTTGGGTTCGAAAACCCTCACACCTCCGCTAATACGGGCATTCAAGCCCCTAACAAAGTGGTGAACCAACATCCCCTCATCGTCTCCTATACCTGCAAACTGTTTGAGCTCGTAGAAGCGTCGCTCATACTGCTCAACTGTCAAGGCTAGCTGATGCAAGGCGTGAAACTCATCACCTCGACACTGACGCCAGTGTTTAGATAAGAAACAAGCTCTGAATCGCTCTAGAAAAATCTCCCAAGACATTGAGTTAATATCTATATGGAGCTTCTGCTCCTCTAGCCTCCACCATGTGGATGCGAATCCCCTCAGATGCATGATAGTGCACCACACTTTGGTATTACTGCCGTAAGGGTGCATAGCAAAGCACCTATCGAGGTCTATAAGCCAAGTCTCAACCTCTAACCGAATCCCTGCCCCATCATACAATGGTGGTCGTGCCCTGAGTAAATCTCTCATATGCGCCTCTGACTGAGGTGAAACTTCCCTCTCACTAGGATTACCCTGAACCCCAGCCTACCTCTGACCAAGGAGCGCCAATGCCTCCTCAAGTGCCTTGCATGCAGCCTCGATCCCAAGAGGATTCTGCTGTCGATCACTTCCCCTTGGGGCATTTTGTGATGCCTGGTGTTCCTCCTGATTTGGAATAAGTGAAACATGAGGAGGAGAGTCATGCTGACTCCTATTGCGACCGCCTACATGGCCACGTCCTCGCCCTCTACCTCTTCTGCGTTTGGGAGGCTTAATCCTGCATAGACACACCAAGGTATTAGGTAAGGTACACAACTTAAAACCTACACAACTAAAAGCTTAATGGGTTCATCATAATCCTAGAGTACCCAGTGTTTAAACCTGAGCTCTGATACCATGTGTAACTCCCCGCCACGTAAGCCTAGAGGAAGTTGCAATTAACTACTCAAACACACAATTTTTTTTTGTTTAAAGTACAATTATCATGCAAGTTCACTACCCATTGCCAACAACCCCTAAGATTACGAGACTGAGATTAATTTAAAACCCAAACAAAAAACATGATTGAATCCATAACATTTATCTACTTAAGAAATTAAGAACACATACATTCCATACATGATAAATTACATCATCACAATAAGAGATACAATAGAATTTCATATAACAATAATTTAACAAATATTACATCTCTCATTCCCCGAATGAGGTAGAATAAAAAACATGATTTTACAAATTATAATCCACCACCTCGATTACAATTGAGGGGTAATAAATTACAATAATGAACTGAAATGAATAAGCATGTAAAGTAACTGAATCCCACGAGCTCTCCAACTGGAAATCTCGTCAACACGAACAAGAAGAAAACCTAACGGAGTAAGGTGCACATTCCACCCAACCAAGTGGTACCCGAAGGCCCACCCCCCGTGCTAGGAGATAATAACAAGGAATCTTAAACAAGACCATCTACCTCTAGACACAGGCTAAAACATAACTAAACTTAATCAAATACAATTACAAATACAAATACAACACTATCACAATGGTTACAATGCTTCCAGAGTTAATTATTCAATTGCGTCATTGATACAAACATACTGTTGACTTAGGAGAAGTGTCATCACAATGATACATGGGATATCTTGGTAAGTCTTCTTAGGCCCTGACCCCCATCTCGGGATCTCTTGGAAACCTCTAACGACTCTCGACCCCTCATGCAAACCAATGGAGAATCAGTTATCTTTCGTAGAGACAAGATAACGATCTTTCCATTCCAAGCCTTCTTGTCCCATCCCAAGTCTATACAAGCCCTTGCATCCATGAGCGAGGCACAATTATTCTTATTAAGTGTTTGATACTACCTATTCTTCTAATAAGTTTATTTACATTATCACTAGATTAACTAACTCACAATGGGTTATCTTGACACCACTTTTTGTGCCGACCCTCATTGCAAGCCACTCCTCTAAGACAACACGTGGAACAACTCCACAACCCAAGGGTAAACTAGTGCAACTTATGCATATTAAATCCCTATCTAGAACATAAAAGCAACACATCCTCGTTCATGATAACCGGGTAGTTAACTAGATACAACTATACGCACTACCCAAGGCAATTCAAAGGCTGACTATCATAATACGACAACCCCAAATAATTAAAAACCCCATCTGGAAGACTTATTAACCCTTACTATACAATTTCCCCCAAAATGAAACTAGGAGAAATTTACATTTAAAAGAGCAATTTGAACAGGAATTAAATCTACTTTTGGATTTCCTAAATCCACTTCCCTAAATAAAATTCAGTAGTTTATTGCCTCAATAAAACTAATTTAATAATGTCTCTCTTAGACAAAGGATGAGATTTAAACCATATATTTAATTCCTTAATTGCTTTTAAATAACAATAAAATAAAATAGTTACTTCTTCTATTCATAACATAATATTTTTAAAAAATAACTATTTCCTCTTTGCAAAATAAATCATTTAAAAAAAAATCAATTAATCCCTCTATTAAAACATATTACTTTTAAATCCAATATTTGTTCTATCAAAATATATTATTTTAAAATAAAACCAATAATTCGACTATTGAGATATTATTTTAAATTCCTCTAATTACATTTAAAACATGCCATTATTTAAAATCCCAATTAAATATATATATTTTCATATATACACAAATATATATATATACTTTAATATACATCTATATACATATAAATATATATCCTTATATATTTATATATATACATATATATATATATATATATATTATATATATATTTTTATTATTTATATATATTAAATATTTTAATATTATATAAATATAATATATATATATATATATTTAAAAAAAAAATCGAATTGAAAAGGTTTAGGGTGCGGTTTTTGAAAGTCACGCCGAAGGTTTTGAGTGAAGCACGCCCATGTTTCTTTGGGGGCGACTGTGTGAATACACAATCGACCCCATTTACATGGGGCAATTGTATCTTCACACAACCAAACCTAAAAGGTTTGGGGTGCGACTGTGAGGAGAGGGCACTAGGCGTGGCTCCCCAACAACGCCTCCCATGGGGGCGATTGTGGGGTGAGCCCCCAGCGACCCCCCAAAAAACGTGTTAATTTTTTTTTTTATATCTTGAAACCCCTGCGGATTTCAAATCCGCTATTTTTGACAAGGGTACTTTTTTTTTAAACCAACATTTCATAATGAAAATATACATAAAGATATATATAATATATATATATATATATAGTTTTCAATATAAATTTACACACATATTTAATAAATTTACAAACTAGTTGAGCAAATAATTTCTAAAAATGATCATTTACAACTAGGTATGCAATTTTTCTTGAGAAAAATCATTTGAAAACAGAGGTTTAAGAATTTGATACAAGATTTAACATGGGTTTTCTCATCATAATTCCTTTCTGAGTTTCTCAAACAATTATTTTGCAAACAACATATCAAAATATATGAATCTTTTCAAAATCAAAATCAATTTAAATAACATGAACCTGGTTTCCAAAAGCTTGAAAAGATGTCAAATGGTGCAATGATCCTTTCACAGATTCCAGCTCCTTCCAAGCAATCCAACAAAGTTTTTCCACAATTAAAATCCAAAACCCCAAAACCGGAATCCTTCCTCTTCCTTCTCTTTTCTCTCCATTTTTAACTTCCATGGTTAAAGCCTTAACTCCATGAAAAAAATATCTCTTTCAACCACCGACATAAATTTTTCAAAACAAAAACATAAAATATCTTCAAACTTCATTTTTGCATTCAAATTTTCCAAAAATGCAAATTAAAACCTTTTTTCAATTTTCAATTAAAATATCTATCAACTCTAAAATAACTTAATTCAATTTAATTAATTCGATAAAATAAATATAATCCAAAGATTATATTATTTTAATAATTAAATTAAATTAATTAATTAATTAAATAACATCTTCTAACATAATAACCAGATTAATTTAATAAACAACTTAAATACTTAATGCCATTATTACCTTTTTCAACTTGCAATTAAATAATATCAAAGTGAAATTGAATAACATTAAAGCAACCGAACTCGGCTTAAAACTAACGACACACTATGACCAGGGTGATGACTTGACACAGAAAACCTAGCTACTATCTCCCAATCAAATACCGTTGGGCAATGGACACACTCAAACCTGCGAAACCAGGTGGAGTCGATGTCCTGTACCTGTAAACCTGCAAACAAAGCATTTATCTAACATGCATATATATATCATAATAAAACACACCGTGAAGAGGAAATCACGGAATCGCAGGGCGCTCGCAAGCGAGTGGTGCAATTCCGTCCCCTTCACCAATATAGTGCTACAAAACTGACGAATCTAACATGAATAATCTAATTAAAGGCATAAAACAACATTAATTCAAATATCCTCAATGCTAATCTAAAGCATGCCATAATGATAGCATCAGAATAAAATACCATCGCATCAAAATATAACATCACATCGCTTTATAGTTAGCGATCAAATAGTAACCGAGTACCAT
This sequence comes from Sequoiadendron giganteum, assembly GCA_007115665.2. Lineage (NCBI taxonomy): Eukaryota > Viridiplantae > Streptophyta > Pinopsida > Cupressales > Cupressaceae > Sequoiadendron > Sequoiadendron giganteum. The sequence goes on along the minus strand of CM021104.1, from coordinate 390,080,540 downwards.
AGTCAAAGTACTAACAGAAAATAAAACATAACGAAGAAGAACACTGTCTGATCAAAAGAGCAAAATGGAGGGGTGCTACACAATTTTAATGTTGTAGAAAATAGACATAAGATTGATAGAAGAAATATAGGACAAAATAGAAAGGACACAACATGTACGTGGAGAAACCCTTTCGAAAAAAAACTCCACCAGAATTGGTCTTGCTTGTATTATTTAACCTTTGAATAAGCTACAAAATAACACTAATTCAATTCTCCTTGATATGCTTCCTTGTTCTTCAAGAAATCTTCTTCACAACCTACAATATTTTCTCACAAAACTCTCTCGTACAATTGCTGCAATAATAGACAACATTCTTGCTTACCAACTCATAAGAGTTAACAAATATAATATCACAAAGCCTCTTGATAAAATCCACGCTAAGGGTTTCCAAGTTGAGTTCAAACATGCATGATAAAGTCAAACAAGAGTCTCCCTCAAAGTTGGCACCCAACATTGAAGTGTTAACCTTGTATTTGTCAAAAATATCTTATGCATGCTCATCCTCAAAGTAGGCATCCAAACTGGGTCCCACTTAACCGAACATTATAAATATATTTTCCATACAATAGTTGTAACTTAAAGATACCAACTTGGATGCCCAAGGTGGGTCTAAGTTAATCATTGTTAACTGAAACACATCTCCCATCGATTCATGCAAAACAATAAGCATGAATGATTCTCCATCTGTTAACTAAATGCATCCACCTGTTATTTGTCCATGCAACTCAAGTCAACTGAGATTAACTAACATGCAACTGAAGATAATTGAAACATAACCGAACTGAACTGAACTTCATAAACATCAATCCCTATTTTATAGGTACTCAACATTCATAAATCAAAATCCCTATTTTGTAGGAACCTAAGATGTATTTCTGAAGTGTACTCAATTCACCAACCAGTTAACTGAACCGAGGTGGATCCCACCTCCCATGTGGGTGCCCATGTGCTCCTATTTTGTAGGAGCTCACTCCAAGGCATCCCCACATGCTCCTAACACTTAGAAATAACTAAAAATGTCAAATTAAATGTTTATTTCATTCCAAATTAATCTCTTCCTAATCCTAGTGTTGTGAAAAACATTCCAAGGACTTAGGAGATACATGAAATATGTTAAGAATGCAATTAAATGACATCCTATTCCCAACAACTAGATCGAGTTTCTTCTAAAAGTTAAATGCCATTTATTAATTATTTGCTTGACACATACAAGGGTCACTTCATTATAATTTAGTACCTTACAACCTTATTTTGGCCAGATAATTTGAACTAAGTTTTCATCTAATACACCATGGAAGTCCCTTAAATTTTTTCCTTTATCAACATCTAATTTTAGCTAATATAAAGTGGTTTTCATATTTGCTTGCACACACCCAATACTTGATGCCCAATTTATTCCTAGAGTTCCCTAGAGTTGCAAACCTAGGGCTCTGATACCAAGTGTTATGCCCATAATTTTTACTAGAAAAACATAACTATTTTATTATTATTATTTTGAACAAAATATTAATTAGGTTGTCACCACTTACAAAATATATTATGAGTTGAATACCTATAAAAATTTACTACTTAATCGAACACCAATACTATTTATGCATGTGACTAATTGTTTCCCCCTACCTAGAACTCTAGCCTTACGTAGCAATATTGGGAAACCCAAGTAATTTTAAACAGATTTGTCATACCCACATTTTAATGTGGCTCTAACATGACCATCACAACTTCATATATATAAATATATAATCCATCATGGGCTCACAACATAAAATCTATCTACTATAGTCTAACATGATTTCAAAATCATCACATAATACCACTTTGAGTAAACCATAGTGTGGTTGTTTCCACTAGGTTATATCATCTTTCCTGAGTAAATTTTTATTGCATCATTAAGCAATAATAAGGTGTCTTCTGACATAAATATTAATATTTACCTTATGGTTCAAGAGATTGTAGATGTCTTGTTTCTATTAATATCATTGTTGTTTTCCGAAAATGGTTGGCAAGACCATCATTTACTTTCTTTATCATTAATGCTATGAATCCTTAGTAGAGTACTATTATTTACTAATATTAACACTATTATTAACTTCAACTTAGCTCTAGATCCCATTAATACTATTATACTCGTATAATTATAATGTTTTCCTTGTTATTTCCCATTATCAATATTTATTATTGATTTCAACATGAGTAGGTTCATTAACAACACTACACTTATTAAAGTGTTTATTAATACCTTTGCCATTATTAAGATGGATATATATATGTGCCATTATTATTATCTTTTTGGATATAAATATTATTATTTCTCTTAATATTCTCACCACTTCTTTACAAGATTATTATCCCACTTACTAATATCTCCTTTTCATAATGTTATTATCAATAGTTATGATTAATAAGTAACAACTAATGTTACTCCTAGTATGAATATTACACTTAGATTTATCTACATATATATGTGGAAAATCTAACAATTTCAAGTCTTCATTGATGATTTTCTTGTTACTTTGGCTCAAATAAGTAATGGTATGATTAATGCTATCATTATAGAGTATATTGATAGAGAGGATATTTATATTGCCCTTTACACCAATTCATTTAACAATCATATTAATGATTATAACAATACTAATTAAAGTACCTACTTTAAATAATATTTATATTAATTGATATTAATGTTCATTTCAACAATTATACATGTTGTCTCCTTTTCTTATTTTATATACCTATGCCTGATAATTATTTTCCTATTTACTCGTTTATTATCCATTATTATTACTATCAATGTGATACCTTTAGAGTCATTCAAATAGCATGATATGCATGTTGGTGTTGAGATCAATCCTTATATTAATGCCACCATTGGTTTTAATATAAATGTTCACGTATTCATGTTATTTTTAAGACGAGGGAAAATATTAAATTGATGTTTTAGGCGACACCACTATACTTGGCAATTTAAATATAAACCGAATTGGGCGGGAGACCCTCGGCATGCTTAAGGGATACAAATTAAATTAAACACCCTTTTATTCTTGTCCTAAGGTGGGCGTGAGAAAACCTATTACCTCCTCAATCATATTCTTTCTAATTTCTACACTCTCAATAGAAATTCCAGAGTTCTTTAAGCCCAATTTTTTTTCACAGTAAAGGTTCTCAGCTTCTGTGCTGAGCCATTTGAGGCCTTAATGGGAAGTGGGTGTTTGAGAGGATGAGGGCTATCAAAGCATACAAAAATTAGGGAAATCCTAGGGCATTTATGTGGGTGAGAAATAGGATTTAAATTTAGCAATGGAGGTAGTGGAAATGTTATGTGAGTGGGATTTCTAAAGGACATGCATGATGACTGTGTTACGACGACATAAAGTACTATCTGGACATTAATTCAACAAGAAAATACAAGAGAACTTCATTATTAGATATGCATACATTGATGCTTTGAATCTCTGCCTTGAGATTTGTAGATTCTTCCTACACTGCCCTTTCACTACTTTATTCATTGTACATTGCCTTGTCACAATACTAAAAAAATGAAATGAAAAATCTACAACTCCACAAAAAAAACTTTAAAGCCCTGGATGTGAGAGATTCATTTGAGTGTAATAAATTAAATGTCTTACCCATTTTGTTTCTTCCCTCCGCACATTACTTCACCTTAACTTTATTCTTTTGTTTATTTGAAACCTGTTAACTTCACCAACGTTTAGATTTATATATATTTTCATTTCTCCCAATAGTTATTAAAGAGGCGACTATGGAAATGCTTTTCTAATCAGACAAGCTGCAGAGTTTGGTGAGAGAATTTAGTGACGTTGAATCCTCCTTCATTGAGGTGCCACCCTACGTATCTAACTTAAATCAAACTGAGCTTTTAGAACTAACTCACCCTACTCAATTTTGACGTTGTACTCCTTTTTTTTTGAATTGGCATGCAAAATATAGGACTGTGCCGGCATAACACGACCTGACAAAGGTTCGCCTTATGACAAAGTTTTTGATATACTTTTGACCTTAGAGCGGGACCAACCTCCTATCCAAGACAGGCATACACGATTTAATGAGGATTTAATTGTTGCATGGGTCACACTGGCACAAATATACTCAGTTACCCGCTTGAGAAAAAATCAGATATTTAAATACCAATATTTATCTTTATGTATAAATAATCTTTTACTCTACAAAAATAATGGCATCATTTTTTGTTTAATACTATGCATCATATCTCCTCACGGGAGAATACACTAATTAAACTTATTAATTGAGCCGGAGCTCAGATCAACGTCGTCCCTTATGGATTAACAAGGAGATGTCAAAGTGTGGAATATATGATTAAACAGTAGAGCATTAAGGCAACAAGCATACATTCATAATTCCTCTTAATCACGGTCACATCCAACAGAGCAGACAGTCTTGCTTGATTAATCACTGACATACCGATGAGAAGCATGACTTCTAATAAATCACAGCCTGACCTCTTAACTACTAGGTCAAATCCCAGTCTTTATCATCACTACCGATCTGATCCTACAAGTTATTATTCTGCGGTGACCAACTCCATTTATTTTTCCTCAAATTCAAAGAGATGACTCCTCTGAAACTTGATTATCTTGTAGCCACGTTTATACAACATGGACGGTGCCTAGGAGAGGTGTCTGAAATGTCCTTTCCAGCACTGTTGTGTAACAACATACCTTGGTCTCTCTACTAGAAGCCGCTGTGTAACCAAAGGAGAACAAAGCACAGCCCTTTTTCTTTTATTTTTTATATATAGTTGGTCGTCGATTTCACTTCTTCTATCCTTCACAAATTGATAACTCAATTTACATGCTCTCTCGAGATGATACAAAGTGTATGGTTAAAGTACATAGTCCTCTCTATTACTGAGTGCTAGAAATGGCTGCTACTAAGTGTATGTTAAGTAGTGCAAGTAGATGTTTGCCTCTACAATTGAATGTGCAACCTAGCGTTGCAAGAGATAGATCAGTATTTCATCATACGAAGCTTGGGTGGGGCAAAATTAAAGGGTGTCTTAGTGCTGAGCCGCCGGTCCGGCAAAGGGAGTCCAATTATAACAAATCTCTTGGGTCACTGGAGGTCAGGCTTAGGTTTACATGTTTGGATGCGAAGAATGGAGAGGTGGTAATAACGGGGTCGGGTGGTAGAGGGTTTGCTGGCAATTTTTAGCGCATTACAGCCATGGCTTTATTTGACTGCCAAGATATGTACTTGAAATCTCATATCATATTTCTTTGCTTGAAAACAATTGTGACTTCTAAGGGCATATATCTTTTTAGTATCAGATGAAGTGGGCGACCTATTGAAAGCTATATGTGGAATCGGTATAAACAAATATACAACTTTGCTTGATAATTTTTTTTCCACTGCCAAATGATTTCACATTCTGATTTACAGAGAAGGCTATATCCAACGGCTACCCTCTTTTGCATCCTCACTGTTTTCTTTAACTGGTATATATATTTTATGAAACACACTTTAAATGCAAAATTGTTAGCAAGACCTATTTTAGGCATCTCATTTGTTCTTATGAATGGATTAAAATTTGCATGCTTTGTATATACTCCTCCTAGATTCTTATTCATACTAGAAGGAAATGTCTAATAAGTGAACCCCTCTTCCTTGCCTAATCTAATGGAACATACTATTTGTTTATGTGAATACAAGAAACTACTACAAATATTAGCTAATCATTCAAGGAGATCTTGACTACAACATTTCTTTAAGGAAAATAAAACATTATTTAGAATGATTATCATACCAGTGATAAAAGTTGCTCTAATACATCTTCTTCCTCTTTATATTTTGACATAATTCATTATACTTTTGGCTTCAACCATAAATCACCTTCCCTTTAAGTATAAATCCAAAACTTATCACTCTCCATTATCAACAAATACAAGACAAGAGACTTCAAGAGGAGGCATTAAGAGATAAACTTCGATGCATTTATATCAATAATTTTATAAGAAAACATGCTAAAGGAATAAGTCTTTCTCTCCACCCAACCATAATGTTGTCATGGAGCCTCGTGGGCTCTAGCCATACCCCCGAGTGAGAAATAGTTCAACCCCAAGATGATGAACAAAGTTTTCATAAATTTTTATAAAAGGGATGAAAACTAGCCAACAATCATTTAACATACTTATAGACTCTCCACTCACCATATTCAACAAAGATTCCCACAACATATCACCATCTCCAAACAAATACACAAGGGGATATGAAAGTAGAGAAACTTATCTCTTTGCTCTAGGTGATGTACTTTACTCTTTTACCCTTCTCCCCTCTCTAACCAAGGCTTCTTGATCACTATCTTTTCCAAAGAGGTAGACTCCTCTCCTCTTCTCAATCTTTCTAGTATCCCTACTCAAGTTCTTCAAGAGAAGAAGTGGGTAACACCCCACTCTTCCTTCCTCTCTAGGATATATAGGAATTTCAACTTGCAACCCTTGAATGGTGGGGTGTGAAGTGTACCTTCCTCCGCCAATAAGGGTATTTCCTCATTAAAGGGGGGACCATACACTTGGATAACCCTTCCATATTTTCACCCCCACCCTTTCCTCAAAATTTGTCACTCCTCATTATGAAGACTTTTCAGGAGTCAAACAATGTCCTTGGGGCCCTATTACATGCCCACTTGACCCCTACCACTATGGTATAGATCCTAGGGGGTTCATTTTTGCATCTCAACCCAATAAATTGACCAACAACCCCTAGGGGGTCTTACAGTTCATCCCACCCCATAGGAACTCATACTTCTGCAACTAGGTAGGGGGGAGTCTCCCCATCCTAGGAGACATGATTTTGCATTAGCTATCTTAGCCCCTGAGGCTTGACAAAATATGTCCAATTTTCCCATTAAAGCCTAGAAATTTCTTTGAAGTTCAAGGAATATTGCAGTGTCTTTTGCAAATTGCATATTAATTAGTTTGTTTTGATGGGGAGCCTAATACCTTTTACCTTTGGAGAATGAGTCTGATCCCTTAGTACATAATGAAGTGCATCAGTTGCTATGACAAATAAAGCAGGGGCTAAGGGGCATCCCTTCCTAATTGATCTTTCAAGGCCAAATTCATTAGAGAGAGCACCATTCACATCTACTTGAGCCACATCATCTTTCAGTAAAGTGCCCACCGCATTGCACAACTTCTGAGGGAAGCCAAAAGCCTCAAGTGTAGTTATTAGGAAGGACCATTCGACCCTATCATAAGCCTTCTCAAAGTCAAGAAGAAGCATAGCAGAGTTCTGATTGGAGTGTTTTGACGATTCCATAGCTTCCCAACTCGTAATCAGGTTTTCTAGGATGTATCTTCCTTTTATGAACCCAATTTGGGAGCTATTAATAAATTTGGGAAGGATGTCAACTAACCTAAGGGTAAGTAGTTTTTCCAAAATCTTATAAGAAAAATTCAATAAGGTAATAGGCCTCTAATTTTTTATCAAGGTCTTGTCTCCTCGTTTTGGGAGCAACTTTATTATACCTTTATTGATATTTCTACCCAGAGAGCCTTTTTCCAAGGCTTCATTATAAACTTGTAGCAAATCATCATTGATCCATTCTATGAAGGTTTTGTAGAATTCCACAGATATCCCATCACTCCTAGGTGATTTTTCATTACTCATGGAAAGGATAGCCCTATTAATCTCTTCCTTGCTTAATAAGCTTATGGATAACATCTGAAAGTCATCCTTTCTTATCTTTTTGGGCATGATACTTTTTAAGTATTTCTTGGCTTGAAAATTTTCCCTTAAGTTACCTTCTGATGTAAATAATTTTTTATAGAAGGTGTGAAATTTCCCCAATATTTCCTCTTGGGAAGTAAAGACTTGGCCATCCTCCTAGATTTGGATTATTTGCTCCTCATAACTTTTTTGCTTGATGTAGTTAAAGAAAAACTTAGTTCCCTTATCCCCAAAACTAAGCCAAATTAGTTTAGCCCTCACCTTGAGCCCTGAACCTTTTGGCCTTGTAGTTTCCTTATACTTTTTTTACATGAGTGAATTCCTCCCCTAACTTTTCATTTTGGGAGTCAGCTTGGATACTAGTTTTGGTCGGGAGGAGCTGCTCTTGGAGCTCACTCTCCAATTTCCTGTTGTCAAGATGTTTTTCTTACCAATGGTTTGGAGCATATTCCTCCAAGCCACAATTTTATGATCCCATCTCAATATAATTTGCATCCTTCAACATCCTTTTTTTGATTTCTCTTATGGAGGCTATAGCATCCCTACAGTCAGGGTCCTGAGGCAGGCGTGTACTCAGAATAAAAATATCTTTTTGTGACCAATCGGGGGCTTAGGCTAATTGGTTATCAGTTTGGCCTTTATTGGATGATGATCAGATAGTGTGTAGGGGTGGACACATACTTGACACCCTTTTTCATCGGGCAAAAAATTGAAGAAATCTTTGTTTGCATAAAATCTATCTAAGCGACAGTAAATTTTTTTACCACCTTTCTGAGCATTACACCAGGAGAACCATACCCCTTTAAAATCACTTTTTCTTTTCTCATGAGGATCAACCAGACTAAGTTTAGATTTTAGCTTTTTCTAGAAGAATTTCTCATTCCCCTTCCAGGCCATATCTATGCCTCCCCACTTGTCTTCCACGTGCTCCACTGTGTTGAAGTCCCCCCAAGATCCAAAGGACATCCGAAAGGGTTGTCAACCACCTCTAGAGTGTGGCCCTTTCACAGTGGTCATTAGAAGCATAAAAAGCGCATATGCCAAATGCTACTTCATTAACTTTCAAGGTGATCCACACTACCTTGTTGCAAGGGGAGACCCATTGATTGGTAACATATTGCTTCCATTTATTGGAGATTGAGATAGTTGCACTGCCCTTTCCTCTTTCATGCATGGTGTTGAAGGGGGTGGAATCTTTCTAGATGAACTTCAAATTTGTCTCAAGGGTAAAGTTAGTAGCCTTAGTCTCTTGAAGTAAGACCACGTCCCTGTGTTGCTCCAAGTTTATAAACCTTCTAACAATATATTTCCTGTCAGGGGATTCCAATCCTCTAACATTCTAGTTGATACAATTAAGGTTCACTATCAATTTTCATAGAAGTTGCATCTTGGTCACTCTTGAATTGTTGAAAACATTTGGGCAATTTTTCCTCAGCCTCAAGCGTTTTTGCCAGTGGAGACTGGATGAATATGCTTGTTTTCTTCCTCTTATTTTTAGATATCTGGATATTTTTGCTTATACTAGGAACTTTACCATTTTTCCTTGGCCTCCAGGGACCTGGTTGAGTTTTAGGAGTCTTTCCTACTTATTTGTCTGTGATATCCTCATCGACTCAAGACCCAATAGCTTCCACTGGTTCCTTGTTATCTTGGCCCTAGCCAATTGGAGTTAAGGGTTGGGAAGGGTTGCAATTATTATGATCAACATTGCTAATAGAGTCAAAGGCATCCAAGATAGAGGTAGTCTTGGTTAAAGGGGCTGAGGGATCACAACCCAAATTAATAGGACCCTAGTCTTGAGCATGTGTGGAGCGGTTTAATTGGTTGGTTGGCGCTAGGCCCTTACTTTCATAAGTATGCGCAACAAAATTCTCAACATTTTCTTCCTTTATGATTTCATTTTTTGGCCCTTCTGGGTCACTATTCTAGACAAGGCCAGAGACACCAGACTGATTTTCCTCAATTGCCATGGTAAGGTCATTTAGCATGTTGGAGACCTTGTGGTTCCCATCTAGCAAAACACCTTCGCCTTGCTTAGGACAAGGGTTACTCTTAACCAGGGTTACTCTCCCTTCGTCCTTTTTAATCTGAAAATGGGAGACTCGGGGTGGTTTTACACCCGCATTCTCACTAAGAAGATTTTGATGAATCCTTTCCCTAATATTACACAAAGCAATTTGTTACACATTTATATTTTCCAGTGTTTTCTTATCTCAGAGAGAACTGCTTTGGGCAATAAAATGCTTTTAGTGGGAGGGGAGTCCATCGAGGCATCATCACTCCCACCACCAGAATTATCCGAGGGGCAATACTTCTCAACCAGGGCCTCAAAGGAGTTTCCAAGGATGAGGTTGTTACCCTTCTCAATCATCAGAGAAGCACTTGTTGCTCCTTCAAGAGGAATCATATTATCACCTCCATTAGGACCTGAAGAGGGGTATTGGCTAGCCTGGTTGCCCAAGTCTACAGGGGGACTCGCGATCATGCCTGCACCAAAGGTAGCCACCATGGAATCCAAACCGTTAGATGAATTATGAGCTTGATATTCTTCATTTTAATTAATGAGCAATTCTTTCGAATATGACCCTCCTTATGACACAGATAGTGGGCATTAATGCCTCCCAAAACTTCAATGGGGCAGACAAACTGATAATCATCTTCCTCAATTATAATTCTATGGGGAGGTTCCACTCCAGGATTAATCAAGACCAGAGCCCGAGCATCCAAATGGGGAAGGGTTGCTTTAGCCTTGTCGATGTGCACAACCCCGCCAAATGGCTCGAGGATGGATGGGATGAGTTTCCAAAATTTCGGCGGAAGGTCTTTAACCACTAGCCACCTGGGGCAGGAGAGGGCCAAAATTTCCTCTGTGATGGCCTTTGATGACCACAACAACATCCTGAACACATAGCCCCCAAGATTCCAATAGGGTTTGGAGAGTGCCTTATTTTGCATTTCATTACTTTTCAGAAAGACAACAAGTAAACCATATTGCAACATTCTACAATAATTAACTTGAATACCAAATTTATTTACCCACACATTGGTAAGCCAAGAATCAATATACTTTCTTGCAAGTAATTTACTAGTATCTACAACCACCATGAAAATGGATGACTCTTTTAGCTTACCTCTTTCACTAAAGATAACATTTTTCATTTCAAAATTTGATTTAAGAATAGCATCACCAGAAGTGAAAGGGTGCTTACCTTCTTCACATCCCTCACCATGATGATTGCCCTTATCATGCTCAACCGCTACAACAAACTTAACATTTACAGGTATGTTAATAGTTTTTTCAATTATCACATCTTTAAGAGATTTAATAGCCTCACAATGGATAGAAGCATTAATTTCATTTAATGGATTTGACATCGGGGGTTCCGTACCCCCTCCATTTAAACCGGGGAGAACCAAGGGCCCTTACAAAAGTAGGAAATGAGGAACGATAAAACCCTTAACACAAATAGAGTGTGCGAGAGTAGAGAGTAGAATTCAAAAACAAAAAACACATGATGGAGGGCAATAAATGAGGAATCCACGAGGTGTACGAAGGGTACTCGTGGAGCCAAACTTGCATGGGGGAGGGTTTAGCCTCCCGCACTCAACGTATGAAGGAGACACCACTCAATCCGATGTAGCAGTTGCAGAGCCCAACGCCAAACGCCCCCAATTCACTCGTAGTTTAATTCACTTTATTTATTTATTATTTTAATCAATTTATTTTAATAAATTAATATTTTATGCCGAAAGCATATCCTATTTGAAGTGGGTGAAGCTATTTTTTTACATCAACGCCGTAAAACTCGGCAGAGAGGGCTTCCTAACTGATCTTCACCATTTGTTTTGGTCGTCGGTTTTGGTTTCACCGTACTCCATCATCACTATTATTTGCATATTTTTCCATATTTATCCATCTCCCACAACCTTTGTTCGTAGACTCTAATTTGCTCGATCAATGGTTGGTATCAATCTGCTTGCCATTAAATGAATCTCAGTCGTTCATCATTTTTCATGCTTTTTTTGCTTGCACAGACTGCGTAGGGATTTTTTTATTTATCTTTTAAAAATTCAACAAAATAATTAACAATTAAGAATTTTATTTTTTTATATTAATTTTATTTATCATTAATAATTTTTTAAATTAACCTTTTTAAAATTTTTATTTTATTTATATCATTAATAATTTTTAAATTGTTTTTTTGAATTATTATATGAAATGTGGATTATATTTTAATAATAAAAAATAAATTATAAATAATTTAATTATACCTATTATTATATATTATATTTTTAAATAAAACTATTAATTACATAAAATGATTAAAATAGTTTTATATATTACAAAAATAGATCAAAATTTATCTTAATTGACTTTCCACACTTCTTCGACGTACCCATTGCACACTAAGTTGCAATTGCTAGTTATATTTTCTTTAATATTCTTCTAATTATTGTCATTTCATCATACTTCCAAAAAATCTTTATCTTCACTTATGTTACCAAAAATATAAAATTCAAAACATTACCAATCATGATTTGTTCTTCTTTGATCGCCTTTTTATTATTTTATTTTGTGAAAGTCATAAAAGCCTCTTGACGTAAATATAAAAATGAAAACAATAAAATAAAATAAAAACAATATTTTTTATAGTTATCCTCATCTTTTTTTATAAATCCTTAAAAAATACTTTTATTCTATTATTTGATTTATTTTTCAATAAAATGTTTATCTTCACTTAAGCCACCAAAAATATAAAACTCAAAACATTAACATGATTTATTCTTCTTTGATCGTTTTTTAGTTTTTCAAATTTTTTTATCTTCACTAATGTTACCAAAAATATAAAACTCAAAATGTTGTGTCATGATTTATTCTTCTATGATCACTTATTATTTTTTGATTTATTTTTTCAAAAAAAAAAATCTTCACTTATGTTACCAAAAATATAAAACTTAAAAAACATTAATTACCATGATTCTTTTTTTTCTATGATCAATTTTTATTATTTGATTTTGTGAACATAGACTATCAAACCCCATTGTTGTAAGTGATAAACGCCGCTGCATAAATGATGAAAATTGTATATTTATATTTTTCAATCTTTTAGTTTATTATTAAGTTGTTTTATTTAATATAATTTTTTTTTATATAAAAGTTGGTAACTAGTGTCATTTATTTTCAAATTTTATCATTATTTATTTTTAGAATTTATCACATTTCTCAGATATTTTATTTTTTTGCCTTGGTTTAAATACATAAGTGTGGAACTTCTTTAGATCAATTTTACACCACCAAATTTAGTGCAATAACAAATGGATGGTTTAATTAAAAACCATCTAACCATGGAACCAACACAAGAAGTTCGCTTAATAGATTCACCCCAAGGAAATGAAAATAACAAAGTTTTTAATCGATCCATAGTTTGAATGACATCATAGTATTGATGTAAAGGCTTACAACAAATTAAGACCTCAATTTTTTACTATAAGAAATTATAAGCATAATTAGTGTGTGGCTCTTTTATTACAATTGTCTAACCCAATTTAAAATAGATGATGTTATTGAAACTTCTATATTATTGGTCTACCACCAAACTTGAGCTAGTGCTAAGTTAACTCCTCTTGCTCCTCTATAATGTAGAATGAAGGATCATTTTATAGCAAGTGCAAGCAAGTAAGATGTTATTATAGCACTAACCAAAAGGCAACACGATCCTCAATGTACATTAGATACAAAAACCTATAGAAGGACCTACCTTGAATGTATGTGATAAAATATAAGAATTGGAATTCAATGTGTTCCTAATCCCGAACCTTCCTACTTATGAATGTCTTAATATTAGTGTGAGATTCAAATATTTGGTGCATAGCTTAATTAAGACTTCTTTAAGAAATTTGACAATTTACACACATTAGCCAATTATCCAAACACTTACAATTATGTAAACACTTGGAAACAATGTAGCGTGATAGAATATGATGTTTTTGATATTTGTTTTTATCAAATCTAAGGTTTTGTGATCAAGTTGTTACCACACAATAAGAATACTATGTGGATGCTAACAAACTCATGTGTTGAAACATTGACTATAAAAATAATTGAACTGCACAACAAGAACAAAATGACTACAATACCGTTAGGTGTTAACAAAGCAAAACAAACATAAAAGAAAATATTTTTGGGTGATGCAAGATTTCTCTTACATCTTGGATGCTCCTTAATCAAACACCATACACAACTAAAAAAGCGAGCCCCACTTTAAGAAAACTAAAGGAAAACCAAAATGGTTTACCTCAACTTTAGATATCCATATTGAGCCTATAATTAGCCTTCCCTTCCATTTCACTAAATATTATTCATACTTATTGTTCCTTGTACTCCTTCCAAGTCTATTATCAAGTATTTCTTCAAATTTTCCAATATTTTCTAGCATCTACTTTTTTCGAGTCATTTATGTACCTTCTTCATTTTCACCTTCATGAAACTCATTTAAATTTGTAATGTTACGCTCTTGATATACCAAAACCTTCAAATAACTTGACAAATTGTATAATTTTTAACATACATTTGTGGTCAATAATAATTTTCACTTACCAATGCTATTTTCTTATCAACTCTAAAATATATAGTTAGTCAACCATTGTGCTTTCCTTTTATCAATTTATCCTTCATTAAGCATCTAGGAATGCAATTTATTTCATTTGAAGACCATATCATTCTAAATTAGGTAATTAAGCCACTTAGTTCTATCCATATTTATATGTCACTTACATGGATGCCATGTTTAAGTACAATCAACATCATTTGAACACTAAAACACTTCATTTACTCAAATACAACTACTTTAACTCTCATTTTAATCAACAAATTCTATCTCCTACTCATTCATCAACAAGTTTATTTGACTTTCCACTTATATGCTTTAACACAATTTTTTGTTTTTTTTGCATAATTTACTTTATCCATTTTATGTGCCTAGATTCAACTTACCTTGATTGTTCAAATACTATAGTGCTTATTGATCCATATGCAACATACATTTTATAGGCAAAAAGTAATGTCTCCACTTTTAATGTTAAATTATGACATAGAACTCTTGGTCGTGCATTGAATTTTCTCCTTGCATCATTTAACTTATCACTGAAGTATGCTACTAGTTTACCTTTTTTACTTAATAGAACTCCAATTGTGCTATAATTGGCATCATATTTTCTATTTTAAATATATTTTCAAAGTCTAGCAATGTTAACATCAGTTGTTCAATGACCTTATTTTTCAATGATTCAAAGTGTTATGTGCTACTATAGTTTATTTAAATTATCCTTTATCTCTTCTCATTGTCTTAGTTATGTGCACACATATTCCACCTTTTTTTAATATTATTTTATAAAAACTATCCAATCCAAGGAAACTTCTTCAAACCATCAGATAAAATTACAAATCTCAAATATTTCTTCCTTCATAAAACAATACTTCTTAATAGCCCGAAGGGGTGGCATAGTTGTACAAAGGCATCTAATCTAGGTTCATGATGTCCAAAGTTTGACTCACCACCTCAGTTTACCCGATGGTGGGTGCTTATGGGTGGTTTTTGTCATCCCCAAGGGACTAGTCTTACATCAGTTGATATTTATATGGTCTATATCTAGTTGACTTGGATATCTATGAGATATATGACATATGCACATGCTTACAACTCCAATGGGGAGATGGGAATTTGTTACCAAAAATTTCCTATTGAGATGTTATTGAATCTTAAGGATGTGTAGCATATCCTTAGACTATTGATCTAAGGGGGGTATGTTACCAAATATTATTACACCACCCAACATCAATTGTTGTACACCTTAAAAAATCCATGTATATATATTATTTTTATTTAACACATGTGAGATAATCTATGACATTGTAAGATGTATATAAGAATATATGACACATAAGATCAAGAAATATGAAAGATTTACAAAGTGGACTAAAATATTCATGGAATAATTTAAACCAATTTATGACATGTAAGAGGATCTTTCAAAAGGTTTGAATAATAAAAAATAGAGCACCAAAATTTGTTATGCAAACTCTTTGGCTTGGGAGTTAAATTCCATCATGGGAGATGTATTCATGAGTTGGAATATTGACCATTAATTTAGGCACCCAAATTGGGCTCATGCTTTTAGACCATGGTATTGGAAACTATTGGTGGTTTATAGTTTTGGACTTGATTTATCTATTATATGCTTGCGATGGAGGCATTATGTCATGTATATGTAGGGTTATATTTTATGAATTCCCCTAGGTTGTAGAGTTTTGATTCCTTGTGAAGTAGACATTTGAAGTTGTACTGTGATTGTGTTGTCACTAAAAATACATTGGTTTTGATGCCTTGGAGGCTACATTTTAATATTTTTGGTTTTTCCTAGGTTGCATTGTTGTCACTTTGTTGGCATTTCAATTCACACCTTTGGTATGTGAATTAGAAACGAACAACTATGCACAGAGTAAATGCTCTTTGAATTAGGAGGGGAAGCTCCCTCTTTGCTGATGTTTCTTAAAGAAAGTAAACTAAAACTAATTGCCAATTTTTTTGTTCAGCTAAGAGCACAAGGTTAGAAAACTCTAGTGTTGTAGCTGAGATTTTCTCTTTTGAATTTAAACTATGATTAAGCCTACTCTAATGACGTTTCGAACTACTCAAGTAAAGTCAGAGCTTGAGAGTTAAAAATGAACAAGGAATGTTTCTTCGACACAAATACTTAAACAAAATTTCTTCCAATGCACATCTACTGTATTTTCAATGCAAGCTGAAATAAAGATTATATAAATAGAACACATAAAATAGAAATCTGAGACAATAGATCAAAGCAGCAAAGCATGCATAAGATCTTATTTTCTCAAATTTCAAGTAACAAAGATTACACTTCTGGGACAACATGATTGTAGCAATAATAGGCTTATAGCTTAGCGATCAAACAAAATACATTGACACAAGTAACACCTGAACTGAACAATATCTTGCAACAAAGGTAGGAATACAAGCTTGCTCTTACACTAAGTGAACTAAGACTGAACAACAACAACTTGTAGGCAAAGTAGGCTCAACAATTTTCTATCACAATAACCGTTAAACAAAAATGGGAAAGACTGCCCTTATTTATACACAAGAAGAGGAGTAGGGAACCCTAAAATCTCATTGATTTTACAACCCCAAGACTTGTCGACATGCAAGCTTTATTTCTAAAACTAAAACAATATAGGCATCTAACAACCTACGAAAGCAAAAAAAAGGGAAAGTGCCAACTATTACAACTTGATTCTTTCTTTCTCACAAAGAATGGATACGAACGAGACAAGAATAGAAAGAAATCTTAGAGAAAGCATCAAGTTGGTTATAGTTGCCTTAAATCTCAACCACATTTTCCAAAAATCTGGAAACTGTATCTCTATCAGGAGCATCAATACTATCTATAGCAAAATTTTGCTTTTCTAGGATCTCTTCATCTTCTACAATTTAACTTAGAGAATCTTTCACATCTTCAACTGCTTTATCGAATCTTCCTGACATCGCTGCAATCTAACTCATCTTTCCAGCAATAAGATCACTGCTAACACTACCACAAACAATATTCTGGAACATTGCTTGTACTTCATCAAGTTCAATGAAAGAACCATCACCATGATGATACTGACAAGGGACTCTAAAAAAAATTCACTTATGAACTAGAGAACATCAACTACCCTATGTTTGTACACAACTAACTCTTCAAATATTTTCTCATAAGTTTTCACCTTGAAGAGGCATTGTTCTCTTCACGCAAGAATTTTTCTCTTATGTTCTCTTGAAACCACTGAATCATATGCAGTCTTCAAATCTGAAATAATAATCTCATGCATAGGATTTACCTCCACTGTACACTGCTCAAACCCTTGAATCCCTTTGCTTAGATAATGGGAATTATACCTTAACTGATATATCTTTGCAAGAACAACTTTGCCTCTGGTAATAAATTCCTCAATCCAATCCTGCATATACTTCCCATATACAACCAACTACCTTAATTGATGTTGATCAGCCGATGTCTCTATAATCTGTGGAAGCAATTGAGTGGCCTGTGAAGTGATGTGAAGTAGATTAGAGATATATTGCTGGAGTTGCCAATTTTCTACCTTTTGGGTTGCCTTATCCTCTCCATCTTTAAGCAATCTATCCTTTAGATTATCTATTGCAACTTCAAACAAATTTACATCGATGTATTGAGTGCTCTTGTCGAGATTGGCCTTGACAATTGTGAAATCATCAACCTCCATCTCATCAACATTCTTATCTCCTTGAGGCATAGCAGTCTCAATAATAATTTCACCTTTTGGATTCTTCTCCTTGTGAACTAGTTTCTTAGGATTTTTTATAGGTGCATCTTGGTAAATATTGTCAAGCTCTCCAAAGTTTAGTTGATATGAAGGCCTCCTCCTCTTCCTTCCCAGGATGTTCTCAAGCCAAGATGAGGTGTCTCTACTAGCTTCTCTGGGTGGTTCAACTTTAGTTTCATCAACTTCTTCATCTTCTAAATCAATACGAATCAGAGAAGACCTCGGTGATGGTGGAGAATCAAGAGTCATGGGCACAAATTCTACTTGTGGTATTGGCTCTTCTGGAGGAACTTCAAATACAACTGTCGGCTACTCCTGTAGAACTATATTGGAAAATTCCAACCTTCTCATTACATTCTTTGTTGTTCTGCTACCCTTCACACCTTATGGAGGATGCTCATGGCCTTCATCCTTGGTTGTGGTTTGGAAGAAGAAGGTAGGGATGACTGCACTATCGATGGCTCTACAACTGGAATAGATTGCTTCCAATTCCTCTTGAGGTTTAAGAAAATATTGTTGTTCTTAATAACTCAGCTTTTTCTTTCTTCAATTAAAGTATTTTCTTTGAAGGACTAGTTGACTTGAGGAAGTGGATGCTGCTCTATTTGATTTCTGGCATACATAGGAAGAAGTACTTCTTCATCATCACTAGACAATCCTTCTATATCTTTTGATAAGAAATATTTCATTTGGTGGAGTGTAAACCTATTGTTACTACACTTTTGTACTTCAAACTCATCTTCACAGTTAGCCCAAAAATCTTCAACTGTGGGCACATGAGCATAATTTTGACCAAGACAGGATGTGAAGACACCATGAGGGTCGTATGATCACCTCTTGCTGAATGAATTGAGACCAAAATTTGAAAACTCATCACCCATCCCCTTAGCATCTGTCGATGACCTACATCTATAGATTCCCAACTCAAATGGAAAACTAAAAGCAGCCTTCTTTTGATTCCGCAAGAAAGTGTGAACTTCATACACTTGCCTCAAAAAATCCATGAAAACCACCTTGTCTGAGGGATATCTTGGCAACATGACTGGAGTACTTGAGAAGCTATACATTTTGATGTAGGAGAATTTAGGAAACTAGAGGAACCAATCAACCCACTCCGCCATTGCTACCCTAGCAGTTGATGAAATCTGTACATGCAACTCATTGTCTAAGTCTCTCATTGTATACATCAAAAATGCCTCATTCACCCTCTTGAAATGATGTGATGACTCTGAAAACTCCAATTGTGGGTAATGTTGATAGACATGTTGTACATCCAGAGTCCCATTGACATTCAACCCTCTAAATTTTCCTTGAAAGAACTCTAGGTAGACAAGGTAGGAAATCATGTGAAACTCATGGATCTTGAGATATTCAATCATCTGATGGTGGAGACTATCATTGATCAAAGTTGGCCAATCATAAAATTCTATTTTATTGACGATGTGAGAGATGACATAAAACATCTAAGTCTGGAATTTAGTGGCTTTTGCTTGACCAGTGACTTGGTTGAGCAGAGTGATCATTATTGCAAATTCCTTCTTGAATTCTCCTCGCCCAATGTTCTTCGATAAAGTATTATGTTTTTCTTTCAACCATCTTTGTGCAAATTTCTTGTGATATTTATCCTTGTGCATTTTCCACACCTTTTCACATTCTTCAATGGAGATGGCTAAAATTTCTAACCAAGGTGGTATTGAAAAGCATTTTTCAACAATGTCCAACTTGAGGCTGCAAACAACTCTTCCATCTGTTGCTTGAATTTCACATGTTGCGGGATTATAATGCTTGATATAAGAAATTACAAACTCCAAAATTTTCATGGAGGGGAATTGATGCTGTTGCTAGTAATCTAGAATGACCAAGGTGTTTGATTGCAACATTTCTCGTGTCTTCCAAAGCACATAAATTGAACATTGGTTTGATATGATGCAAGTTAGTTTCAGAAGTTTTGATGAAATCATGATACACCACTGTCTTGGCTTTGAATTTGATGGGAGAGTACTCCATGCTAAAAGACTTGAACTTTGATTGTAAACTCAACTATTCTCGGACAAGTTCTGCACAAAAGCTAAAAATAGCTTGCTGATTTTTCTTCTTCAAATGGGCAATTTTTTCAAAAATATTCTAAGATATGGGTTTTGTGTGAATCTCGTTACAAGAAGACCCAGATTGCTTGTTTTTAAAAAAATTTGATGGTTGACTAAAAAGAAGAAACCCTAATTTTTTATTTTTTCCTGAAAAAAGTTGAGAGCCGTGTTTTGTGCAGAATCACGTTCTAGATAGACCTAGTTGATCAGATTTTGAAAATACTAAAGATTTCTTGGACATGCATGAAAAAAGAAGGTTCTTGAAAATTGAATTATTTTCCAATGTTGTAGAGAGTCATGAACCAAACTGACCCAAATTGCTGAAAATTGAAAAAGATGACCCCCTTCTTTTGAAAATTGATGCCCTAGAAAAATAAAGCATGAAAAAGGAAGCCTCTGTGTGAGTTGATTTGGAAAATATCAAGAAATCTGAAAAATCACCAAGTTTTTGCCTTCAAATCTTGATGAAGAAATTTTTTATGTTTCCTCCTCTCTTGCCTTGGGCACCTCTTGCAAAAATTTGTGAACAATGGAAGACAAAGCCATCTTAAATAGGTTTTGAGGGTAAAAAATGCTTTGTTTCCTAAATTTAGAGCTGTGAAAACCCTTCTTGGAGCATGTGAATCGAACTTGGACACTTTTTGATGTTGAAAGATGAAATTTAGAAAATTTGCTAAGGCATGAGACTTTAGATGCCCTTGGCTAGCAAACTTAGCCATTTTTTTGAAATTTCCTAAATTTATCCTGATAAAACACATCCCTTCAATCTTCAATTCTGACTGCCAGATGAATGTCGTGAACTAGCCGACTGCTTTTTTGTGTACCCTGGTTGAATCCGAGAAGATTGTCCTGGAGGCAAATTTTGATAAAAACATCATTTGGACCTTCAAACACATGGGCGTCACTGGTCTTCAACCCTTCTGATGAATTTGCAACTTTGGGAGCCCAGGAGGTTTGGTGATCTGACCATTGGATTCGTTGCAATATCTAGTGACTGGAAATTTTGATGAGTTCACCATTCATTTCGTTGGAGAGCTTGTTGGAATCTGAAGAAATATTCTTGGAGATTACAACCCTAATTTCCACTTTTAGCCCCTCAAAAGCTTAGGCATCCCTGGCTACTTGGGGCACCCATACTCTCCAGACAATCATTTTCTTGAGCACTTTCATCTTTCAAACTTGAAACCTAATGTTATGCCCTCTGTTTGATTTGAATTTCCTAGTAACTGACAAGAATGATGATTTGGATGGGGTATCCACTGGATAACTTGCAGGATTATGAAGACAATGACTGATCCGAAAAACCTTAATTGTTGGATTTGGTGTTTCAAAACCCTAGGCACCCCTGGCTACCTGGGGTGCCGAAAATCCCAGAGAATATTTTCAATGATTTTCATAATTTTTATTTTGCCTCTCTACCAAGACTTCTTTGTTCAATCACAAATTCTAGCTGACTATGCCGATGGATTCATTATAGAGCCTACTAAATTTTGAGCAACATTGTATATGAGCACAAACCCTAATTCCATCATAGGGGGTTTTGAAAGACTGGGCATGCCTGGCTAGCAAGGGTGCCTTTGCTGGAATGTGCTTGTCATTTTTGTCATTTTTTCAACTTTTCCCTCGTTCCTCGTGCTCACCGTTGTTTTGACTACCAAAAACTAAAAAAATACTAAGGCATGATGTCTAGATGCCTTGACTAGGCAGGGGTGCCTAGAGTTTCCAGACTTATTCAAAATTTTGCAATTTTTAAGATTTTGCAGCTTCCCTCCTCCGTCTTCGTTCCTTCATCATCTGTTGCAACTTCTTGATTTGTGACATGTTTGAGACTACAAATCTAACACTTGGAAGTTGAGCAACCTCCATTAATGACCTTTGAGCTCATGTTTAGCTTATGAAAAAGTAGAATAGACCCATCAGGGCAAAACTGATCTTTTGATGATTCTAACTGGACTGACCTGTTGAGCAAGTATTTTAAGCCAATCAAAATCAGTTTGAACCCTGAAAGCCAAACTTTCTATTTTTAGAAAATTTTGGTAGCATCCATTTCAGAAGAAACCTAGAAAAAGTTCTATTTTTAAAAAGTTTCTAAAAATAGAAATTTTCCTAAAATTTAGGGCCGAAAAACTAAGATTTGGGTTTTGTAGACTAGGTCGCTCTAAGCAGATCCAGATTGTTAGATTTTAAAAATTTTGAGTTTTCGGCCTTCATGCAAGATATGCAAATTTCCAATTTTGACCTTTTTTGACAATTTTAACAAGACTTTTGACCATTTCCTCAAAATGCCTATGTAGCAAATTTTTTAATTTGGGGTACAACACACTTGAAAGGAAATTTAAAACAATAATGATAATTTCCACATGATCCCAAGAGAAAATAATATGCAAACAAGTATTCAAAATATACAATGCAAAAGAATAGACATACATACCATTAAAATGACACAATATGCAACCTAGTAAAACCCTTACAAGGGAAAACCCCAACCTCTTGAAAGGAAGAAAATTGCGGGTTTATATGCTTGGGAGATAGAATAACAATCTTCGCCACTTCCCATTCAAGGAAAACCCTAGAGATCTCGATCTTAGGTATGCAAAGGAGAAAGAGATCTTGTAATAGGGTTGTCCTAAGGTCTGATTATAAACGAAAGAGGGGTTCACCACCAAGCTAGGGCTTGGAAAGACTAATGAAATGCAAGACGTAATTATGAAACTTAATGATATGCAAGACAATTAAATGACCTAAAAATGCATGTAAATCAAAACAAAAAGCTGAGAGATGAAAGGTGTACACCTAGAAACCTGAAGAGGACTGGATGAAGCTTTGAAATGCTGAAAACACAAAATTTGAAGTTGACTGGAACTCATATTCCAGACTGGTTGATATAGTCCTAGGTTAGGGTTTTTGGGTAGGAACAGGTTTCTGGTAGTGTAGATTCTAGATCTGCAAAAATCTAGAAATTGACCTATACTGAGACTCATATGCGAAGTGGTGTATCAATAGTTAGGGTTTTCTAGAAATTCAAAGTTTGAATATGCTCTTCAATGTATGCTCTATCCTTTCCACTTGATTTTTGGATCTGAATCTCTAATTTGCAACCTATAGATGTCTTCCAATGATCTCTAATGTAAGGTGACAACTTTGAAAACTTTGAACACTGGACAACTTTCTCCAAACTTGCTCTTCAATATGTCTTCAACCTAGATCTACAAATCACACACTAACAAGAGGGAAAAATGTTGTTTTGTTAGTGGAAAGGGGTTTGCCTTGGTCAAACCCTGTTTTGGTAATCAAACCTTGAAATGAAATGAAATAATATGAAGGAATGATGAATGAGAAAAATGCAATATTGTAACTCACCAAACCCTAGCAATAAAGTGCTGCAAACACGTATGAAATGGCTCCAATGGATGTAGATCTTGAATTAAATGCTAGCTTGAATCATGAAACCCTACATCACAATTGTTAGCTCAAAAACAAACATGATGCATGATGACTTTGACATGATGCTTGATGCTTGAATAATGCTCTAAATCATTTGATAATAAGCCCTTGAATGCTCTTGAATACTCTTGTGAACTCTTGAATGCTTCCTTGATCATGAATTTGCTATATGCATGAATATTTGATAGCTTGGGATGAAAATAAGTGAAAGAAACTTGTATTTATACTTGTTTATGCCTAACTTCTTGAAATTACAACACTACAAGCCGACATCAGATCTAGGAGGATAAAATCCCACCAAGAATTTGAATTAAATTTGATTTTGGGCCACATGGGACTCATATGCTAGAAGTGGCGTATGAGTCCCATTAGGCATTAATTATGGGACCATTTTCGAAAATTCTTAGAATGATGCAAAATCCATATTGAGACCCAAAAAATCTAAGTGGGACTCATACACTCAAGGTGGTGTATGAGTCCCAGATCACTAAATCTAGGCCACACAACCTAAAAACACCTAAATTATGATTGGATGTTGATTTATGTCAGGATTATCCTCATAAAGATGCATTAATTAAATCTTGTGGATGCAAAATAAGGCCAATTAAAGCATAAAGAAGCCCAATTATTCAATAAAATCTTAGAAAAGTGTGAAAGTGTGTTACAACACTTTACAACACCCTAAAATAAGGTACAATTAAGTCCTTTTAGTTTACAAGGGCCAAAAACCTAATGTGAGTGTGTTAAGCACATTACAACACTAAGTTAAGGCATCATCAAGCTCAATTTTATAAGGAGGTCCCAAACAAGTGTAAAAATGTCATGGACAACATTTTTTAACACTACATTTAGCCCCCACTTTAGTGACAGGAGGAACTTGCTTCAAACTCACACTAAAGTAAACAAACTCGCATCAAGAGGGGTTCAGTCGTACTAATGCTAGTGGGATAGGACAACACCACCCAAGAGGGTTGTGCAAGCCCCCAAGGTCGAGGTCCTATAGAAAATTAACATAGGCACAAGAGAACACACATGGAAAATGATATAAGGAGCAACACCAAGACACAAGAATACACTGCCAAAGACAAGGAGAAAATAAAAATAAAGAAAGAGGGTGGATCAAGCTTCGACAGTTTGTCCATTGCGATGTGGATTAGATCTAGGCTATTTTTTTGAAAAATGCACACTCACTCTGAGGCAACAAAACTCTAGGCTATCTACTCGGTGAGTAATCTAAGAAGTTGAGACACATACCCACACGACTAGTATGCGCTCACACACACACACACATGAGTGGCTATGGGAAAGTAATGCCTCAAATCTATTAAACACTCTAGATAACTCAGAGGGGGGTGAATTAATTATCATAAAACAATTTTCTTGACCTTAAATTAATCTGGTGCAATATTAAATCAATCAGTTAATCATTAAAATAGATATGAACATGAAAGCAAATAACAACACCATGCATAATGAACACCAGATTTTATGTGGAAACCCAAGATAGGAAAAACCATAGAGAATACTAATTCTCAATTATAAAACACCGGTTAAGGTTATTTTTACAAGGGTTCACTACCAAATTGCTCATTGTAGGTAAGGCTCACTGTCAGTGGGTTCACTGCCAAAAGAAAAAGGCTCACTACCAGAAGAATGATGAAAGGGAATCCACCGCTGGAAATAACTGTCACCAACAATCACATTGGAAGGATCTCATTGTTTGCTGCCTCCAGTCGTATACTTTCACACAGTTCATAGTATTTGAATTTTCAGATTTGCATTCACTACACTTTCTTTCATCGAACAAAATCAACTCTTACTTATACCATTCCATGCCTTCATAATATCTTAAGTCGGCCAAACATAATTTGAATTAGGTCACCAAAAGACATTCCCATGGTGGAAAGGAATGAAACATGGACCATACAAAACCTCCTCACTCAAATCAACATGCTACATATTGACCATGATATCTAGAACCAAAGAATAGAGTATGCACATTACAATGCAAAAAATGTTTCGAGGCATGTTAACCAATTTCCAAATCGGTCTAAACCCATAAGAGTGTATCTCATTATGATGCAAAAATAATGGGACTAAGACAAGCATGACCAAAGATGTATCACCACAACACAACATTCAGAGCACGCTAGTCTGGATCACCAAAGCATCAAAACTAAACCTTAATCAATCAACTAAGATATGTTGACATCAATGACAACAATCAACAACATCACATTCCAACAATCTCCCCCTTTGTCATTAATGGAAAAATTCATCAACGATAAACCAAAAAATAAAATATCAACATCAACAACATCAAGGACCTTCTTCTCTTCTCCCCCTTTGACATCAAAGACAAAGAGAAAAAACTCCCCCTGAAGAACTTACTCCACTCCCCCTATGAGGAAGCCACCAAGCATTAATCCAGATAAGTGTAAGCATATAGTACCCTGGACCAATGCACACCCTGGTGCAAATTATTGTAGACTAGGAGGGGGCAAAACCCCTAACTTCTATCGAAGATACTCAAAAGTATCTTTGCTCAACGGTTTTGTGAAAATGTCTGCAATCTACTCTTTTGTAGGTACATATTCATGTCTTACCTCATTACCAAATACATTCTCTCAAGAAGTGATATCTAATGGATATATGTTTCGTTCTGGAGTGTTGTACCAACTTCTTGGAAATGTTTATTGCACTGGTATTATCACACACAATTGAGATCAATTCATCAAATGATATGCCAATGTATTTCCACATTTATTTCATCTACAGTACCTAAGTGTAACATGAGGATGTTGCAATGTATTCAGCTTCAACAGTAGATAAAGATACATAATCTTGTTTCTTGCTTGACCAAGCAACCAACCGGGAGCCAAGGAAATAAGCTCCACCACTTGTGCTTTATCTGTTATCAACACACCCAACCCAATCAACATCAGTATAGGTTGTCAAAGTGAAATATGAATCCTTTGGATACCGTAACCCGATATCTTTTATATCCTTCAAATATCTAAAGATCCTTTTTACTACATCAACATGTGATTCCTTTGGTTCTTGCTGAAATCTAGCTGCTAAACAAACAACATACATAATTTTTGGTCTAGTAGCAGTCAAATATAACAATCCTCCAATCATTGACCTGTACATACTTGCATCAATTTTAGGTGAATTATCTTCTTTTGTCAGCTTACATCCGGTAACAATAGGTGCACAAACCGATTTGGAGTTCTCCAATACAAACTTCTTCAATAATTCTTTGGTATACTTGGATTGAGAGATGAAAATTCCTTTGTTGTTTTGATTTACTTGTAATCCAAGGAAGAAATTTAACTCACCTATCATAGAAATTTTGAATTACTTCTGCAATTCATCTGTAAATTGTCTACACAAATCATCTTTCCTCCAAAGATTATGTCATCAACATAAACCACAACAATCAACATTTGATTTGAGCGAGTTCTATAGTATAAGTTACTATCAGTAGATCCCTTTTGAAATCCTTGTCCAATCAAATACTTGTCTAATCTGCCATACCAAGCTCTAGGTGCCTTCTTCAATCTGTATAAAGCTTTCTTCAACCTACAAATAGCATCCGGGTCATTTTTCGGACTTAAATCCCTCTGGTTGCTCAATGTAGACTTCTTCTTTTAGTTCTCCATTTAATAATGTTGATTTTACATCCATTTGATAGACTTTGAAATCCTTAAAAGATGTAAAAGCCAAGAACATCCAGATCGCTTCCATCCAGGAAACAAGGGCATACGTCTCAAAATCAATACCTTCAATTTGAGTGTAACCTTTGCAAACTAATCTTGCCTTGTTTCTTATTACTTTTCCGTTTTCATCCAACTTGTTCTAGAATACCCACTTTGTTCCAATTACATTTCCATCTGCCAGTCTGGGCACAAGTTCCCAAGTCTGATTTTTCTCTATTTGATCAAGCTCTTCTTTCATTGCCTTCACCCAATTCTGATCATTGCATGCTTCTTCCACATTATTTGGCTCAGTTTCCAAGAGTAAACACAATAATACTTATTCTTGAGCTTCTTTTCTTCTTGTGATGATTCCTTTATTCTTATCTCCAATAATATGATTTTATGAGTGGTTTCTCTGTACATACCTTGAGGTTTTAGTTGTAGATGTCAGAGTCTCCTTTGTCTCTTCTTATTTCTTATCATTCTTTCCTTTGTCATTCGAGTCATCTGATTCATATTCAATATGCATGTCAGGATTTCTTTGAACATCTTCATCCACTTTCACATTCACACTTTCAACTATCTTGTTCAGTCTCTTGTTGTAAGACCGGTACGCTTTGCTTCTTGTAGAGTAACCCAAAAATATACCTTCATCAACTCTATTGTCAAAATTTCCAAGATTGACTTCAGCTCTCCGGATGTAGCATTTACTTCTAATTTTTTTGAAGTACTTCACTGTGGGAGCTCTTCCATGCCATAGCTCATATGATGTCTTTCCATACCTCCTCTGGAATAGTACTCTGTTAAGAGTGTAAATTATTGTGTGTATTGATTCTTTCCAGTAGACCTCTGTTAAACTTGCTTCCTTGATCATTGTTCTAGTTGCTTCTTGAACTGTCCGATTCATTCTTTCCACTACACCATTCTTCTGTGGTGTTCTAGGGGCAAATATTTTTCTTTTAATGCCATGTTTCTCATAGAACTTGTTGAATTAATAAGAGGTAAACTCTCCTCCTCTATCAGATCTTAAACACTTGATTCTCCTGTCAATTTCATTCTCAATCCTTTCCTTGAAAATATTGAATTTTTCTAAAGCCTCTGATTTTTCTCTTAAAAAAGTAACCCAAGTTAGTATGGAATAATCATCTATTAAAAGCATGAAATATCTCACCTTGTAAGCTTCTTGTTCTACTGGACCACATAGGTCAGTGTGTACTAGGTCCAATAATCCAATAGACGATTCTTCTTTTCCTCGAAATATTCCTCTGGTTTGTTTTCCTTCTTGACATCCTTTGCAGATAATATTGTCTGGTTTGGTTAGTCTCGACAGGTCTCTAACTGCTCTTGTTGAACTTATCCTTATCAAATTGTCGAAGTTAATGTGACACATCCTCTGGTGCCAAAGCCAACTCTCATTACATTGATATAATAAGCATCCCTTTGTAGCTCCTTCCAGTTGATACATATTCCCACTTGTTCTTTTTCCTGCTACAATAACAGTTTCAAAACTCTTCTAGATCTCACAAACATCGTCCTGAAATACAACATTATAGCCATTCTCGCACATCTGTCCAACACTCAAAATATTATGATATAAACCTTTCACATAGTAAATATTTTCAATTTTATTTTTTCCATCAAAGGTAATAGAACCAATTCCAACAATCTGTGCCTTTTTATCATCTCCAAATCTAACAGAACCTCCATCATATTTCTCAAGCTTTACAAAATTACTTTTATGACCGGTCATATGATTCAAGCATCCACTATCAATCAACCATTCATCTCTATTTATTTTAACTAATAATGCAACTTCATTGTTATCAGTAGATTCTGGGAAAATATTAGAGATATCAAATATAGGTTCATTCTACCAAAAATAGATAATCCTCTTGATTTGATTCATCATCTAAAATACTAGCATTTTCATTAACATAATAGGCCTTCTTATTGATTCTTTTAAACTTTTGTCTTGTTCCCTTTTCCAGACACTTAGATGCTATATTACCAATCTTTCCACATCTAAAGTATTTGAGAGGTGACATACCTTTGTACTTGCCAGTACCTTTCTTCAATTTTCTTGTGAAATTAGCTTCCAGCTCATCTGAACTTTCACTGTTTGGATCTTCCTCTATTTTTGTGGCTTTGAAGGCTATTTCAGATTTCTCCTTTTCTTTTCCAAATTTCCTCATCTCAAATTTCTTCTATCCTCAAGTTTTCATATCTGTGCTTAGCTATCAACTTCTTTGATAATTTGACTCTATCATTTCCTTCATAGATTTCTTTCAACTTTTCCCAAACTTCATAAGTAGTGCTCAATGAAATCGCTTTTGTTAACTCAGTCTTAGACAAAGCACTATAGATTGCATACCTTTATTTTTCATTTTCTTCATAGGCCGAAATATCATCTGCAATATTAGGACCATTTGTTGATACAACATATTTTGTCTCAACAACTTTCCAAGTATTGTAGCCTAGAGAGATCAGGTAACCTCTCATCTGCACTTTCCAGAAACTATAAGATCCATCAAACACATGGATTGTCAGTTTGTGCACCATCGGATCTATCTCAAGTGGTTAAGCTCTTCTTCAAGAAACCAAAGCTCTGATACCAATTGCTAAACATTTCGGATAACTGAGAGGGGGGTGAATCAATTATCATAAAACGGTTTTCTTGACCTGAATTAATCTAGTGCAAAATTAAATCAATCAGTTAATCATTAAAACATATATGAACATGAAAGCACATAAGAACACCATGCACAATGAACACCAGAATTTCTGTGGAAACCCAAGATGAGAAAAACCATGGAGAATGCTAATTCTCAATTATAAACACCAGTTAAGGTGATTTTTACAAGGGCTCACTGCCAAATTGCTCACTTTAGGCAAGGCTCATTGCTGGTGGTCTCACTGCCCGACTTTTACATCCAAAAGTAAAAAGTCTCACTACCAAAAGAAAAAGGCTCACTACCAGAAGAATGATGAAAGGGAATCCACCTCTGGAAATAACTGTCACTAATAGTCACACCGGAAGGATCTCACTATCTGCTGCCTCCGGTCGTATACTTTCACACACTTCACAGTATTTGGAATTTTAGATTCGCATTCACCACACTTGCTTTCATCGAACATAATCAGCTTTTACTTATACCATTCCATGTATTCATAATCTCCTAAGTCAGTCAAACACAATTTAAATTAGGTCACCACAAGACATTTCCGCGGTGGAAAGGAATGAAAGATGGACCATACAAAATCTCCTCACTCAAATCAACATGCTACATATTGACCATGATATCTGGAACCAAAGAATAGAGTATGCACTTTACAATGCAAACAATGTTCTGAGGCACGTTAACCAATTTCCAAATCGATTCGGACCCATAAGAGTGTATCTCATTATGATGCAAAAAGAATGGGACCAGGACAAGCGCGACCAAAGATGGATCAACACAACACAACATCTAGAGCATGCCATTTTGGATCACCAAAGCATCAAAATAGAACCTTAATCAATCAACCAAGATATGTTGACATCAATGACAACATTTAATGACAACAATCAATAGCATCACATTTTAACAGGATTAGCTTCCCATCCAACCATACCAAAATTATACCTCTTGATAACTTTGATAAGGTGCCACACAACAATGAATTTTGAGCTTCATGAGGCAAGCAAAGATTTGTATGCTTGGAACTCATGAACAAACAAGATGGATCCACATGCATGCAAAGTGTATTATGCAAGGTGGCAATATAACCGAAATTGATAATGCAAAAAATAATAATGTAAAGAACATTCAAAAGAGTTTTGCTTAGTTCATGCGAGGTATTTAAATTAGGGAACATTATGCCCAATGTCTCCAAGAGAGGACCAATCAAAGGATAAAAAATTCACAACTTAGGGGATGCAGTGTGTTGCATCAAGCCACTAAGATGAATTTAATATTCTAAGAGAGATCATGCTCTTGAGGGACATCACACCTAATGCCAACCACAAAGCGAAAAAACGTATCGTATGAAATAAGAAGATTGCACCATGAAACATGAAATGAAAAAGAATAATGCCAATGTATGCCCGCACTTTAAAGAAATTGCTAAACACCACACTGTGAGAAATTACTTTAAAGTAGCAAATGATAAATGCTAAAAATAAAGAGGACATGAGAGCTAACTTGGAAATTCCTATTCCAAGTCATATGTTTCCAAATAAAGCTACATCATGCAAAGGAAAAGAGGGGTTTCCCCCAAAAATGATACTCCAAACACATGGGGGATCCATGGATTCGGGGTTAGTATGTTCTTGCTACAATGTTTTTAAGAGAGCTCATAACTGTCATCATTCCCCAAATACTCATAGAACTAGAAGAATGACACAAAGAGAGAAAAAATAAAGAAAAAAATTTCGGGTCAACATGGAAGGGACATGAATGTCTCAATGCCTTGTGTCACCCCAAAAAGGAAAACACAAGACAAATGAAAAAGAGATAAAATGAAAATATTTTGGGTCAACATGAAAGAGACATGGATGTCTTGATGCCTTGCGTCATCCCCAAAAGGAAAACACAAGACAAATGAAAAAGAGATAAAAGGAAAAGCTTTACGACATAGAGAAGAATGTAGGGACAAATAGAGGAATTCCACAAAGAGAGAGAAATACATCAAATAGAGCATCATAGGGGATCACATTACACACATGCAATCACACAAAAGAAAAAAAGAATCAATGCAAAAGACTAGTAAGGCACATGCGAGTCAACCTATTAGTAGGTCGTCTGCATCTCAATCATGTTCATCATTATAGAAAGTGGACAACTAGACAAAGGGACAATAGAAAGTACCGAACTAGGGTCAATACCAAGTTCTACACTCTTCCTAGGAAGATTATCATTTAAGCTCATGGAAGAGGAAAATAATGCATTCAATTCATTATGCACCTCTTCATTAATTTTAGCATCCTCGTGATTATCATCCAAGTTAATCACAACAGGAGGTCGAACGATACTGTCTAAAGAAGGGTTTGGCTCCTATTATGGTATAATATCTTTTTGTTTCGACAAAGGGGGAGACTCGTTATGCATTGCTCCAGTCAAGTTTGGATCTTGATTTTCTTTATTTATTTATTCATTTAACTTTCAAGCAAGGGTACCATGTCTACGCCTACGTTCTCTAGCTCTTTTGTTTCTTTTAGTTTGGTTTTCAAGTTGTGTTTGTGTAGGAGCAGGATGATCAGCCATAAGGTTCTTTTCTTCCCTAGGGGGAGTGACGAAAGAAACCATGGGAGGTTGTTCAACCACCTTCTCTTTAGCTTTGTAAATTTGTTTTTTTCTAGGAGGCGTAACAGGATTGTTTTCGTCATCTCTTGGTCTTTTGTAGGAAGGAAGCAAAGGTTCTATTGTAGGTTGGTCTTGGTTGTTTGGAATTTCTTTAGGCTCAATCGTGGTTTTGTCAAGGATTGTAGGTTCGTTCATGGGTTGAGGCATGTTTTGAAGGAATAATTTTGCTATGCATTTTGCCTTGAGATTTTGGTAGAATTTGAAAAAGAAGTCTTCTCGAGGTTTAATAGGTTCCATACGCTCAGACCAAAAGAAATCTAAGGAAAAGTTTCCACGGGAAGACAAAGGGTTAAAGCCACTATGATGCACATTAAAGATGTCATTTCCAATAGGAAACTTTAAGAATTTATGCACGACTGATGGGATGGATTCTATGGAGTGTAGCCACGGGTAACCAAGCTTCACATGGAATTGGTTCAACAACGAGATGATGGAGAATGAGACATCTAATATTTTCGGTCATATTTGTAAAGGTAAGGTGATCGATCCCATTGTAGGGGAAGTGAAACCATTACTTGGTTTATCATATATTTCTTGATAGAGCTCATACACAAGTAAGAATTCTTCAGTTATCACATTCTCTCCACAGACGAGATATATTACTATCCCATTAGTGGGCTTGTCATAGATTTGGTCGGCTATGTAAAGAGGACCATCAAGTGCATGTTTAAGTATATCTTGTGAGGATAAAGAAATCTCAAGAGGATTTTTAGTTCGGCCCCTACAATGCTGAGTTTTGACCAATGCAACCAAACCATTGATAGGATTTTGTTCTTGTTGATTAGTATCCATAGGGATTTGTTGAGTTGTATCTATGTTCTCATCATATGTGTCAACATTCATCACATCAGTCTTTGTAGTTTCATTAGATTTGACAAATGAAATATTATGTTTCGGCATGGGGTTGGAAAAGATTTGTAAGTTTTGATTAGGAGGGGCGACAAACTTATTTCCTTGATCATTAACACCTCCAACGGAAAGATGACTGAAATCAATGAGGTCTTGTGCAAGATGTTTAAGATGCTTGCAATGTTCCATGTCATGTCCATTTTGTCGGTGATAATGGAAATAAATTTTTTATCTAAAGTTCAGAGGTAAAGGTTTATTAGGATCAGGTGTAACTCAAATTCCTCCCCTCACAACCATTACCTCTATTCCTACCAATACCAACCCTAGAGTCACAACAACAATGCAATCGAGTAGTAATGTGATTCCTTCCTAGGCTATTCCCGTCAACATCCCTAGTACCTTTGTGGCATCACACGTCATATCTCTTACCACCTTACCACCTATAAGAATTCCATTCACTTTCCCCTCAAACACATACACAGCTCCACCTTATTCACCTCCATCTCACAATACAAGCAATGATCCTTTCATAAATCAACTTTTGTAAACCGTTTCATCTCTTCAAAAGCAATTTTCCACTATCAACCAAAATTAAAATGGACCACCTGCATATTATATCAAAACTAGTCCCTTGTCCTTGGAGATATTGTGAACACCGATGCCACAAGGTGTAGAGGTGCCTAGATTCTAGAAATACAGAGGGAAAGGAGATCCTTCTAACTATGTTTCCACTTATACGACCTTATGTACTGACTTTATTCTTGATGATAAAATCTTGGCTAAGCTTTTCCCGAGGCCCTTGAAAGATTATGCTTTAGAATGGTTTTCTTCATTACCAAACAACTCAATTCATTCATTCAATGAAATTCTTGAGGAATTTATTAACCATTTTCAAGTGCATATGACTCCTAAAATGACCTTGGCATATTTTATGAGATGTAAGCAAAAAGAAGAAGAAAAGATTACCAACTTTATCTAACGCTATCAATCGATTTATTCCCAAATCGATGTAAAGGTTCCTAACCCTCACCTTCAAAATATGTTCATAGAGAATTTAAGAAGTAATATACAAGATAATCTTACCATGATGAAATTCCCCTCCTTCATGCACTTATGTACTGCCCTCCACGATTATCAAAACTCAGTTAGTAGTCGAGATGCAAAACCCACTTCTAGCTATACTGAGAAGTCCGAGTATGCAAACGAAAAAAATTCTCAACCTTTTAGAAAATAGAATAAATGCTTCCTTTAATTCAACCCCCCTCAACAAACAACTCAACATGTCGATAACAAGGTAGTTACCATAAAAGCCACAATACCCTTTAGCTATGGGGACCCGAAGAGGAAATTCACTCCCTTGCCCGATACCCTTCATAACACAATGTCCCTTGCGATGGTAATGTCATGTCCTCCTTGGTTTTGGACATTATTTGTTGGTAAAGAACAACTAGTGGTTGAGGTGAGATGTTTTCCAAAGATCCGAACTATGTTACACACAAGGTCAACTCTATATTCACTTTCAAGCATGCGATGAATGTTGTCTATGGTAGGGATAGCTTTGATTGAAATGTTTTCAAGACTTATCAAATTTTTTTAGATTTTCTAGGTCTTGCGGAATACTAGCAACCATTATTTCAACATGTATCACACTACTTGAAGGCAAAGAGTTGTTGAGGGTATGGTCCATACCTAGTGAACTAGTATCAATACTAGGTTAGAAAGAGCTAGAAAACCCAAGATCCATGACGATTGTGCTATTGTGGGATGACATGAGTCTTAAAATTCGTCTCACTATAGTATTAGCAATAGGACACCAAGTAGAAAAGCTCATGCAAGGGATACTAAATGCAATGAAATGAATATAACGAAAACTTTGTAAACTAAAACAAAAAGCTAACAAAAACAAACAAAAGCTCAAAAACAAAGTTTTGAATTTTGGAAAATGCAATTTAAAATCTGCATTGGGACTAAATCACCTAGAGGGGCATATGATTCCTAGTGAGGGTTTTTGTCACAATTTTCAAAAAACATTAAGTGATTTTGATGCTTTTTGGTTTGGATGATTTGTAGACTAAATGCAAATGCAGATTTGAGATGATTTTCAATGATGCAAGATGCAAAAATGCAACCTATATGAACTTTCACTCATGCAAGATTTAGAAACCCTAGATGGCAATTAACTAATGCAAAACCTAATGCAATGTTAATGCAATCAAGATCTAGGATGATGATGCACTCCAAATCAGAATTAAGATGTTCTAAATGCAAGTTCACCAAAATGAAAGGAAGAAAATTGTGGGTTTCTATGCTTGGGAGATAGAATAACAATCTTCTTCACTTCTCATTCAAGGAAAACCCTAGAGATCGATCAATCTTAGGTATGCAAAGAGGAAAGATATCTTGCAACAGGGCTATCCTAAGGTCTAATTATAAACTAAAGAAGGATTCACCTCCAATCTAGGGCTTGGAAAAACTAATTAAATTCAAGACCTAATTATGAAACTTAATGATATGCAAGACTTAGTTAAATGACCTAGAAATGCATGTAAATCAAAACAAAAAGCTGAGAGATGAAAGGTGCGCACCTAGAAACCTGAAGAGGACTGAATGAAGCTCTGAAATGCTGAAAACACTGAACTTGAAGCTGACTGGGAATCATTCGCCAAACTGGGTGATTTAGTCCCAAGTTAGGGTTTTTGGACAGGAACAAGTTTCTAGCAGTGTAGATTTTGGATCTGCAAAAATTTGGAAATTGGCCTATATTGGGACTCATACACCAAAAGTGGCATATTAGTCCAATTAGGATTTTCTAGAAATTCAAAGTCTGAATATGCTCTTCAATTTTTTCTTTGTCCTTTCCAATTAATTTTCAAATCTGAATCTCTGATTTGCAACTTGTAGATGTCTTCCAATGATCTCCAATGCAAGGTGACAACTTTGAACACTTGACAAATTTCTCCAAACTTGCTCTTCAATATGTCTTCAACCTAGATCTACAAATCACACACTAAAAAGAGGGGAAAATGTTGTTTTGTTAGTGAAAAGGGTTTTGCCTTGGTCAAACCTCATTTTGGTAATCAAACCTTGAAATGAAATGAAATAAGATGAAGGAATGATGAATGAACAAAATGCAATATTGCAACTCCCCAAACCCTAGGAATGAAGTGCTGCAAACATGTATGAAATAGCTCCAATGGATGTAGATCTTGACTCTTTCTTGAATGTAGTAGATCTTGAATTGAATGCTATCTTGAATCATGAAGCCCTACATCACAATTGTTAGCTCAAAAACAAACTTGATGCATGATGACTTTTACATGATGGTTGATGCTTGAATAATGCTCTAAATCACTTGATAATCAGCCCTTGAATGCTCTTGAATACTCTTGTGAACTCTTGAATGCTTCCTTGATCATGAATTTTCTATATGCATGAATATTTGAAAGCTTGGGATGAAAACAAGTGAAAGAAACTTGTATTTATACTTGTTTATGCCTAATTTCTCGAAATTACAACACTACAAGCCAACATCAGATCTAGGAGGATAAAATCCCACCAAGAATTTGAATTAAATTTGATTTTGGGCCACATGGGACTCATACGCCAGAAGCGGTGTATGAGTCCCATTAGGCATTAATTATGAGACCATTTCCAAAAATGCTTAGAATGATGCAAATCCAGATTGGGATCGAGAAAACCTAGGTGGGACTCATATGCCCAAGGTGGCGTATGAGTCCCAAATCACTAAATCTGGGCCACACAACCTAAAAACACCCAAATTATGATTGGATGTTGATTTATGTAAAGATTATCCTCATAAAGATGCATTAATTAAGGCTTGTGGATGCAAAATAAGGCCAATTAAGGAATAAAGAAGCCCAATTATTCAATAAAATCTTAGAAAAATGTGAAAATTAGTTACAACACTTTACAACACCCTAAAATAAGGTACAATTAAGTCCTTTTAGTTAGGGCCCAAAACCTAATGTGAGTGTGTTAAGCACATTACAACACTAAGTTAAGGCATCATTAAGCTCAATTTTATAAGGAGGGCCCAAACAAGTGTGAAAATGTCACATACAACATTTTTCGACACTACACCTCCAAAATCACTCACACACATTCAATGTATTATATCATGAATAAACATTACAATATAATTTTAGAGTCTCTATGCAAGGCTTTAAAAAGTCAAGCTCCCTAGTTGCACTCCATGTGAAAAATAAAATGAGAATCATGTAATGACACATCCCAATCCCTACTTCCTCTCCTCACATATGTAGCTTACAAGAGGTTCTCAACCAACCTTATCCAACAAGCCAAAGGTTTATGATACCCAACCTCAACAACTACTTATGTGGTTAATTTTATAGAAATAAGCTTGCACAAAACCACCAAGTGGTATTACATAAACCATGTGCCTAATACAACAAGCTTACAAAACCACACCCCCTCATTTTGTTTTTGGTACCAAGTTTTCCCTTTTGGTACTAGTTTTTCTCAATATTAAACATTTTTTCAATGTGCAACCCACATTAAATATTCATCCCAAAATAACATACAACATATAAAATAGCCCCAAGAATGTCTAACCGATGTGATTTGTGCATACCTATATTCCCTAATGCATAAAAAAATATGAATTTTACATGGCACACATTATGCATGGTGTAAAACACCCTTTTCCCAACATCGCTTTTGTTTGGTTATACCTTTTACTCTTCCTCTCATATTTATTCCATTCTTGTTCTTACTCTAAGTTTTATTTACATGCCATTACTTTTCTAAATATTTATCAGATTACACAACTTGCATTATCTCTCCTATAAGGATTAAGTAGGATTTTTTTTTATTCCCCTTCATTTGATATTAGATCCTAGCTAGCATATTAGATCAATGAAAGGAGTAGAGCCTTTTTCATTTTAATCCTTGTTTGAGTGGAATTTTGTTGTATCTAGTCTTATTTTAAGAAAACAAAACATGGAAATAACTTATATAATCAAGGTGGAAGGGTGGAAGGGTTTAATGAAACCAACTTTTAGCTTTGGAAGCGCAAGATAGAGGTTATCCTTGTTGAAATAGATCTATAGGTGGAAATGCCACATTAGAAACATTTAGCATAAAATGCAACAATTTGATTGATGTTGAAAGGATTTTAAGAAGTTTCGTTTATCATTACCCTATAAATTTAGTGATCTTGAATATTTCAAGATAAACCACCTCCAAGAAAAATTGTGCTAATTTGGACAACTTGGATCAAACAAAGTCCCTTATGAACATGATTTTTCTATTGAAGTTGTATTCTTTGAAGATGGGTGATGGTAATTTAGTGATGGACCACCTAAATCCTTTCAACATCACAATGAACTAGTTGGCATATATTTATATGAACATGGATGAAGAGAAAAAATGCACAACCCTCTTGTGTTTTACTTGATGGTTATGACAATCATCATTAAGGTGAAGCTTGATGAGGTGGTGGGTGTATTTATCTCCAAGGAGATGAGGTGAAATATATAATCCATTGAATATGCATTAAATTTTAAAGGTTGTTTTAAGGATAAATAAAAAAACAAGAATAATGATAGGCATACTAAGTTTAAGGGGACATTGAGTCTTTGAGAAAATACAAGGCGAAGCTTAGGAAAATCAAGGACTATGTAAAGAAATAATAAATTCCCTTGGCCCTCTAATCCACACTCTTGAAATTGTGTTTTCTTTTCTATCTCCATCCCTTTTGAGGATTTTTCTTAATTAGTTGTACATTTCCTAGTGTTATTAAGATTCTTATTATTGACCATGTTCTTTTTGGGTTTAATAAAACTATTAGGATCCTTATTATAATCTTCATGAATATTTTGTGCCTACACCTTCATTTGAATATTCCGGAATTCCTTGCTAAGTGTCCCTACTCATGACAACCCCTACATTAAATGGGGGGCTTTCATAATCTAGGGTTTGGATCCATTCCACATCAACTACCTCTAGGGTAATAATATTTAAGAGAGGAATGGTTATTCTAAGTCCACATAAATTTAAGCATAATTTGAAATACCCTTATCATGGAAAGGTTTAGAGATATCAACAACTAACCCTAGTGATTTAGCTATCATTTTAGAAAACATACTAGGACCAAAAATCTTGATAGAGATCATACACATGTATGATGTAGGAGCATCCAGACGAATTGGTGATTCAT
Organism: Sequoiadendron giganteum; assembly: GCA_007115665.2. NCBI lineage: Eukaryota > Viridiplantae > Streptophyta > Pinopsida > Cupressales > Cupressaceae > Sequoiadendron > Sequoiadendron giganteum. The sequence continues at coordinate 390,040,803 of CM021104.1, read as the reverse complement.
GTCACCCAAAAATATTTCAGTTTGATTTGGTTGTCTTAGTTTGATTTTCATTTTTAGAGTGTTGTTTAACTTAGTTTTGGTGGTCGATTGTAGAGGAGGTTGAACGACATTTTTGTCATTGATTGACAAAACATCATATATTGATATGCATTTGAAAGTTCATTGTTTGTAATTTCATCAAATCTCCTAGAGGTCGATTATGACAATGAGGTCAAGCATTTATACATTCCACTTACTGATCAATTTCTCCATCACAATCTGATTAAATGTTCAACCGTATGATATGGGAGTGTTAAAAAAAATTAAAATGAAGAAGAATTATTATTCATTATTTTTATTTAATGTGAGGTTAGGGAAATGAAGGGGCGTAGAGAAAGAAAATTACAATTAGCACCCAAGCCAATACATGAAGAGTCACAATTGGAAGATGGGAGATAGCAGGAGAATGGGCGCGGACAGAGGAGAGTCAATGCAGCCCAAGGAAGGCAATTGTTTTTGCCAGGTTAAAAAAAAGGAGAGGAGATGAAGGAGGCCGCATGGGGGTATAAGGGGAAATAGCTGCGAAGGGAAGACGAGCCATGTAGAGGTAAGAAGGCGGCGTGGAAGGAGAAGTGGATGAGTTGGCAAGAGGAGGCGGCTGTGCCATGTTAAAAAGTAGAGCAAGATGAAAAACAAGATAAAAATGTCTTCTTTGGAAGGTAGACAGGGGCGCACCAAATGCAGATAAAATTAATAAGTAGAGAAGAGGGGGTCGCACAAGGAAGAGAAAGTGACATTTTTTATTGTGCAACCAAAAGAGAGAAGAGTGGTCACCAGGTAAGAAGAGCAGAGGAGAGGCACACAGTAGTTTAGAGATGGAGAGGTGAAAAGAGAATGAAAGAAGAGAACGCAGTAAATGGAGGAATATGGTACGTAGAGTAAAAGGAGAATAGGCAATAGGAATAAGACTCACAGTTTGGTATAGAGAGGTCACACCACAAAGTGGTGAAAGAATGATGAAGAGGAGTCATAGCAAAATAGAGGAAGTATGGAGTCGATGCAGAGGGAGTAAATAAATTGCACATAGAAGTAAGGAGATGTGAGGAAGGAGAAGAAGAAAGTTCAATTGAAGAATAAATGTAGATCAAAGAGGGTGCCTGAACAGAGAAATTGACAAAGTACAGATTGCATAATGTATGTAAGACTGAAATTTGGTCTTATTAATAAAATTGAAATTGCCACGTATATTTCATTTCATAATGAGACTGTGTGATATCCCAATTGATTGGGATAATTGATTTTTCCACCACTGTTTGGTGAAATGTTGAATTGGATTTTAATTGACAAATGAAATTATCAGGTTAAGTTTGAGGTGGCTGTGAATTTCGACAATCTGATCAGGCTCATGTAGTTCGACTACATCATTGCATATCCAAATGGGAGCTATCATGGGCATTTCCTCAAAAGGTTTAAAACTCACATGCTAGTGTTTCATGAAGATTATAACAATACAAAAAACGTAGCCAACACTCTGTCAAAGACTGTATCTCCATCAAATTCATTAATATTTATATACTAATAAAACACTATCTAACACATGCAATTCATAATCTCCATTCATTTTATAATAATTTCAAGCCCATATATATAGGTCTTGAAGAGACAATTGCATGCCTAGAAATCTACGAGTTAGGATTCTACCGTGTAGGGTAGAGATACTTTCAAAATTCTTGGACATCAATTTTGATGATTGGAGAGTCCTATGGAGTTGGTATGCAATGATATAAAGCTATTTCTCATTTGATTAATCTTACACTTTCTCTTAACAAACAATAATATATCAATTTCCTTATCTTGAGTTGAGGATCTGGATTATGTAAGAATATTTTTCAGAGGATAGACCCCCTAGATTCATCAATCATTAATTAAATGAAAGGGAGAAAATAGCATTAAGAGCTCCAAATAAGGAAGACAAACACCCAAAATTTTGAAAAACACTAAAAAAGCTTCTTTCCTCATTCCAAATAATATAAAATCATTATTTTTATTTGATTTCTATTTATTATATTGCTATTATAAATCTAACTCTTAAATCTACGTTGATTATTTATTTAATTATTCAATTTATTTATTTGTTGTGATTTATTCACTTACACTAAGATTATCTTCATTAATTTTTAGTGGGTAAAGTTTAGACATCTAGTTGTTGAAGATTTGTAGGTCAGTATAGACTTATAATTTTGAAAATATATTATTTCACTAATAATGATATAAGAAAAACCATATATAAATATATCAAATATTATAATATGTAATGGTGAAAACTACATGCCTTACACTTTCCCCCTTTGTTTTGAGTATACATTGACCCAAATATTCTTTATGCAATGAGAAGTGTACAAGAGGTGCACTTTTTGGTAAAAGTTGGAAAATAGCCCAAACCTTACATCATTACATCTTCACTTTCTCATAGGAATTACTTCTAATATTGAGTTTTACCATTTCCTACCCAAAATAATATCTATGACTTTTGAAAGTGACCCACGCTAGTTGTTTGATTGGTAGGTGTTGGTGTGAATAAATGTCTTGTACTTAGCTAATTCTTAACAAGGGGACATATGCATATGTTAAGTTTACTTAAGTTCTAGGAAATCTTCTAGAAGTCTTAGTTGTCTAGATAAGATCTTATCATATCTTATCTTTTTGGTTTTTTTGTTAAGTTAGTTGTCTCATAACATAGGATTAAGACACATTTCACAATCTTGTCTAATCCTATCTCACACCTTGGTTATATAACCAATAGGTTCTTATTTGTATTTTATTCCAATCTAATACAATTACAATCTTGAGTATTGCATATTGGCTATATTATCTTGCATCCATTATTGCAAATTTATGCTCTTGCTTTTCTCTCTTGTAGAAGGTTATTTTTGGTTTTGTAGGTGATCTTGGAGGCTCGAGTCCTTGAGTGACTCTAACATGGTATTAGAGCTCTAGATCATCAAGCCCTTTCTCAAATTTAGGAGATAATTAGACTTAAGTTTTTTATGGTGCAAATCTTGATGGATCTTGAAAAGTTGAGTATGCTCTTCTCTTGCATCAAATGATGACCTGATTTTTTTTAAAAATTGATAGAAATACTAGATTTGGGGTTTTCTCTTTGTATATTTGTATTGCAGGTTCATTTTGGAGCATTTTTGTGCAAATCTAAGCTCACTATTGAGTTTTGAATGTCCAATAGATTCAAATCTAGCTTTTATTTCACTCAATTTGACCATTGTATGATATAGTTGGAAATTAGGGTTTGAAGCTTAGATCTAGTGAATAATTTTTTATTGGAACACTTATAGCCCAAATGGATGCTACCATTGCATTTAGGTTTCCCAAAAAGCCATATTTTCATATAGAACTTGTCCATTTTAGATGAATTTGATTTTTGATAAATTTTTATTTTGTTAGGAGGGTCGTCACTGTAGGCTAAATTCTATATTTTTTAACAAATTCATAACTTTTGATTCAAAAATCAGATTTTGACAAACAAGATATCATTGGAAAGATGGTTTTGAATTTTTTTTAGTGGTATAGGTGATTTTTCAAAAAAAAAAAAAATTGATATCTATTTTCCAACTTGCAGTCGGATTTTGTTTTTCAGCCTCTAAGCTCATAATTTTTTTTTCTCCAAACTCTATTTTTATCGATTCTTGAGACATTAGAAAGGTATTAAGGAGAAATTTAATTTTATATATGCACTTTTTGCAAATTTTAGCTAGAATTTTAAATTTTAAATTTAAAGCCAAATTGGTACTTTGGCATAACTTGTAAATTTGTAAAAGAGTGGTATTTTCTTTGGCACAAAGGGGTTATTTACTTGTGAACTGTGAGGGGTAATTTGTTGTTCCTATATTATACTTTCTTATTTTATCATGGATTTTCCAAAATTTGTACTTCTAACCCCATATAAATATAATGAATGAAAGTCACAAATGGGGGTTTTGTTGTTAAAATTGAAGTTGCAAAGAATCACATTTGACATAGATCTAGAACCTACATGATCTATATAAAGAAGAAAATAGTTTGATAGAAGGGATGAACCCCTTGGTACTCTTATTTTGTCCAGTTCTCCAAATCTTAGATATCATGTTACATCTTGTACACACCCTAATGATGTTTGGACTACCTTAGAGAGTCTCTTTGGTAAGCCAAATAAAATGAGGAAATTTAAGTTGGAGAATAAACTTATCTCTTAATCCTTCAGATTTTGATAATATCCAAGAATTCTTCACTAAGCTAAATTATCTTAGACTACAATTATGTAGTTGTCTGGTCACTAAACAAGATGAATATTTGTTTCTTTCTATTCTTACTAAGCTTAGTCCTGATTATTCAGTGTTTGATTCTACATTTTATGCTACAATGGATGCCCTTGGAAATGCATACAAAATGCCTTCTCTTGATAGATTTGCAACTCAACTCACAAGGGAACAAGAAAAGTTGGCACACATGGGAAAATTGAAGTCTTCCAAATCTGAAGCTCTTCTTACAAAATATCAAAAGGCTTCAAGTGGAAAAGGTAAGAAGCATAATAAGGAACCCAAGTATAATGAGAAAGGTAAAGATTCACCTTTACATAGCACTCCTGAGTCCACTTACTCTTTCAAAGAGGACTCATCTAAAAATAAGTTGAAATGTGCATATTGTAAAAGGCTAGGACATGACGAGTATATATGTTATGATAACAAGATTGATGAACTAACGCATCTTCTTCAGAAGAACAACATATTGCTTCCCTCATCAATTTCTTCTTCTTCTTCAACATGAAAATTTACAACAACTTCATCATCACAATAAGGGAAAACAAGAGTTACAAATGGTCTCAACAAAATGAAAGGACAAACACTCTTGGCTTCTACAAGTCTTGAATCTAGAAGATGGCTTATTGATTTAGGGGCATCTCATCATATGACATCATCTATGGGAATGGTCTCTTCTTTTGAGCCTTGTAATTCACCTAATATTTTGATGGGTAATAACACATACATGAATGTATATGGGAAGGGTTCTATTGACATGGATAGATTCACTTTTAATGATATACTTTGTGTTCCTTCCTTGTCCTCTAATCTCATTTATGTTTATCAAACTACCCATTGTGGACAAGGTAAAACAATAAAGTTCACTCCTGATAGAGTATACATAAGAGACTTGGAGACTATAGATATCATTTCTATCAGGATGGTTGATCATTCATCTCATTTTTATTCCTTTTCCTATTTTTCTTCTATTGATGATAATATTCCTTTGAATGCTATTCACACTAATTCATAAAGTGTGAGTCATGTTTGTGAGGAGAAGTTTGGTCATCTAAACCTTGGTATTCTAGAGACTAGTGTTAATCTTCCTACTCCACCTCCTACTTCTTCAGCTATGAGTGCTTCTATTCAACAAGGATGATTATAGTTTTTCAGATCTTGCTTTGTGGGATGAATATTTGACATGGATTTCTAACTTATTTATGGAGTCTCATACTGCAGATTTGGAGGACACACTTGAGGAGATTTCTCTCCTCTTTGATGATAGTTTTAGCATAACTATTATCTAATCTTCTTTGTCTTTTGAGATTGACATTCACGAGTTTCCTCATTCCCTTGATTTGTCATGTTTCTTGGTTGAATTTGACCATGATTATGTTGTGGCTTATTCAAGCTTGGAGACTCATAATCAGTTTTTAGAGACATCATTCTTCCTCCTTTTAGTTTGACATGGAGTGGCTTCTTCATCTACCTAAGAACTTGTTTCTTCCTAAGGGAAGATGTGTTGCTTGCATGCATTGGATCATCTTTTATTTTCAATCCTTCTTCATCGACACTAGAGCTTCTTCAATATAGGGGGATATCTTGCCTCTCTTTTTCCCTGTTATGGGGGTTCATTGATTGCATATTCATGATGGATGTAGTACTTGAGGGGTATCATTGAGTACTCCATACATAATATTTATTTTTATTTTTTCTTTCTTTTGGAGAGGATTTTTGTCCCATTAGGTTTTCCCCTTTTCTCTATTTGTGAGAGATTGCATTGTAAATGGGTACCTAACATGGGATAGTAGTTGGGATCCATAATCATCATTTTTCATATTTTACATATTTACATAATAATCTACTCCCTAAGTTGTACTTAAGGGGGGTGTTGTTGTGAATAAATGTCTTATAAGCTAGCTAATTCCAATCATGGGGATATATTCACATGTTAAGTTTACTTAGGTTCAAGGTGATCTTCTAGAAGTCTTAGTTGTCTAGATAAGATCTTATCCTATCTTATCTTTTTGACTTTTTTCTTAAGTGAGTTTTCTCATAACATATGATTAAGACACATGTCACAATATTGTCTAATCATATCTCACACCTTGGCTATATAACCAAGGGGTTTTCATTTGTATTTTATTCCAATCCAAAATAATTGCAATCTTGAGTATTGCATCTTGGATATATTATCTTGCATCTATTATTTCAAATCTATGCTCTTGCTTTTATCTCTTGTAGAAGATTATTTTTGGTTTTGCAAGTGTTCCTAGAGGCTTGAGTCCTTGAGTGACTCTAACAGTAGGAATGAACACAAAATTTTTATTTTAAAATTCAAATTTAGTGGCTTAATTCACCCTTACAACAAGTCATTATCTATCAAAATAAAGTGCATAATGTTTCACTTGCCACCTTTGGAGTTGTATTTAAGGACTCCTAATTCATTTTAAGAATATTTTATATCAAGGGCTCATTGATTAGCTCTTACACACACTTGCATCATCATTCAAGGAGTATTAAATTTAGAGCACTCGTTATTGTAACATCTGCTTGAATCATCATCGAGGGCATCAACTCATAGAAAAAATGTCTAATATTCAATGTCATTTGGTGAGTTATGAGTCATTATGCAAAATAAAATAAAAAATGGTAAAATGAGTATATACCACACATTGAACAAACATCTTGAAAAAAACAATAATTAAGAGAGGTATCCCGAATAAATTTTAACCAAATCTTACTGTGGGTCTTTGAATTTTATTTTTTTTATAGCTGATGCAAGAATGTAAACAAATAAAAATTTAAAATATAGGGTAGAATGAAGAAATAAAAGTGATGCTTTTAAATCCAAAGCTTTGGATATATTTTATCTATATGAGATTTGATTGTAATTTTCTTTATCGACATCTATCCCAAAATTTTGAGAATTATTTGAATTCTATCATAATGAATTTTTTGAAATTATTTTCATATGGTTTTAAATTGAACCCAAAAAATTATCTATGTACACATTTGTGGTCAAGATGCAGATTGAGGATTTATTAATTACATTTTTCTTTGAAGATTGCACCCAGTCTATGAGTAGATTATATGCAAAAAATTATTGCATTGTTGTTGGTAAATTTATTTGCTAGATTGATGATAGCATAACAAATGCACAATCAATACACAAGGAATTAGTCAAAGAGAAAATAAATTAAGTGAAACACTAGACAATTTTAGAGGACTCTATATATCATTAAAAATCTCATAATAATTTAAATGAGATATTGAGTTATGTTCCAATCCAAATAAAAAAATGGATACAAATCAAAATATTCACCATAATTTATTAGATATTTTTATTTTGATTATATTGTTTTAACATTATTCATTCTTTGCAAGACACGTGATCCATAAATACAAAAATAATGGCTATTTTAGTAAGAGTACTAGAATAAGTAATTGGTTGAAGTGAAGACCATGTGGAAAGGGAAAAGCGTCTAATATTCAATGTCCTCTAGTGAGTTCCAAGTCATTATACAAAATAAAGTCAAGAATGGTAAAATGAATATATACTATACATTGACCAAGCATCTCCAAGAAGGTTTTTATAATTAAAAGAGATATCATTTTTTCTTTGTAACAAACCCTTGTCTTGGATCTCTTTGAAATCTTTATTTATAGTTGATGCAAACATGCAAAGAAATATAATTGAAAATATAATAAGGAATAACTTTGTCTATATTTTATCTAAATGAAATTTGATTATAATGATCTTATCAACATGTATCCCAAACTTCTAAAAATTATTTAGATTATAATAATGAAAAAAAATTGAATTCATTTTCATATGGTGTTAAATTAAGTCAAAAAATCTATCCATTTGCACATTGGTAGTCAAGATGTAGATTGAAGATTTGTCAATTATATTTTTCTTTGAAGGTTTCATGAGCTCTATGAGTAGACTGTGTGAAGTTTGATCATCTTGTTGTTAGTTAATGGATTTTCTAGAATTGTTGAAAGTAATGTATGAATCCAAAGTGTTTTAAAGTACAATTGTCTTTTTTTTTTTCATTTTTTTCTCAATTCCTTTCTTTTTTCCCCTACACTCTCTTTCTTTTGCATTATTTATTAACTTAGTTAGCATAGGATAGAGTATATTTCAATTGATTTATATTGAAATTTGAGAGAATGAGATCCATCAACCGAATGAGAAATTATCAATTAGATTCAAAAAGATGATGGAGGGAGCAATACGAAGCGTTGAAGTTTGGTGTTAGGGTTTCATCGACCAAAGTGGTGGGGGAGGCTTGACCCTCTCCCATGGAGGTTTTCTTGTAGTGGTTCTTCATACACCTCTATTTTTGTTCTCATTAATTTCTATTCCAATTTGCATTTGTTTATTTGTTTCTCGTGTGTATGTGGGTGTTTACATGGATTTGGGTTTTTAATCTTTGTTGGCCTAAAAGGCCACTCGCTCATGTGATCTCCTAGGGGTACGAACCCCCCAAGCCCCTTTGGGGTATCTCGAAGGGCAAGGGAAGATTTAATGATATTAATCACCCCAAGTCCTTTTGATATGTAGTTGCTATTGAAATCCCTCTTTGCTTTGAGAATGCAAATTTTTTCATTGCACAAAATGAGTTGAAAGAGGAGGTTGTTACTGATGGAGGAACATAAGGTATGCGTCCTCTTGAAACCACTATGATTTTTCCTAATTATGATATGTTGAATATGTAATGTCCCCTTTTTTGGGATCTGTATCTTTACAATAGTTAGCCTATTAACTGGTTCCCGTAGGTTAATGAGATGTTCAAGGGACCCCTTTGGGGGAGATTGAGGCTCTTCAACAAGCTTGGTGTTTCATTTTGATATATTTGGCTCAGTGATTTGGCATTTGGTTGGTAGGCCTTTCAAAGGCAGTTCAAGAGTTCACCATTCATACTTGCTATTTATAGTAAGTGATATCAAGCTCAATGGTGACACGCTTGTAGTTAGTAATTGTGTCAAGACACTCTCAAGGGGTTATTGCTAAATTATTGCTGGGAGTAATTAATTATTAATGTCACATTACTTTAGTAATATTCTTTTATTAAAGTAACTTTATAATTTAATGTCATAAAGTTACTTTTAATAAAGTACTTTATAATGGCGTTATAAGATTAATAAAGTAACTTTAATTAAAATGATATATTTTAATTTACTTTATTATTATTTCATTAAATGGAACAACTTTCAAAAGAAAAAATATTAATTAATTATGCAAGAGACAAAGTTAGCATTGGGTTTTATGAGAGGATTATTAATATTTTATTTTAAAAGAGAAAAACCCTAAGTTGGGCATTAGGATTTGGAGAAGGCTAAAAGGTGAAAAAGAACATCATTTGAGCATCCAATTTTGTTATTCACAATTATGAGAGTATCGCAACAAGTTTGTAGGTATGAAGTTTCAAGCTGACCAGAGGATGAAAACCCTCAATTAGGACAAGATCTACAAGTGTGAAAGACCGTCCAAGGATTCTAGATTGAATGGTCTCAATTAGAGGGAATTATTAGAGCATCTCATAATTTTTTGAAGAAGTTTTAATCAACATTTATAGTTTTTTCCATTAGCAATTTAGAAATAAGGGTTTGAGTTAATAAATTATAGATCATAGATTTTAGATTTGGCACATGGGAATTAATCTTCTTTGGAATCTTGTTTGGCATCATAGAAACCATCATTTGTTGGCCGTACATAATCATATTTTCCTCCATTAACAGGCTATAGAGTTTCATGTTGGTGAAAGGGTTTCAAACAACAAAAATCACCATTTTTAGGTGGCACATGTGAGCATAGGAAGAAGGCCATACAACAAAGGAAGGACATGAGGGTTTAGGAGAAAATTGATTGGATTTGAGAGCAGAAAATCCATAGTTTAGAGGTGTCTAATACCAATTAGTAGATCAAAATCAATTTCAAGATGAATAATGAGTAGGTTGAAACATGGTGTCCTAGGGTTTGACCAATCATATTGTTGGTAAAAGAAAAATAGACCTACAATTTTCACTTCCAACAAATGGGTATGTTTTGATTGTGTTTCAAATCAAATAAATATTACTAGGTTCTCATTTATTTCTGCAATTTCTTTTCCTTTATTGTGTTTTTGTAATTTCTCTAATTTTTGGCACCAAAAATTAAAAAAATCAGAATACAAACAACAAAAACAAAAAGAATAGTTTTGAAACCCCAAGGGGACATCATAGTGGTATCAGAGCACAAATTATCTTGTCATCTTGTGTAGTTAATTCATGAGTGAGAAAGAAAAGACTTATCATAGGGTTTCATGACCATGGAAACCTCCATAGTTGCTAGAGGGTGAAACTATTTTAGGGGTTTTAGGTATTCATAATTCTCCAAAAATACCAAGGAGTCTATCCAATGACGGTGAAAGCGTTGTAGGTGCAATGGTAGAAAGAGAAAAGGGAACGCTGGTTACATTAGCCCAGATGCGAAGAGAGAGTAAAAATTTGATACTATGATGGATATGTTGGTCGAATTCTTGCACAAGATGAACCAGGTTCCTACACCTGGTCATATAATACATCTTGATAATATTAGTAGTTCTAATACTTAGCCTAAGGATAGGTCAAGGATTTCACTCAACTACACATCTAGGCCTGCAACCTACCTTTACATGCAAGGTTGAGGCTCAAGCTCATCAAGAATAGCCTCCTGAGTAGCCGATGACCATGGTCTATGAAGTTAGGGCCAGCCATGCGGAATATATTTCACTTCCTCCTGACATCAGGAACATGTTGAATTTTGACTAGTTCCTAAACTAGAGGAGATAGAGAGTAGTCACAATTGGTAGGTTAGAGATCTGAGCACCACAAGGTACCAGGGATCTCTATTAGGTAGTGAGAAAAATTACTTTGGATCATTTTGATGGTGCCCATCATTGTATAGTGTGTTCCTAGGTCCAGAAGTTAGACAACTTACTATCCTTGAGGCCCATGCCTAAGGAAGAGGCAATCGGGTTTGCCATGCTACATCTGGATGGCATAGCGCATAAGTGGTGGTACCACGAGCTAGTGACATTGGGACACTGGTCAATCATATCTTATGACGAGTTCACTAACAAACTCATCAAACGATTAGACAAGAGAGATCTAGAGGTTATCTTTTAAGAACTTGCATAGCTTAAGCAAGCTGGATCACTGGAGGCCTATATCTCAAAGTTCTAGTGGTTATCAATGATGGTCACTGGTATATCACAGAGGAGATTAGTGGTACTTTTCAATGAGGATATTTTAGAACCCTTACATGGATGGATCAAGGCTTTTGATCCACCTTCATTGGAGGACATGATGGAGAAGGCACGAGGCATGGAGCTTACTAACCCAAAAAGACAATTTTTGCCTAAAATAATTAATCCTCCAAAGGATGAGAGTCATCATCAAGTTGCAGATCCGCAAAGGAAACCACCATAAAAATTTAATGATGATACCATAAACGACTTGGGGAGGAAAAAATTATGCTTCAAATGCAAAGGGCCCTGGGATCGGGATCATAAGTGTTCTATGTAGGTTCATGCAAAAAAGATGAAATATTTTTATGCTGATGAAATCAATTCTAAAAAAATTTGAACAACAATCTAATTTGGAGGACAATGAGATAGGAAGAGCATCCAAAGAGTCAGAAAAAGACTTAGCAAAGATATCCCCTATGACATAAATCTCTAGCATCCAAAGAGAGGGGTCATTTAGAATCAGAGGAGTCTTGAGTGGCCAATGTGGGATCACTCTGCTTGATACAGGAGCCACTCATAACTTCATTGATGAGGGATTGGTTGCCAGACACTGAATTTAGATAGAGGATTTTGAGGGGTTCAGGGTGAGAGTAGCAGATGGTTTCACTCTCACTTGTATGAGGAGGATTCTTAATCTCATCTTGCAGTTGAATGATTACAAATTCTAAGCTAATTATTATGTCATCAACATGGGTGATATGGATGTGGTCTTAGGCATGAAGTGGCTTCATGCATTTGGTGAGTTTTTCTTCAACTTTTGTGCAATGGAAATGAGATTTGTAGTTGATGGTAGGAAATATGTGTTGAGGGGAATGTCTTAAGGTAGTCTATGTGTCATCTCCTTCAATGGGAAGACAAGTAGAGGGAAAGGAAAAGAAATTGAATAGGTGATGGAGGAGCAATACCACTTTCAGGAGGAGTATGATTCTGTTCATTGCCTCAGAAATTCAGAGAGAGGTAATTCAGATTAGCAAGAAGATAGTGTAATTTTTGATTAATCCATTATTTGAGGATAACTTTGATTTGACTTATGATAATCCACTCTTTGAGTTAGATGATGGCGTTCCTTTTGTTCCCTATTGGAATTGGGCAACAATTATAGGACTTAGGATCCTAGTTGTGGATTGAGACTACAATCAGGGCTTACAGATGCATTCCATAGTGTGTGTATTGTGTTATGTCCATATAGCTTTACTTTCAACCCACTCACATCCAATTTAACTATGATGCATAAGGCACACACACATGAGATGGACAATTGGTATGAGGTGTTTATTTTTGAAGATGAAGAGGAGAAACCTTACAGGTATTTAGAGCTGCTTCTACATGACGATCATGTTTATAGGACACATGATATAGGGGCTAATCTTGGATGATGTGGAATACCTAGTGTGGTTAGATTGGTGCAACAAGAGTCATTTGGAGGTAGGGAGGACAAATCCCAAATTTGTCCCTAGAATCCAGGGGGTGTACACCGATGAAGGAATGTGATATGGGAAGGTTTTCATGAGGAGTCACTTCACCCTCTTCAATTGGGTGAAGATTATATCCGAGTCACACAATGGAGGTCAAAAAGTGTTGAGGTTGGTGGGATTCCTATTGGCTTGTGGGTCTTACAATCTACCTTGCTTGGCAGTATGCTCTTTCTTCAGACAGGGGTTGATAGGGTTGTTCAATTTAGCACTATTGTTCTCCAATGGTTGTTGTGGAGTTTCAGTAGAGTGTGGTACCGTCTAGCTTGGGGTCCTGACATTCAAGATGAGCCTAAGTGTGGAGGCGAGGATTTCTTGAGGATAAGAAATCTTGGGGAGGGTGTACTATAATGTCCCCTTTTTTCAGGATCCATATCTTTGTAGTGGTTAGCCTATTATTTGGTTCCCGTAGGTTAACGAGATGTCCAAGGAACCCCTTTGGGGTAGATTCAGGCTCTTTAGTAGGCTTGATGTTTCATTCCTCTATATTCAGCTCAGTGGTTTGGAATTTGATTGGTAGGCATTTCGAAGGAAGTTTAGAAGTTCACCATTCATACTTGCTATTTATAGTAAGTGATATCAAGCTCAGTGGCAGCATGCCTATAGTTGGTTATTGTGTCAAGACACTCTCAGGGGGTTATTGCTAAATTATTGCTGGGAGTAATTAAATTATTAACGTCACGTTACTTTAATAATATTCTTTTATTAAAGTGACTTTATAATTAAATATTATAAAGTTACTTTTAATAAAGTAATTTATAATGGCATTATAAGGTGAATAAAGTAACTTTAATTAAAATGATATATTTTAAGTTACTTTTTTTAGAAAAACAAGGATAGACAACTGAGAGGGGGGATGAATCAGTTGTCACAAAATTTAAAACTTATTTAACCTTTAATCACATATCTGATAAATAACAGTGAAAGCATGAATCAACAACACATCAAAAACAAACATAACACCAATATTTTTTACGTGGAAACCCTGTGAGGGGAAAAACCATGGTGGAGGTTAATCCACAAGTTATACCCTATTAAAAGTATAAGGAAAATGAATAAGGAATTCACATGCATTCAGGCACACTGCTCAGAGAAGACACACTATCTTACATAAAACTTTAAGATTAAATCCATATGAAGAGATTGAATTGAGAAAGTAGCTTCTTCAAAAGCCTGATGACAATTCTAGTTAGGCACATAAACACTTCTTCACACCTCGCTCAAACTTATTCATCTTCTGCTTTGCAATCGAATGATATGATCTTTATTCACACATATCACTTGTACACTTTGCATGCCACTTCACACATACATCAAAATGAAGAATAAATTTCTCTTATATATCTGCTTCATGGAATTACATCAACAACTTTGTCAGCCCAAAATAAAAGAATAAATGAATACAAACTGTCGGCCCAATTCATGAACAAATCTCAATGTGCACCAACCAAAGTCGGTCACAACATAATGAAGACCTAACAACATCCTTGAATGCACCAAACATTCAAAAATTAATCCACGAGGATCCACAACATACTATTGTTGTCAACTAAGGTTTGCACCCTTGCTAAGCTTTTAACTATAGCAACCTATTGACACATGGGAACACTTCGAGGTTGTGGGTGACCTGGGAATGAAGTGAACCTCTAGATTATGGGCTGGTTCCCTTTGAATCTTCTTGTAAAACCAATTTTCGTAATAGGTGAAAAGGGGTAAAAGGATTAATACAGAAACTAAAATAAAATGAAATGGAACAATGGTGATACACCTAATGTAAGAAATTTTGACAAAAAGCTGTTGGAATTCACAAAAAGCCTCAATAAAGCTAATTGATCTCACAACATAGAGATTTATGTCTGCAAAAATGATTCTATGTTAGGTTATGACAGTTTTAATGCTTAAACATAAGGAAAACAATAATGTTTTCATAGATATAGAAGCAAGAAAAAGGGATCACTAACATAAACTTGCACTATGACATAACATTCTTTGCATCCAACATTGAAGGAATCTGATAAAATAAAGGATAACATAGAACTTTATATGCAATTCACAAACAATGCTGAAAACAACAAAAATAATGTGAAGGAAAAATGATTTCTATTGAGGAAAATGAACATCTATATTACTATCTGCCCAAAATATCATGAGTTACAAAAATGTGAAGTATTTGCCTCAACAATCTCCAAACCAAGAACTAAATCCTAAACTGCAAGAAGAGAAAGAATTATAGACTTGATCTCCAAACTCGGAATTCAAATTTGGCTCCAAAATATGATGTGTTGTCAATCTTCTCCTCTAGATAGGGTATGTAACTGCCATCTAACTCCAAGAAGAGTTATCAAATTTTCACCAACTTGGTGAGCCATATGCAAAATAAAGTCCCCCCAAATCAGGATCAAAACTGAAAGTAATAAACTGCCACGTGTCTCAAATCACTCCTTGACTCAAGTCAAGTCAAAAGGAGTTCATAACTAAAGGAAAACCCTGATTTTGTGCTCCAAACTCTTGATTTATCTCCATGATTCTAGAAAGTCAACAAGACCATTTATTTTTGCATTTCAAACATCTTTGTTTAAAATGATTTATAGTTATCATTTTAATAAAGATTCACATTTTGAAACAAATGCAAAAAGAAAACTAGACTTTACCTTTGGATTTAATTAAAATAACCTTTATTAAAATGATTTATAAATCATTTTAAACAAAGATATTTATGATTCAATTAAATGCAAAAAGTAATGACTAAGTCTAAAACAAAAAAGTTAAAGAAAAAAACCTAAGTCATTTATTTTATTTGAAAAGATATAAAAATAAAATAAATGAAATAAATGGCTAAGAAGCCACAACCAATCATAAGGAGTAAATTTTATAATAAAAACCTAAGGCAAAAAGAAGCCTTTTCCATCGAACTCCTTAGGGTTCTCAAAACCCTAAAATGAAAATGAAAGAGTTTCATTTCATTTTTATCATTGCTATTGATACTCACTCACAGCTGCGCCGCCACCATGGAGAAAACCCTAGCCACACTTCGCTGGAAGTCTATGTGTTTTTTGTCACTTTGAAGTTTTCTCAGTTTGAAGGGTGCGGCCATCTCCATTTTCTAACATTTTCTTTCATCTGGCCGCGATGAGCATTCTTCATTTCGAGCTCTGTCTGGAGATCTTTCTTGTGTGCGTGATCATGAAGACTCCCTGAAGGTAAGTCTGCTTGTTGTATCAAATCTGTGAAGCTTCTTTACTTTACACGCTTTTGACAATTCGCGGCCTCACATATTTCTGATTATTCACTGTGAAATGTATTTAAACTTGAATTTTTTCTTTGCATTTACTTCACCTCGGTGTGTATCTCTGCTTGTGGCCGCCATGAAGAGAACCCTTGGCTGAGCTTGAACCTGGAGATTTTGTTAAGTCTCTTTCCATAAAGAAATCTGGGTAAGTTAAGATTGAAAATCTCCCTCAGTCTAATCTCTGCAAAAACTTCGCATTGTCTTTACTCTCAACTTGCATCAGATAGGCCATGATTGTAATCATTTCGTTCTCTGTATTTTTCCAGAATTTCAAACATTTCTATGGCCATGGCTATGATTGTATTCTCTTCTTGTTATTTTGTCTTATTTCTCAACTCTCGGCCATGGACGCCATTGGAGACTGGTATACCTACATTTTCCTCCTTTTAGAGCTTTCTCAGCCAATGGCAGACCCCTGTAATGACTATTCTGGGCTCGAAGTTTTAAAAAACCCCGAGTGGGTCTGTATGCATTGCAAAAAAACAAGCTCTTCTCTTATAAATTTCACTATGTTGGTGTTTTCTTCAAACTCATGCTCTATATTCTTCACATAGTTTTACTTTTTTGATAGACAATAAGCTTGAATCAAGCCATCTCTAAATTTGAAACCTTGTAGCTATCCTGGGCCATAAAAAAAAACTGTGGTCACGATTCGGTAGATTCTCCAAATCTATAAATGGCTATTAGCTTTTTACTGTAAAAGCTTGAGCCCCTTTTCCCTTATTTTGTATCTTGAACAAGGTTGGATGCACACATGAAGAGAAAAACGATTGTATAATCCTTGTGGAAGCTACACCGATGATCACTCTTGATTGATTTACCTTGTACTTCTGCATATTTTGCTGCTCAGTAATCATGGTTGCACTCCAAATTTGAGTTATTTGACCTCTGAAAATATTCTGCAAATAACATAATGTTGTCCTTCTGAAATGAAAGCAATGCATTTAACTCAGCTTTTGATGGCTAGGCTGATTTGACTCTCCATTTGTAATCTATGTAATACTCTTTAACAGTTGCAACAGATGATTTAACAATGATTGGTAAAAGTTTGAATGCAAACAATATGACTGTTCTTCATGATTCATATGGCTGCAAATACCTTGAGATATGTGACATCTTGATGATAAGACTTGAAAAGAAATCACCATAGCATCTTGCAAACAATACATTCTAAAAAATGCACTTAAAATGTAGCACTGTTATCATTTATAATTTGTCTACTTATTGCAATGAATTTTCTAGAAAATCTGTATAACACAAAACAGATTTTTATGATGTTCATATTGCACAAAACATTGCTACGAGCTGGACTCAACCCTTACGGGAGCCACATTTTACCCCACTCATATTAATATTTGAGAATCAGTAACATTATGTTTCCTATTTCTGCACATAACACAAATAAGTTAATAAAAAACATTAGATGATAGTTCTTCTTGGCGCTTTGCTTTTCCTTTTTATGCTCTGCTTTTTTCTTATCTGGTGAATGATGGATAGAATGTCCATTCCATTTCTATTGTTAGTGTAGGGATAAGGCAAAATGCAGTTTCTCATTGCTCTAACACCACTCCTCACAATTTTGTAGGTAAACCCTAGAGTTGGAGTCGACATCGATGCTGGAGATTGATACAAAGTCAACCTGGCTGTAGAGATGGTTCGTCATTCTAGGCAATGACAAATCTCCCTCTCCCCTTGTTCTTACGTTATTTTCAGTTGTGTAATGCATTTTCTTTCTGTATTCATCATTTGATTAAGAAATCAAATCGGCTACTCCCACGGCTTGTGTGGGACTTCAACTTTTTTACAATATAAATAAAAAACAACATTACTTTGCAAACTTATGAATTTCTCTGTTACAAACATTTGCATAATAACACTTGAAATTCACAAGTAATCAAATCTTGGAATATCATGAATACGTAGGAAAAAAAAATTATTTTTACCTCCCTGAGATGAATGCAATTCAACTCTACTTGTTTCAGCTAAAGCTAAAAATAGGTAACAATTTGGCAACCTCCCAAGGGTGTTTTCCTACTAAATGAAAAGACCAGTGCCTTGCTTATCCATTGGGCATGGAGTCTATTTATGTCTCTTCCCTATCTCAGAAAACCTTGTAGAAAATTCACTTTCCTGTTGTAACTGATTGTAACTCATTTTTACTAGTTATAGTCCCATGGGATACATATTGTTTGTTGATGATGTTGAAGCTCTACAATTTTATGAATAAGAAGCATATATCCGATGTGACTATAGCTAGTAATGATAGATATTGAACTTCATTTCCCCCCCAACAAAACAAAAGCAAACTACCAACCGTGCATAAAATCACGTAGAGGAAACATAAATGCATCTATCCTAGGTGCAGAAGCACTTATTTGACATCTAGAATCTAATCTACCCTACTCTGACCAGCACAAAAGCTGGTCAAACAAAACCACTGACTGGCTTTGTGAAGTAACATCCCTTTCTAATCAATAATTGATGCAATACATGATTACGTATTGCTGAAGGAATATGAAACACATGTAGATATTTATTAGACTGTTGCAATGTTTCATAAAAAATGATAATAAGCTTACTTGCATGATGATTCTAATCATGCTTATCATTGTCCTGGATCGGACAAATGAGTTGAACTTGATCAATCTCAGCTGCAACTCCAAAGTCAACTTTTCCTTCGACTGCATCCTCATGCTTGGGTGCAAGCATAATCTTTGGTAGCTTAGTGGCCTCCAAACTGGCTAAATATCTGATAGGACAACCCCTTGTAAAAATAAATTTTGAGCTGCCCCTGCTGTACTCATGAACAACTGCTATATCTGTTGGTTGATATTCATGAATCTCCTCCTTGTCAATCCAACAAGGTATCTGGTCACCCACTTGCTTCACATACTGTTGCTCCAAATGATCACTCATTCTTTCAGTGGAGGAATGAGAGTTCCCAAACAACGAGATGGATTCTTTCCACACTTTTAATCAACACATCTGCCTTAGGCTCTTTAATGCACCAAAAAGGAAGCTGCTCATAAACAACATTATCCCTTAAAGAAAGACATTCTAATTCAAGCCTATTCTCTGTATCTTTGTTTTGCTGTTCCAACTGATTTGTTAGCATTGAACATTGAACAACCACCTCCTCATCAAAGAACAGAGGAAGTTCATTGAATAAACCAGGCAAAACCTCATGTTGATCACCAATTTCCTACTCTAAAACTTGCTGCTCCAACTAATCATGCTCAGTATGACAACTTTCTTGAGACATAATAGGCCCTACTATATCAACTTGTGGAAACTCTTGGGATGTTGGAAGGCAGATAGGTATTTCAAGAGGCTGCTCCTGAGGGTTTGCAAGCTGAACCTGCTCATGAATGGGCTCATTTTGAATGAAGCACATGGTGTTGAATGAAGGAAAATCTTTACCATAGAATACATTTGGAAAGGTACCATGTGGAACAACTCCTTGCTTAAGAACTGATTCCTTCAATGAAGGGGGAGAAACCGGTTGTGCTTGCAACTTTGCGAGCCTTTGGTCATACCTTTCCTTTTGTGCAATTAACTCCTTTGCAAATAGACTCGCAAGCTGCCCTCCTTGTGCCTCCAATTCCTGCCTATGAAATTGGGCTTGTAGATCCAACTGTTCTTGTTCATGGAGATAGGCTTGATAATCCCACTCATCTTGCTGCTTATCCATCCAAGCAACATGATCTTCAAACAGGCCCTTTGTCTCAACAAGTTGTAAATCCTGCTAATTTGATGTGAAATGGCCTTCTTGGGACTGGGTGGGTGGGTGGTAAGCATGATGTGTCTGCTGGTTTTTGCTATAACAGGGCTATTTGGACTAAAAACAACATCATGGTAGCTCAAAAGAGGCTGATAGGGTGCAGGGGCAGCATTCTCATGATATGGGGAATGAAAACTTGACATTTTTATTCATTCAAATTGCTGGAAATCAGAATTAACAAATTTATTTAGAACATACTAGCACCTAGATTGTTGAAACCAGTCGATTGAGCTTGGAGTCGCTAGGTGTGTGTAGATCGTGCCTCCAAAGGTTGTGAAATACTGCTGCTCCCACCATAACAGCAGCAAAATGAAGCTTCTTTTGAACCAATGAATTTGTTCAGGGAACCACCGGGCATGCCAAAAACTGTTGTCAACTAAGGTTTGCACCCTTGCTAAGCTTTAAACTGTAGCAACCTATTGACACATGGGAACACTTCAAGGTTGTGGGTGACCTGGGAATGAAGTGAACCCCCAGATTATGGGCTGGTTCCCTTTGAATCTTCTTATAAAACCAATTTTTGTAACAGGTGAAAAGGGGTAAAAGGATTAATGCAGAAACTAAAATAAAATAAAATGGAACAATGGTGATACACCTAATGTAAGAAATTTTGACAAAAAGATGTTGGAATTCACAAAAAACCTCAATAAAGCTAATTGATCTCACAACACAGAGATTTATGTCTACAAAAATGATTCTATGTTAGGCTCTGACAATTTTAATGCTTAAACATAAGGAAAACAATAATGTTTTCATAGATATAGAAGCAAGAAAAAGGGATCACTAACATAAACCTGCACTATGACATAACATTCTTTGCATCCAACATTGAAGGAATCTGATAGAATAAAGGATAACACAAAACTTTATCATGCAATTCAAAACAATGCTGAAAACAACAAAAATAATGTGAAGGAAAAATGATTTCTATTGAGGAAAAATGAACATCTGTATTACTATCTGCCCAAACTATCATGAGTTACAAAAATGTGAAGTATTTGCCTCAGCAATCTCCAAACCAAGAACTAACTCCTAAACTGCAAGAAGAGAAATACTTATAGAATTGATCTCCAAATTCGGAATTCAAATTTGGCTCCAAAATCTGATGTGTTGTCAATCTTCTCCTCCAGATAGGGTATGTAACTACCAGCTAACTCCAAGAAGAGTTATCAAATTTTCACCAACTTGGTGAGCCGTATGCAAAATAAAATCCCCCCAAATCAGGATCAAAACTGAAAGTAATAAACTGCCATGTGTCTCAAATCACTCCTTGACTCAAGTCAAGTCAAAAGGAGTTCATAACTAAAGGAAAACCCTGATTTTGTGCTCCAAACTCCCGATTTATCTCCATGATTCTAGAAAGTCAACAAGACCATTTATTTTTGCATTTCAAATATCTTTGTTTAAAATGATTTATATTATCATTTTAATAAAGATTCACATTTTGAAACAAATGCAAAAAGAAAACTAGACTTTACCTTTGGATTTAATTAAAATAACCTTTATTAAAATGATTTATAAATCATTTTAAATAAAGATATTTATGATTCAATTAAATGCAAAAAGTAATGACTGTCTAAAACAAAAAAATTAAAGACAAAAACCTAAGTCATTTATTTTATTTGAAAAGATATCAAAATGAAATAAATGGCTAAGAAGCCACGACCAAGCATAAGGAGTAAATTTTATAATAAAAACCTAAGGCAAAAAGAAGCCTTTTCCATTGAACTCCTTAGGGTTCTCAAAAATCTAAAATGAAAATGAAAGAGTTTCATTTCATTTTTATCATTGCTATTGATACTCACTCACAGCTGCGCTGCCACCATGGAGAAAACCCTAGCCGCACTTAGCTGGAAGTCTGTGTGTTTTTTGTCACTTTGAAGTTTTCTCAGTTTGAAGGGTGCGACCATCTCCATTTTTTGACATTTTCTTTCATCTGGCCGCCATGAGCATTCTTCATTTTGAGCTCTATCTGGAGATCTTTCTTGTGTGTGCCATCATGAAGAATCCCTGAAGGTAAGTCTGCTTGTTGTATCAAATCTATGAAGCTTCTTTACTTTACACGCTTTTGAGGCTTTTGACAAGTCGCGACCTCACATATTTCTGATTATTCACTGTGAAATGTATTTAAACTTGAATCTGTTCTTTTGCTTCACCTCGGTGTATCTTTGCTTGTCGCTGCCATGAAGAGAACCCTTGGCTGAGCTTGAACCTGGAGATTTCATTAAGTCTCTTTCCATAAAGAAATCTGGGTGAGTTAAGATTGGAAATCTTCCTCAGTCTAATCTCTGCAAAAACTTCGCATTGTCTTTACTCTCAACTCACATCTGATAGGCCACGACTGTACTCATTTCGTTCTCTGTATTTTTCCAAAATTTCAAACGTTTCTATGGCCATGGCTATGACTATATTCTCTTCTTATTATTTTGTCTTATTTCTCAAATCTCGGCCATGGACACCATTGGAGACTGAATACCCACATTTTCCTCCTTTTAGAGCTTTCTTAGCCAATGGCCGACCCCTGTAATGACTATTTTGGGCTCGAAGTTTAAAAAAAACCCCAAGTGGGTCTGTATGCATTGCAAAAAAACAAGCTCTTCTCTTATAAATTTCAATATGCTGGTGTTTTCTTCAAACTCATGCTCTATATTCTTCACATAGTTTTACTTTTTTGATGGATAGTAAGCTTGAACCAAGCCATCTCTAAATTTGAAACCTTGTAGCTATCCTGGGCCATAAAAAAAAACTATGGTCACAATTCCGTAGATTCTCCAAATCTAAAAATGGCTATTAGCTTTTTACTGTAAAAGCTTGAGTCCCTTTTCCCTTATTTTGTATCTTGAACAAGGTTGGATGCACACATGAAGAGAAAAACGATTGTATAATCCTTGTGGAAGCTACACCGATGATCACTCTGGATTGATTTACCTTGTACTTCTGTATATTTTTATGCTTAGTAATCATGGTTGCACTCCAAATTTGAGTTATTTGACCTCTGAAAATATTTTGCAAATAACATAATGTTGTCCTTCTGAAATGAAAGAAATGCATTTAAAACAGATTTTGATGGCTAGGCTGATTTGACTCTCCATTTTTAATCTATGTAATACTCTTTAACAGTTGCAACAGATGATTTAACAATGACTGGTAAAAGTTTGAATGCAAACAATATGACTGTTCTTCATGATTCATATGGCTGCAAATACCTTGAGATATGTGACATCTTGATGATAAGACTTGAAAAGTAATCACCATAGCATCTTGCAAACAATACATTCTAAAAAATGCACTTAAAATGTAGCACTGTTATCATTTATAATTTGTCTACTTATTGCAATGAATTTTCCAGAAAATCTGTATAACACAAAACATATTTTTATGATGTTCATATTGCACAAAACATTGCTACGAGCTGGGCTCAACCCTTATGGGAGCCACATTTTACCCCACTCATATTAATATTTGAGAATTAGTAACATTATGTTTCCTGTTTCTGCACATACCACAAATAAGTTAATAAAAAACAATAGATGATAGTTCTTCTTGGCGCTCTGCTTTTCCTTTTTATGCTTTGCTTTTTTCTTATCTGGTGAATGATGGATAAAATGTTCATTCCATTTCTGTTGATAGTGTAGGGATAAGGAAAAATGCAATTTTCATTGCTCTAACACCACTCCTCACAATTTTGCAGCTAAACCCTGGAGCTGGAGTTGACACTGATGCTGGAGATTGATACAAAGTCAACCTAGCTATAGAGATGGTTCGTCATTCCAGGCAATGATGAATCGCCCTCTCCCCTTGTTCTTACGTTATTTTCAGTCGTGTAATGCATTTTCTTTCTGTATTCATCATTTGATTAAGAAATCAAATCGGCTACTCCCACGGCTTGTGTGGGACTTCAGTTTTTTACAATATGAATAAAAAACAACATTACTTTGCAAACTTATGAATTTATCTGTTACAAACATTTGCATAATAACACCTGAAATTCACAAGTAATCAAATCCCGGAATATCATGAATACGTAGGCAAATTTTTTTATTTTTACCTCCCTGAGATGAATGCAATTCAGCTCTACCTGTTTTCAGCTGAAGCTAAAAATAGGTAATAGCTACAACCACCACATGTCGGCCAAGAAAATGAAAACCCAAATATGCAAAGGAAAAATCTCTGATCACGAGCACACTAATCAACACAGACGTGCAACCAAGATAGAGAATGATCTAGAAACATCAATGAACATCGCAGGAGCATACACAACAATTCAAATTACTAGAATTACATTCTCTTCTTCTAGAAACACCAACTACAGTTACAAAATAACTGCAGTAACACAAAAACTCACAACTTGCTCCAATCTTGATGCACACCTCTGAAACTTCCAAAGGATAAACTAGATAGGCTCATAAATAAACCATTTAATGCACAACTTCTGAATACCAACATATTGAACTTTCCACCACACTAAACTTCACAGCTTCACATGAAGCCTCCAACATATTTATTATAATTTTCTCAATATCCTCAACATATACAACCTTCAAGGCATCAATGCTAATAGTGTTGACATCAATGACAACCAATCAGGAACACAACCACAACATCCAACAACTTTATTATTATTTCATTAAATGGCACAACTTTTAAAAGCAAAAATATTAATTAGTTGTGCAAGAGACAAAGTTGGCATTGGGCTTTGTTAGAGGATTATTAATATTTTATTTTAAAAGGGCAAAACCCTAAGTTGGGCATTGGGATTTGGAGAAGGATAAAAGGTGAAAAAGAACATCATTTAAGCATGTCCGAATTTATTATTCACAATTATGAGAGCTAAGCAACATTTTTGCAAGTATGAAGTTTCAAGCTGATTAGAGGATAAAAACCCTCGATTCAGACAAGATCTACATGTTGAATCTCTCTTGTGATAATTTTTCCTTGATGAAAATATATGTTACTCTGGCATCTTGATGGTTACTCACTCAGTTGATTTTCTTTTTTGATTGGAATTTCTACTTCACTTTTGATACTATATATGGTGGTACTGATAACTTGACTCCAGGTGAAAATCTCAGTTGAGGAATTTTGGTTACAGTTTCTTTGTTCCATTGGTCAAGTGACATGTTTCTAATTTGATAATATGTGCTTTAGTGATTCTCTTGATTACATTTTTTGGCATATTATAGGGCATTGATCATTACTGTGCTTATGGGCTTTGAGATACACATTCTTCATTCTTGTTCATTTCATGTATGGAAATTGGCTTTGAGAACTTAACTTGTTTGAGTCCTTATCACTTCTCAAGGCATTGGCCATTATCTTTGGCACACTATATGGCATTGGATTTAATGTGATGGAAAATCGGACTTGGTTAAAGGTATAAAGTTTGATCTCTCATTAGCATTTGTATCGGGTCTATTGTTTGACATTTATTTGGGCCTAAAGGCCGGCAACAGGCAAAGGCATTGGTTAATATTTTAATGTCACATTGGAAGTGACTTAGCCTTGACTACTTGGGAACATTAAGTCTAATGAATTTGACACTTTACATGAAATAATGCTTGTCATTATTGAGTCGACATTACACATGCTTAGTCTTTGATTCGGGTAATGAGTTTGTTGGAATGACTTTGGATTGCTTTGGCCGCATACTTCAAATATCATTATGAGTTTCTTTTGAATTATTATGTCTGTCCTTTTAGACTCCAAATGCTATCAAATTTTGCAAAGGATTTTGTTTTTTGCTTTGGATGTTTAGGGCAAACTGTTTATCATTCTCACTGTTCATGTTTTTGGAACCCTTCGCTGGCTGCCACCATGGAATCTTGTCCTCAACCGTTTCTCTACACTCTCTGGCATTCTGATCTTGGAAAGCGTGTGGGGGAGATGAGAGGACCATTACAATGGTCGTTTTGTGTGTCTACTTCTTGCCATTGGGTGAAGGCCCAAGTTTGGAAGTTGTCTTGGCCGTTTCTTTTGTTTGCAAATCTGGTAATCTCTTTTGTGACAACTTCCTCATCATTATTCTCAGGTATTCCTTCTTTTGACTATTGTGCAGATGCATTACCTCTACTGGAAAGGTTGTTAGGAGATATATGTTTTTTTCTTCTATTTGGAAAATGGAAAAATCAAGTGGTTTCCGAGTAGATTTGGTGTATCTCGTTTTTACTTCTCATAAATGCATATATATTTAATATATCATGTTATATCTGCTACTGCACTTAAGGGATAGTGATTTCAGTTTGTGGGTAATCATAGAATCGCTGGTAATTATTCTTGAATGCATCAGTTTATGATTTCAGTTTCACAATATAATGGGTTCGGTTACTTAAAAGTTTTGCAGCCATTTATTAAGTACTGCTCTTGGAATATCTATTCATCCTCTCACCTGAGGTCGTGGGTAACTGTTTTTGGGTAAATTCTGTATGAGGCTTCATTTGCTCAAAATAAACTTTTAGTTACTTTTTATGCAGCTGTTTTCAGTGGTTATTATTCATGCACACATGCATGTCTTGATTATGTTTGGTTAAGCTCTGCCCTTGCAGGCTGCTTGACTGGATAGGGTTCTGTCACTTCAATTTTTACATACTTCCTTTTATTTTCAAGACTCGAGGAAATATTCTGCTAAATCGAACTCTGTATTGCCTGAATAGTAACTTGTCAAAGATGTAAAAACAATGAAAAAGGTCACCTCCTTCCTTTGTTCGGTAAAAACAGTCTCAGCTGTAACCAAAAGTTGTAAATTATGATGTAATCTGTAAATTATTGAAAATAGAGAGATTAGGGCTTAATCATCTCTGAAAAACCTAAAAAGTAAAAAGGGAAGTTCTATTAAGTGTGGAGATAAGGTAATTATCTTTTTATGCTGAAAATTTGGAAAACACAGTGTGTTGTCTTTTTTGTATTTTGTATCATGAAAGATTGTAAATCAGTATGTGAGAAAAAGAAAGAAATATCATATCACTATAATACAGTTTGATGAGAAGTTGTATTGAAACTGTCACTAGATTTTCCTCAAGCTGCCTTAAGGCTTGATAATGAATGGAACTCCGAAGAGTCATTCTTGACTCTTGAGAATTATATGCATTGTCTGTCAAGAGGCACTTGACAAAAATAAGAGAAACAAAGAGATCCTCTGAATCGTTGTATGTTCTATTGAAAAAAAGAAAAGGGGTTGGTTCTCCTTGAGATTGGTGTCTCTAAACAGAGGGGTTGGTGCTCCTTGAGTCGGTGCTCAGAAATCAGCCAATGGGGCATTATCAAAATAATTATTGAAATGAAAGCCTGAAAAAGGCAGCAGGTTCAGGAGTGGTTTTTCTACCCCAGGAGGGTTTTCACTCGACATATCTTGTGTCTATTTGATTTTCTGCAATTCATTTGGTTTAGCGCTTTAAAATGATATGTTTCACTATTCTCAATCCAGTTTATGTGATTGCATACAATACATGAATAATTCTATCATTGATAAATGAGAGCATATCTAGTTTATTTCAGCTTCAGTTAAATTTGGTAAAGAAGTTAATAACACTGATTCACCCCCGCCTCTCAGTGTCTTTTCACTCCAACACTACAAGCATGAAAGACCATCCAAGGATTCTAGATTGAATGGTCTCAATCAGAGGGCATTGTCAGAGAATCTCACAATTTTTAGAAGTTTTAATCAACATTTTTAGTGTTTTCCATTAGCATTTTAGAAATAAGGGTTTGAGTTAATAAATTACAAATCATAGCTTTCAGATTTGGCACGTGGGAATTAATCTTCTTTGAACTCTTTCTTGGCATCATAGAAACCATCATTTACTGGATGTGCATGATCATATTTTCCTCCATTAATAGGTCGTACAGTTTCATTTTTCTGAGCATAAGAAGCAGGTCATATAACAAAGGAAAGACATGAGGGTTTAGGAGAAGATCGATTGGATTTGAGGGAAAAAATCCATAGTTTGGAGTTGTCTTATACCAATTAGCACATCAACATCAATTTCAAGATGAATAATGAGCAAGTTGAAGCATGGCGTCCTAGGGTTTGACTAATCAGGTTGCTAGCCAAAGAAATTTAGACCTACAATTTTCACTTCCAACAAATGGGTATGTTTTGATTGTGTTTCAAATCAATAAAGATTACTGGGTTCTCATTCATTTATGCAATTTCCTTTCCGTTATTGTGTTTTTGCAATTTCTTCAATTTCTAGCACCATTTTCGGCATGGATAAACAAAAAAATCAAAATATAAACAAAAACTAGTTTCGAAACCCCAATGGGACATTATAGAATACCATCCATAATGAAAGAAATAGATTATCATGGGTCATAGTTTTTATGGCTTCCATAGACCCTAACAATCTCCCTACCAGGAATTACTTGGATAATTGGTTTAACTCTATGTGGAACAAAAAATCGAATGTACACATTTCATTCTGTAGAATGATCCAACATGTTTATTTCTAATATTCTTTAAAAATCCTCAAATGCAAGCAAAAGTGTTAAGGAAGCCGTACTGGAGCATAGAGAAAACCATATTTAGAGTGTTATCTTGGTCCCATGGGGAAAACTATTATGATATTATAGCACTCTTGTGCCCTAGATGGTTGCTTCTTAAGGGGGTCTCCCAATACCTTTGGTCTTTTATTCCAAAAATCTTGGCACATTTTGGGAGTGTCATTTGGGTCGACACACCTAGGTTTTATCTTCCCGACATGAACACTCATGTGCTTGTCTTGGTTAATCCTGGGGTTAAATTACCTAGAAACATTGGCATAAAAATTGATGTCATATTGAAATTTTTTCCTATGGATGTATTAAGTGGGTTGAAAGTTTTTTATCTCTATAGAAGAGAAGGTAACATTCATCAAAACTGTCTGCTCATTCAAAAAAACGTTGGTAAGACCATCTCCAAAAATGTTGTTGATAATTCTAGGGGTGGTGTGCTCATTAATTAACTTGCATTGGCGATGTTGTTGCTGCAAGCCCTAATTCAGTTAGGGATCCCTTGGTTAATACCTTGGCTTTCGATGCCTAGAACCCTCCCTCACCAAACGATGCTCCCTCTTCCCTTGAGTTTGTTTATGTGTAGCTATTTATCCCTGTAGTGTTTTTTGATTCTCCTTCCTTGAAGAACCCTCCCTCCCCCAGCCAACCCTCCCCATCTGCTCCTTCTCCTTCCCAATCTAGCTAACCAAATGTTGCTATGCATAATCTATTTGAACCACTATTGCCAGAAGATTCTGTTGGTAGTATGGCTTCCTGTGTTCCTAGTTTGGCTTCCTCTGGTGCTAATATGGGCATGACCACTAATAAAAATAATGCTCAACAATTTTCATTGAATAAAATAAAAAAATAGAAAATTAAATAAATCAAACGATAAAATTTAAATAATCAAAACCTTTGTTAATGGGGTAAAATTTGATGAAGAAATTATAATTTCTAATCCCCGGGATGGTAAAACAATTATTAAAACTCCTTCCTTGGTTAATCATATTATTTCTAAAATTGAAGCCAAAGAGCAGAGTGGCTTGAGTCTGTAGGGTTTTACCCTCCAACCTGTTCTCGAGGTGGCTAGCTATCAAAATAAGTTCACTTGGCTTGAAAATGGTGTAATCCTCTTGGAGGATAAGTGCCTAGAGACTCTTGCTACTCATGAACTTGGTAGAGACAATATGTTAGCTGAGGGAAAGAAAGTTCCCCAATCAAAAGGAATATTTGTTAATAATAATAAAAATAACCCCTTGAATTCTAAAACAAATGAAAGTAACCAAGTTTCTTTGGGGCTTGGAGACAACCCCACACCTATTTATGGTGAATTATCTCCACCACTCCTTGAAGATACCTTGGATTCTCTAACTGAAATGGTCAAAATATGGTCTATGGATAAGATCGAGAACTCTAAAGGGCTGAAGAAAAAATTCAACCCATCCATTGAACCTACAGACCCTATTAGACACTCTGGTGATGTGAAAACCCTTGATAGTCAAGTGAACCCCTCAAATGGCGAGGATCCCAAGTAAGCCCTTCATGGTACTGGGGATTCCTCCATGGTTGATGAGGACCCTGAGAATGGAAAAGAAAAAATATAGGAAATAGCTATTGGAAAAAGGAAAGAATCTACTTCCCACCCACCTAAAGAACCTAAGAAAAGAGGCCAGAAGAAGCGAAACTTTGTAGCCCTTGGCAAAATCAGTTTGGGCAAGAACAAAGGAAAGAGGAAGAAAACAAGTACAATACTCTTCATCCCCTCCTCTAAAAGAGTTGAGGTCGATGACAAAGGGCCTAAACACTTTGAGTTATTTAGGAATGGTAAAGATCCCTCATCTTCCATTGGTAATGATAATAATTAATTATTCATCTTGGAATGTAAGGGGGTTAGAATCCCTTGATAGGAAATATGTTGTGAGAAGGTTTCTCAATCTAGAAAAAAAAAAGGATTTCATCCTCCTTCAAGAGATTAAAGCAATAGGTTTCACCCTTGAAACTAACATGAAGTTCATTTGGGGAAACTTTGCACATATAGTCTCCTAGCATGAGAAGGGGAGAGGAGGAACTACCATTCTAATGACCAACAAATGGAAGCCATACTTAACTAATTCAGGGGTCTCCCCTTGTAATATAATTGTTTCAGCCACTTTTGAGAGGGGAGACTCCAAATTTGGCATATGTTCAATTTATGCACCAAATGATTACCTTGGAAGAATCAAACTGTGAAAAAATGGCTAATTAACCTCTCGAATTTCCCATGGATTTTAGGAGGTGATTTCAAAATTATTAAAATAGCGAGGATAAAAAAGGTGGTATCAACATGGAATGGAAAGGAAATGAAAATAATTACTGGATGAGAATGATGAACAAGATTAATCTCATTGATCCATTAAAAGGGATAAAAAATGAGAGCAACACCATTTGGTTCACATGGTGCAATGCACAAAAAGGGGGCATGAGAATCTATAGAAAATTGGACAAGTTCTACACAAATAGGGATTTCTTTAGCTTTGAATCCATTAATGGTGGAAACAAGGTATTGGTTTACCCCTACACTCTCTTTGATCACCACCCAATCAAGGCCAATATAACCATAAACAATGACATGAAGATAGTCCCCAAAAATAGGGAAAAATTTATCCTTAACACCAATCTGTTGAGAGAAGATGATTGGGTGGCTACCATAACCACCTTAAGAGGATTTAACAGTTGGTTGTTGAAGGACCTTAGCCCAATTGAAAGGTGGAACCAAAATGTGATTGGGTGGAGAATTATTTTTCAGACCATAGGCAAGAAGAGGGCAATGGATATAAGAAGAGAGGAAAACTACCTCTAGGATGAATTACTAAGTGTTGAAAGCAGGATCTAAAAGAACCCCTAAGTGAAGAATTATATGAAGATCTTAACAAGGCAAAGAGCTCCTTGAGAAGGCTGCAAACAAACAAAATTCAAGGCTTGAAAGTTAGATCCAAGCTTAACTAGCTAAGAAATGGAGACAAAGGCTCCAAGTTCTTAAGATTCATCAAGGACAAGGGGATGAAAGAGAAAATTGATCAGATTTATCAAAACAAGGTGACCATGTCAAGTCAGGAAGAAATCCTTTAGAATTTCTTCATGTTATATAAAGAATTATTCAAGTCTGAGGGAAACAATGAAGAGTGCACTAATTCCAAAGCCAAAATTAAGAACTTTATTCCCACCAAGATCTCCAAAGAAGATAGGTCAAAGCTCTTAGATACTATAACCAAGGAAGAAATTAAAAAATGCCATTACCTCTATGAATAATGGAAAATACCTAGGGGTTTATGGGCTCTCTATTGAATTCTACAAGGTCTTCATTGATTGGGTTTGTGATGATCTTCATCAAGTCTACATGGATGCTCTAAACAAAGGTTCCTTGGGAGAAAGCATTAACAAATGTCTCATCAAGCTCCTTCCAAAACAAGGGGATAAAGCCTTGATAAAAATTGGAGACCAATTACCCTGCTGAATGTCTCTTATAAAGTACTTTCAAAAGTCTTGGCTCTGAGGCTAACCAATATACTCCCCAAGTTTATAAACTCTACTAAAATAGGTTTCATCAAGGGAAGGTACATCCTTGAGAATTTGATAATATGTTGGGAGGCCATGTATTGGGCTAAGCACTCACACCAAAATATTTCCATGTTACTACTTGATTTTGAAAAGGCTTATGATAGAGTGGAGTGGGATTTTCTTAAAATGGCACTTAAAAGCTTTTCAGTTTCCACAAGCCTTTTGTATCATGGTTGAAAATATTTTAAAAGATGCCTCTACTTAGGTTGAGGTAAATGGTTCCAGATCTGAGGTATTCAAGTTAGAGAGATCCATCAGGCAGGGGTGCTCCCTTGCCCCTGCCCTATTTGTCATTACATCTAGTGCCCTACATTACCTACTAAGAGATGCATATAACTCTCCTAAGGTGAGAGGATTGGTATTACCTAATCAAAATTAAATCCTTAATATATAATTCGCTAATGATACAACCATTTTTGTGGAGTTGCAAGAAGATAATATCACCAACCTAATGGAAAAACTCAATCTTTTCTACCTTGCATCTAGCGTTAAAGTGTCAAGGATGAAGTCTATAATGCTATGATGGATTGAAACGTCCCCTAGATGGTTGCAACAGTTTGATTTCCAATGCAAGGGCCTCAAAAATAGGTTAGATATATGGGAATCCCATTCTTTGTTACCCCCAATCTAAAAGAAATGTGGCTATGGATAAAAGCCAAAACTGACAAGAAATTGGATGGCTGGAACAAACAATATCTTTCCTTAGCTGAAAGAATTCAGGTGTGTCAATAAATTCTATCTTCGTACACTATATACTTTGCTTCAGTCTGGTTCTTTATCAATTATCAATTTAATGAGGTGCAAAAGAAAATCAGGTGCTTTTTGTGGTTAGATGGGAAAGGGAAAAGAAAAATAAATTCTATTAAATAGGAATGGTGCTGCTTGGAAAAGGCTCATGGGCATCTGGGACTCAAAGATTTAAAGAAACATGACATTGCATTATCTACCAAATGGGTCATCAAAGCCCTAAATGGGAGTGAACCCTATAAAGTTCTTGTCAGAAATAACATTTCTCAAGCAATACCTAAGTTGGCCAAAACTTAGAAATCACTTCCTTTTAGTGATCTTCTCATTATCAAGTATCCAATAGTGTCTGCAAGTTCATTATTTTTAAGAAGTATATGGAGGGATTGTGATTCAATAATGGGGAGTTTCCAATGTCCTCTTCTAGTTGATCACAACTACAATATGATACACCCCAATAGGTCTATTTGGTGGAACCTAGAGCACAATGGGAGGCCATTGGACCTTCTACAAGAGTGCTCAACAAAAAAATGGAACCATGATGGTATTAATACCTTCACTGATATCTTAAGAGATGGTATCAACTAAAGGAGGACTTTGGGCTGCCCTAGTCTAACATAAGACCCTATCCTATTCTTAAAGAATCCTGTAAGATTTGGCTTTTGAATCTTAAGTTGAATAATTTGAATGATAATGCAATTGAGTACTTGTGAAAGGGATCCATCCCTCTCCATGAGATTAAAACTCAACTTATTTATAAAGAAATAATTAACTCAAATACTCCCATTGATTACCTAAACAAGGTTTGGAAAACCAATCTTAAAAGCAAAGACTGGCATAAAGTTTTCTTTTCTTTGTTGCACAACATTGTGGATGTAGAAAAAAATTGTTTTAGATGGCTTTCCTTATGCAAAAGATTCCTTAAATAAAATAAATAATGTTGACATTGATATTTATAGTATTTGTAGGGTACTTGAAACTGTTTGTCATATTCTCTTTGATTGTTTTTATGTTAATGAAATCTGGAAGTTGTTTTACAATGATCATAAAATGTGGGGGGGAAATGGGAAAGTTAACTAGAAATAAATTCTTATGGGGAATGATAAAAAAAAAAGCAAATATGTGCATTTATTCTAGTATTATTTTTCTAGTAAAATTATTTGATTCATTTTGAAGGCAAGAATGAGGACAAATTTAGTAGGGTTCAGAGGACGCTTACCAAGTCATTTAAAATACTCACCTTTTTCAATATTGCAATGCAGGTAATCGTTGCCATGGAAATAATTGAGAGAATTTTTTTGAAGCTGTTAAGGGATGGGATAGTTCTCATCCATCAAAATGAGATTAGATATGGCCATTCTATGCAACAAGGTCAACCCAACCTGGAAGTGTTCATGAAAGCATTAGAAGCCTTCCAAAAAGAGTTTAATGACAAAGTTGATGCAAGGAAGAGAGCCATAAAAGACAAAGGTCCTAAGTTTTTTACAAATGAAAACTATGAGATTGAGGAAGTCTTCTTCAATGAAGAACTGAATACAGTTAAAACTCTAGTCAATTGGGGCTCAATGGATGACTGCAGTGAAAGTAGGAACCTAGGGAATGAGAGTTAACCTAAGTCTACACATGCCTAACTTTTGTTGTCTTTTTGTATAACTTGTATATCTTTCTAATTGTTAAACCCATGTAATTTTGTATAGAATGGTTGCAATAATCTACAAAGCTAGCTGGTATTTCATAGTTTAGACATTATAGGCATTACTACAACATAGTACTCATATATGGTTGAATTTATGCTATTATGATATAGCAGGTTGTTCATACATTGTATCCTGGTTGTTCATAATATTATTAATACATTTTTTTGAGAGAATGAATTTAAAGTGTTGAATCTTTTGATTTATTCTTGAGAATATTCCTAATATTAATTGATAAACTCACCCCTAGGATAATGTATTTCACAAACTTTGGACCATAGGCATTTTCACAAATAAATTAAAATTGTTGAAGAAATTAAACCTACCAACTAGATACTTAAATTTCTTAGTGATCATAGCAAATTCATTGAAAATAAAAGTATACATAGACCTTTGAGTTATCTAAGTAATCCAAAATATGCTATTCAAAGCCTTGGGGGAATCAATTATCTTTCAAGAAGAAATAGTTTGTTCCAAAGTTGGTGTATCAAAAATTATCAAGATATTGTTGCTATAAGAAGGGCCACCAAATGAAAACTAGGAAAAAAAATGCAGATAGAATGGTTGGATCTTGGTTAAGTTTTAATAAATATTCCAAGCGATGTCCATGATATTCTTGAGGATGCTTATAAGTGGCTCACTTGCTATTCATCCACATGGAAAGAGAATTGCAAATGAACACATTAAAGTATACAAGACACTTGTGTGGTTTGGATTTATCCATGAAGATATACCATGCAGATTGTTTTCATTTACCTTAGAGGGTTATGCCTTTAATTGGTATATCCACCTTTCACCCAATTCCATACAATCATGGATGGAGTTTGAAACCCATTTTTTTAACTAGTTTAGAGAAAACATATATTCAAAAGAGATATCTACAATTTTCAAGTGTTAAGTGTGAGTTTAATGAAAACATTCAAGACTTCAATTTTAGATTTTGTAAGATGCTTGAAGAATTAATTTTCCTTATTTTTTGAGTGATTGAGCCATTTTATATTCCTACTTGAATGCAATAGAGAATTTATTTTCATTTTTTATGAGACAAGCACTGAAAGTGACTACTCTTGGGGACGCGTACAGAAAGGCCATATTGGTGGATCAAAATATCATGCATCAAAGTTATTTTTTAAGATATTTATCCAAAAAAAAAGAACACTCTCCCTTATTTTACACAATCAAAATTGATTCCAAATATTATTAATTACAACAAACAACCAACGTTTTATTCATCACCATCATATGTTCTAAATCTGGCTAAATAAAAATGCCACTTATTAAAGTAATAAACATGTGAATTTTCACACACTTGATACATTATCTTATAATGATATGAAAATGGTAAAATTATTTGTAATGTTATCAATAAAAACATATAATCATATTCATTTAACTTGCAATCATATGTTGATATAGGGAGTGAGATGGTAAACTAGTTGCATTCATTTAATGAATCTAGTGTAGAGGAGGTTGGACATATCAAAACTTTATATAACTTGAATAGTTATGAAATTCCATGCTCATGATTGTAGAAAAAAAATACTTTTAAGATGATGACTATAATGAGGATATTAATAACATTCCATCCAAATATGAAACATGAGAGAATTGAGAGTACTAAAATATATGAATGCAAATATGAAAATCTAGATATATATACTATTATAAATCAATTATGCATGATAATAACTCTTTTAGTTTCAACAATGTAAGCATTGATGATAATATGTGTGCTATATATAGTCAAAAAATGATTTAGAAAAGTGAGATTCTTTACTAATCAATGATAATGTGTTTAATTTGCATATACATGAGGAGCATGTGGTGTCCACGAGGAAATACGAGTTGTTGATAGGGATGCATTGATGGTTGATGAGTGAGTGCATGCAATTGGTGTTGTCAAAAATAAGATATCTATTTTCCACCTACACCTTGTCATTCTTGTTGTTTTGATTATGGTGGTTTACATAGAAAAAAAATCAAGTAGATTGAGGTGAGGATAATGAATTACTACAATTTTTAGTTATGTATGATAAACACTTTGAATATGAGTATAAATTGAATGAATTTTTTATTTCAAAATTCAAGGATGTGAAGGAAAAACTTAGGATGTTAACAAGAAAAATATTACCTAACTAGTTCAACTATTGGGTTCTTTTCACATCTTATCACTTAAGTTTACTTAGGGAACTTTTAAGGAGTTATCACGTTATGTATCATATAATAAGATTAAGACACTTGTCATAGTCTTGTGTTGTCATATTTCTCACCTTGGACTATATAACCAAGGGCGTCTCATACATTGTACATTCATTGTATTTGCATTCTTTGATGGGAATACAATTTATTCTTGTCATATTGATCTTTTGAGTACATCGCGCTTTCCATCAGGCCTCTAGATCTTGGGTGGCTATCTCCCTAGCCAAATCTTACATGATAATAGATAAAATTGAGTGTATTTAGTTAGTATTTTAAGACATATTGAGTGTAAATCTTATATATTCTTTAAGAATTGAGTATTCTCTTCTCTTGTATCCTTGAATGATGTAGAGAATCATAAAGGTGTGATAGAAATACGAGATTTTGGGGGTTTCTATTGTGTATTTTTATTGTAGGTGTATTTTGGAAGGTTGGTTGAGAAAACATAAGCTCACAATTGTGTCTAAAGTGCTAAAAAAATCAGATTTTCCTTTTGTTTCATCCTAGTTAGATATTGGAGGCTAGATCTACAAGGGTTTGAAGTTGGGAGTTGGTTGCTAGATCTAGAAGGTAGTCATACTTTTAGATAATTTTGGGTCAAAATAACCATATCATCATTTATAGGAGGCCCAAGAACCAAAATATTGATAATCATTTAATTAATTTTCAAGAAAGTTACCCTTTGAGATAAAAATTGTCAAGTTGTATTGCCCACCCTTGCACGATACATTTTATTTTTAATTTTTTGTGAAAAAATAAAAAAATAAAAAATTCAAAGGTACTAGGTATCAACACGCCTTATAGATGTGTCAACCCCGTACCTCAGAGTGGGCACACTCTTGTAGGGTTTTCCTCTACAAGCTACAACACCCTCAAAGGAATTGTGAGCCCTTTTTCTACGTTGTGACCCCTTTAGAGGGCTCGAACCTCATTAAGTGGGTCATGGGTAGTGGCCACATGCCCTCACCCCCTCCCCCCATTTCAAAATTTTCACAACAAACATAACACTATATACTTTCCAAATTTGGTGGTAATTTTAGTAGGACCCCCAAATTTTGTAGTCCACCAAAGATACTTCTAGATTTACCAACCCATACAGATTTAGTAGTTGTCTAAAGTTATCTAGTAGACTTCTAAATTAGTGACACCTCCAAATCTAGTGGTAGTTCCAAAAAATTTAGTGGTGGCATTGTGCTAACATTAGCATGTGGGTTTTAGATTTATGCCTCCACCATTGAGAGTTTCAATTTTCAATACAACTTTGAAGGCTCAAAACTTGGGCTCAAGACCTCTATTTCTTGAGAATTTGATTATTTGGGCTAATTTTTCATGCTCTACATGTCAGTGTAGATGGTTTATGATTTTGATGCATATATTTTTCATAAATTACAATTTATCATAGGTGTTGATAAATAGTTTTTATTTTTGAAACTTGTGAGACTCCATTTAGACTCATACAAACTCCATTTCAGATATTTTTTCCAAAAGTGCATAATGTTTTGTGTACTTCACAATGGTGCTATAAATTTATATTAAATGTGATAAAAAATTCTTTCAACATTTATATTTAATTTTCAATTGTAATTCATTAATATCAAATATCACTTAGTTTTTCTACAAGTGGAAATTGTAACCACACTAAGTATAAAGTTCCAATTAATATTTTCTTGGGGGGGACCTTATGTTGTGTCATTGTTATTTGAGTTCTCCCTTGTGCTATCATAATATTGTTCATAAGTTGTTCTAAGTTCCCTCATTTAACTCCACATAATTATGCAACTTGGAAACCACATGCATGGTGATGGAGTGCATCAATAAGAGAAGGATTAAATAACCAAATTAATTTAGCCATTCTAGAACCAACATATCCTAAATAAAAGATGGATTGGCTCATTAGAAGTACTATGACACTTGGAGATTTACATACATTTATTTCTCTTGACCTTATTTTATTTGATTGTGAATAAACAAGAGATGTAGGATCAAACAACAAACAAAAACACCTTCCACACAAGAGAGAGATGCAAACAATAATCGGTTATATCATCAACAAGAAAAACTTATAGAATGAACCTCGAGAATCTTCAATGGAGATCTTCAAGAGATAATACAATGAGGGTGTTTTATTTATAAGAGAAACCCTAAATGATAAAGGGATTAGATCATGATAAGTGTCATCATCCTTTGTGATGAAACATAATGATCTAATAATAGCTTACTTCAGTTAACAAAAAAAATAACTCCTAAGTTTAGCTTAAGTGCATAAAATGAATTAAACTAGTAATCAATACAATATTAATTAATTATTATCTAATGCATGATTAATCTAACACCCTCCCTTACTATAAACTTATGGAGTAGCTAAAAATTCTAAAAAGTGAATGCATGAAAATAAAAGAATGCATGATGGGTCCTGACAAACAAGGCTTGATGAGGTACCCATGTACAAACAATCTAATCTCTCAAAATTGGATAAAAAAGAGAAAATCTCATGGGAAAATATCCCCTCCATACGACTGAAAAGCCTCCAAAACAATGTCCCAAAAAGAATAGGAAGATAAAGACCATTACACAAGCATGAAGAAGTTGTAAACAACTATCAGATGATGACTAATATAGTACTAAAATGAAGAACCTCCTTTGAAACAAATGATGATCAGAATCAAGAATAAAATAATCTACATGAGTGCCCCCAATGAAACTACTCAAATCATATGGAAAATAAAGGCAAACATTTGAAACTCAAAGATACAAGTGGTATAGGTACCAATAGTTTGAAGAACAATAATCAAGTGAAAATAGGTCACCTCCAGATATAGGAATGCTCCATCTCATTTAAATGCATGGGTAACTATTTGTTGCATTTTCCTAGTACATAAGAACAAGAACTAGATACATAGATCACTCTAAAATGAACCAAAGCATTAGCACCAACAATAGAAACCACCTATAATACAAAAAGGGAGAACCAAGATAGGTACATTGAAACTGTGTGTCACCAAGAAGTGCATGTAGGAGAAAAAATAAGATTTGAACGTGCAACTAAAAGTACCTACAATAAAAAGGGTGTACAAACCATGCACACACACATGAGGAAAGAATCACTGGGATTTGATGATATTGTGGAAGGAATACTCACTTGACAAAGGTGTGATGGAAAAACAAAGACACTCACAACTCACCCATGACACTTTATATCATAGTGCAAGTATAAAAGGCACAACAAGATGCATAAAATCCCAAAAAATGATACACCAGAATAACACATTATCTTAGTGCATCTACAAAAGAGAAATTGCATGCAAAAGATGCTCAAAATTCTCAAATAGGAAATAATGCTAGAAATACATGTAGAACAACATAAAATAAGTCATCCCACGTAAACAAGAAGTTTTCAAGAGCTAAAACGTCCAAGTAATTCATGAGAATGTGAAAACACAAGAAAACTGAATAAAATCTACCTAGAGAAAAAACTAGAAAAAGTACATGGCTAGACATAAAGAGCTCTAAAATACTATCCTAGCATCGCTGGAATCGTAAAAAATAGATAAATTGGTCAAAATTTGTGAGCTTAAGAGTGAAAACAACACTTTTGAATTTAATAGGTCATAAAATGTACCAAATTAAAGAATGGTTATGAGACCCACACCATTGGAACCATCTTTCCAACAATATCCCATTCACCAAATTTTGATATTGTATGCCCAAGTTATGAAAAATAGCTCTTTTAGGGCCAAAGGGAGCTTGAAGGGGGCCCTACCTATGGTCATACTATTGACGTCAAAAAATAGTCTAGGGAATATTCCCTAATGACTAGGAAAAAAATACAGCCCTTGAAAATAGAAAATTCATCGAAATATTCCAAAAGGATTCTTTGTTCATCAAAAAAGTGTTGGTTTAAAAATATTCTTAAAATCCCCAAAATATTCCTTGGGGGATCAACAAAATAGTTGACTCCCAAAAATTTGAGGGCTGATTGTCATCGAAAAGGATCCTGATAATTGTCAATAGGTTCCTGATCATTGCCGGTATGGCAATTGCGGCTAGGTAGTAGGCAAAAGGATGCCACCAATAGGTTTAACCATCAAGCTACTGATTAAGGCCCACCGTGGGGAAATGAAACCCCCAACTTGGGAATAAGACCTCGTTGATAGGGGACAAGGGACTTGTAGGGCTTGCTGACACAAGTACCTTGTGGGTACCTAAAACTTAATCCACCGCAACTTTTTAATAATAAAAATTTCCAACATTATTTTTTGAAAAAGACAAGCATTTTTAAAAAAAAGTTCCTATGCTTTTTTTGGTTTTTTAACCTTTTTAAAAAAAATTGTACAATATCGGTATAGGCCCTTGTGTAAAAATAATCTCCTCAAAAGCTCTCGACACTGACTATAGGAAAATTTATAGTTAAAATTCATTGAATCAACCTCCTAAATGTAACAGTGACGTCCTTTTCCCGTCAAAGTGCACCAAAAAATTGTCAATTTCCAAAAATTGCAAAAAAGGCAATAGAGATTCCAAATTTGAAACCTTGTAACCCTAGTTGAATAAAACCCTCAAAACTTGAGAAGGGATTTGTTGAATCCATGCTCTCATACCATGTTAAAATTGTGAATAAACATGAGATGCGAGATCAAACAATGAACAAAAACACCTTCCACACAAGAGAGATGCAAACAATAATCTACTATATCATCAACAAGAAAAAATTACAAAATGAACCTCAACAATCTTCAATGGAGATCTTCAAGAGATAATACAATGAGGATGAGTGCTTTATAGGAGCAACCCTAAATGATAAAGGTATTAGATCATGACAAGTGTCGTCATCCTGTGTAATGAGACAAAATGATCTAATAATAGCTCACTTTAGTTAACTAAAAAAAAAGCCTCCTAATTTTAGCTTAAGTGCATGTAATGAGTTAGACTAATAATCAATTAAATATTAATTAGTTATTAGCTAATGCATGATTACTCAACATATTTTTTGTATTGATACGTGTAAACACCTAAGGAGGCTTGGGATAAACTTTCTCTTAATGAGGTTAGGGGATACCAAATTGATAATTATCTCACTAATCTAGATCCAATTTCTTTTTACAATATCCAATACTATGTAATTAAAATCAATGAATTAAGATCACAAATCAAAGAATATGACATTGAGAATAAAAATTCACATTTGGTCATCAATTTTTTAGACAAGCTTCTTTTAGAACATTCAATATGGATTGTAGAAATCTCATATCATTAACTTTTTTCTAGTTTCTTTACTCATTGATTGACTATGGGAAATATATATATTGTGTCATCGTTTGATTTATTCACAAAGATGTTGATTCCTAAATAGGTATAGTTAATATCCATGGGTATTCTCAAGCCATCCAAGTCACAAGCTTTGATGGTAGGTCATCTGAATAATGAGAAAGAGTCCAATAATAAATAGAAGCAATCAAAGTTTAAACCATGACAAGATAGATCAAAATCATTTTCTCCTTCACAAGGAGACTTTTCATCCTTTTCCAAGAAAGGGAATTCACAGAAGGAGATAATTGTTCATACTACAAGAAATTCGATCACAAAGAGCATCATTTTCGTGATAAGAAAATTTATGAGTTGAAACACATCATTAAGAAAAATCACATCAAATTTCCATCTTCCCGCATAGAGGAAGCATCTCCTTCCACATTCAAAATCAAGGAAAGGGAAAGGAAAATCGGTTGTTGCAGTGGCAGAATCTTCAAAACATTAGATACTTGACTTAGGTACTACACATCAAATGGGTGAAATCTTGATTGATGGTTATATATATTAGTCTATAGATTAAGACTATGTGTGAAAGAGAACTATTGTATTAGATGTAATTTCCTAAATGATAGAATTGTGAATGGTTTTTTGCTAATGGATTATTTCCCATAAAGGTTTTCTAAATAAATGCATGTCTTGTGTGTATCTATGACTTGTTTTTGCTTCATTTTATTATTTTAATGTTGCTTAATTGAATTGTGTGGCAAACATATCTATTTTTTTATCACGTAATCTTAAGTTATTCCAATATCCTAGTATATTGATTGACTATATTAGGGATTTATTCTCATTAATCGCCTAAAAATTTCCTACTCTAGAAAAACCTAGGGTTTTCTGGTCATTCTTAGATATAAACTAGGGACCACAAGAGTTGGTATTTACCTTTGAAATTGTCCTTCTATTCATCATCAACCAACTAAACAATCTTCTTGATAAAAATAGTAAAGAGTTGAATGGGTTCTTAGAGACATTATTGAACCAAGGTGAAGATGAAGGCAACCTTAACCTAATCTTCCCCTTGACCCACAACAACAACCTAAGGTGTAAACTAGTTTCTATTGGCCTATTTGTGGTCTACTCTAGGTTGACCCCCAAAAGTCATGTGTTATAGATTTTTGTCAACATAGTACCATCACCAAATAATTTAAGAATTTGTTTCCTTGATCCATGAGGAATCTCATGATGGTATATTAAGTCCAATAGAATGATAATATTTCCCCAAGGTAGGACATGAGGAATATGCTCAATTTGTTCCCCTACTTTTTGAAGGTGGAGAGTAATTATAATTTTATGACTTTAAAAACTCATAAAATATCAAATTTAAAACAAAAAATGTAGATGTTCCATAACTTTAAAGGTGGAGAGACTATAATTTTATTAATTTAAAAACTCATTAAACACATTAGATTCACCCAATTTATCCTACAACCTTACATATAATCTTTATTTTCCAAAATTCTTCAATTCCAATTAGAATGATTTGGGAATGTAGATGATAGTCTTCTTACAGTGATATTCATCTTTCTCTCTTCATTATTCACTATCAAAATATCAAATATCCAATGTGTAAGGCTCTTCTATTGATTGGAATCAAATATCCTTGAGTTATCAGAGATGTCTTCTTGGTCTTCATCTATATGATTCAAATTTTGATAGGAATACATGAGCATTCTAACCATATATGGTCATTCAATCCTATGGATCAACATGTTGAAAATTATTATTCCTCATGGTCAATACCAAAAACTATTAGAATTTTATTTTTACCTTTAAGGATAATTCGAAATGGATCAATGTGTAAGGACAAATCTTTCTTCAAATTACAAGCAGGAGCCCCCTTTAAACCAAAATTGAATCACTCTAATTATAAAAGCAATTTTATCTTTTCATAATATGAAAAAAATGATCTTGTGGGTTTTTATCATGTCGTGAAATCAAACCAAAGATACTACCAATATTTTGGTTACTAGCAATGGGCACAAGGTTGCTACAACACTTGCATGCATAGACAAGAGATTTTATATTTTATGACTAGCACAAGTGACCTTATATATAAGAAATGAACACATTCACAAATAATTTAGCAAAGAAAAATACAAGAAAAAGTGTCCACATGATGATTGAATTAGAAATTAAAGACAACATTTTACAAGAAAAATAGTTAAAATTTGCATACCAATCTACAATATTCATGCTAATGAAAACTACAATATAGAGCTTATAATAATCACTAACTCTATTCAATTTACCAAATCAACGCATAAGAGATACAAATGTAGATCAAACAATAATTTCTATAACAAGTAGGGAATAAAAGTAGTATTTGATAGTATATGACTATAAAAATAACTTATTTATATTTTTTTATACAACTTTGCATAAATAACTATTTCTAAAAATAGATTAGTTGAATATATATATATATATATATATATATATATACAAAATTGCCTAAAATATCCCATCTCAAAAAAAAAGTCTACAAGTAGATTTCATCCAAAAATACCATAAATAAAACAAATCTTTTAGAAAGCTACTTATAAATAGAAAACCTTTAAAGATAGCTACTTTGAAACATTATTTGTCTCTATTGGTGATTTTAAAACAACAAAAATAGCTCCTTTGGTATTTAGAACATTATGAAACCTTGAAATCAAACATCTAACTTGTGATGCCTTGGTCATTAAAACTACACTCATTTTTGTTACTTGTACCTCCAAAATGTATTCAATCTCTTCCAACAATTTATCAATTTAAAACTACCCTTTCTTTTCCATGTTGATGTCTCTAGAAATACACACCAATCTATCCATG
Organism: Sequoiadendron giganteum; assembly: GCA_007115665.2. Classification (NCBI taxonomy): domain Eukaryota; kingdom Viridiplantae; phylum Streptophyta; class Pinopsida; order Cupressales; family Cupressaceae; genus Sequoiadendron; species Sequoiadendron giganteum. Next base: position 389,995,892 of record CM021104.1, on the reverse strand, counting down.
TTATCTTTTTTCAATTGTAATGAACCTACTCGTTCATTATATGGAAACACTCTATTTTTTTAACGATTAATACTAGTTATATGACAACATAACATCATAAGATTGATTTTTGATTTCGTAGAAGATTAAAATCCTAAACATTTATAATATACCAAAAATTAATTACATCAAATATTATTTATAAGATAAAAACATTGAACAATTTTTACCATTAAACATAACATCATTCCTTTATATCAAAAGAGTATAGTGCTTTTACCAAGTATTACATCATTACAAGAATGGATCAATATCACATGTTACAAATGTCAAAATATAGAAGTGTAGTAAAATATACTACAAATAAAACAATGTCATGTGAAAAAAATATGATTTATTTGATAAACCAAGTCTTCGAAATTTCAACTAAAAGAGGGAGAGCATCACTCAAGTGTTTTTACTCCAACCAAAGACTAATAGTGCCCTAGAAACATTCCATCTAGAAGTGTCCATACCCTTCATGAGGGTAAAAAATCAAGATTAACTCCAAGATCACCATGCCATCTAAGAACTAGTTTTGTGTACTAAATACAAAAAAACTATCGTACAACTCTAGATTCCTTCTAGCTAATGACATATATGATTGATTTGTAACAATAGACATCGTGAACTGACAATGCAACAAGTGATTTTGTATTACTTTGGCCAAAGATTTATCAATAAAATAAACACATTTCATTAAGATAATGTGTGTTGTATGTTCACACACCTCTTTCTCAAACTGAATATCAACAAAAATAGTTTCCCATTCAAGTTGACAAAATTTGAATGAGTAACAAGAAATCATTTCAATTACAATCATGAACTATCTTTACTATTCATAGAAGTCATGATTCAACCACTTAGTTTTTAAGTAAATCAAATCCAATCAATAATCTTAACTCTCATTTATGGACATTAATGTCATGGTTGTTATGTTCCAAATTATATATATATATTATCCAGAAGGAAAATAATTTTTAATAATAGTACTCATATCAGTATATATGTATATTTTTTGTATATGTATGTACTCGTATGAGTACAAAGATAATATTTTCTTCATATTAATTTTTAATATATAAAATAAAAAATATAACATAATGAAAATATTACCATTTTGATAAAAAAACTCATTCTAGGCCTTTGGCCTAATATAGTTATTTGATGATTCCATTTGTTTTTGATATGGAAAAACAGGTTTTGAAGGGACCTCGAAACCCTTTACAAAGTAAAAAATCTGCAAGAAAGACTAAACTGTAAGAACCCACAACACAAAGAGACCAAAAAGTTGACAACATAAATTAACCAGGAAACCTGTCAGCAACCCAAAAGCAAAACATCAACATAAACATTGATCGAGCAAAAAACATAACAAAGCTACAACATTTTTTCCAGATCATTAAACGAGGCCAAATTCTCCTCAATGAACCCCTCATGCATTTCCATCACATTCTTGAGCTCCTCAAACGAGATAACAACCCGTTTCTTAGTTTTACTCCTCGTCCTCAAACACAGGCCAACATCAACAATCTTCTACATAGAAGGAGCTAAAGCATCATTCTTCTCCATCAGGTTCTTGGGAAAAACCTCCTCCATGGCCGTCTCAATATCACCTAGCTCTAGGGGATTACCAATCCATTTCAAGGCAATCTCATTCAAAAAAGAGAGGCCTTTAGCAGTCAACTTCAGAGAATTATTACTAATATTAACCGCAGTCTTCAAATAATCAGACAACTTGGAAATTCTATCCTCAATGTTAAAAAATCTCTCTTCAAAAGTTTTTTGGATCATCCCTTCCAAGGAAGTAATCCTCTCCTCATGAGAAGTGCCAAGATGATCATAACTCAAAACCAGTTTATCAAGCATAACATTCATAGTTTTAACCTTACCTTTAATCTCCCATTCCTTCTGATTACTATGCACCAAAGCTACACACACATCTTGCCAATTCTTAAGCTACACATTGAGCTCCTTAACCTCTGAGAAGAGCCATTTAACCAGAGACAACAAGTTACGAGTACCATCCTCAACCATCCTACAAAAAATACCCAGATTAACCTTGTCCCAATTGACAGGAAGAAGAGCTTGAGAGCCCACATTATCAACAGGGACCTCTCGATCCTCCTCATCCTTCATTTCATCCTCCGCAAGGGAGTCCTCCACCTCAATCACATCAACTTTAACATGAATCTTACTTGGTAAATTTTCTAAATCAACCAAAATTTCCAATCATTCCACCTTCATAGCACTCCCTTTAACCTGCTTAGAGTTGAGAGGAGAGACATGGGTATCTTGAATAGGGTCAACCTCCTTAGAACATTTCAAACCCTCACTCCCATGCACAATACCCTCCATCGATTGTACAGACCCAAAGATGCCTTTACCACCACCCAGACCATCCTTCTAAACAAGGGACTCCAAAAAACCCACTTTACTTGCATTCAAATTAAGATTAATATTAGAAGCAGGGGATTCCTCCACAACATTAGACACCTCCATCTTCTTCTTAACAGACTTCTTCTCTTTCTTGAGAGATTTTTTCTTCCCCTTCGCACTCTTATTCCCAGGGGTCACAACCGCATCTTTAACCTCAATTTCAATTTCATATCCCTTTGAAAAAGATTCAAAAGCCTTAGAACCCTCCACAGAGTCACTAATTTCCTCTAATAACTCCTCAAAGTCCAAATCATCATCATTAGAATTTCCTTCCCACTCTATCGCCGAATCACCAGTCTCATAGCCAAAAAAAATTCTAACCTTCTTATGGGAATGCGACTTAGAAGAAACATGGATTAACTTAAGCTTAATGTGTTCCACCATCAAATTCATAAGGCCTTCATGGAGAATGGCCTTCCTAGGGTTCCTGCGATGATCCTCAATACTATGCTCCATCGACAACAAAAGATAAACAAGAAACAAAACTAGAGCATTATATAAAAAATGATTCAACAACATGAAATGATAGCTATAAATCACAAATAGCCTACTCTCCAAAGTGAATTAATTCATAATGGCCAGAGCAATATCCCTCCATAACGGCTTGAGAGATTTACGAGAATACTCACCACTACCAACCAATTCGAGCTTCTTCTTCTCATCATGTTTAAAGAAATTAGCAAGGGATTTCTTAGTCGCAACTATGTCTCTGTAGAATTTCCTTCTAGAGGTAGGAAGACCAATCACCTCCGCAATAAAATCCTCATTAATATTAAACTCCACACCTTTAAAACACATAATCCTACCGCTCCATCCCTTGAAAAAGACCTTTGTCACCTCAAGATTCAACCCTTGGAGCTTAAAAAAATATGGGCTAACCCCACCATTTTCCATATGCTCCCACACAGTTTCATTAGACCAAAACTCCTCATAAGAGCTCGGCTCCACTCTACAACAAGTACCACCCATGGTGGCATGTAGCGACCAAAACTCCACCAACACCTTAATTTTCTACATAGAAAGGATTAAGCAAACATACCACAGAACAATGCAATAGAGACCCACAAAGTGTGTATGCCTATCATACAAAGTACCACCACACCTAAGCTTCCATACCATGATATCACAGATTACAAGAAGGCAATAATGAGAAGAGCAGGTCCAAACCACGACGTGCAAGAACAAAATCATAACAAAATAAAAGAGCCTTTCCCCCAACTTAATACGCTTAATGACAAGACACCTGGTCATTATTAGAGATAAACTTAAGATTAAGAGGCAAGGATTCAAAATCATCCCAATTATTATGAGACACCACTCCCAAGTTAGCCAATCCATCAACCAACGAGTTAGATTCCCTAAACACATGTGAAATTTTGATCTCATCAAAATAATTGATGATAGACAATGAATCATTAATAAGATGGGAAATCAACAGGAAGGTGAACTAGTCAACAAAAGACACTTAATGATATTAAGGGAGTCCCCTTCAAGCCAAAGTTTGGAGACCCCAATTTTTTTTCCAAAATAGGTTGCTGCAGTTGATGATTCATTTTGTTACCCAAAAGAAGCACAAAAATTTACATTAATAGTCTATACAAGAGGTTGACCTTTCAACTAGGCATAACATAAGAAACAATACATTTTTGACTATTTTTTCACACATCGAGGGTTTGCAATTATAACCCTAATCAAGGCTTCATGATTGGTGACTCGAAAGGTCTCATTAATAGACTTTAGAATAGTCAAAAAAATTATTTGATTACATACCCTTATGCATACCAGTGATCTATTCGACCTTGATACTTTATTTGCATAATGAAAATAATACAAAGGTTTATTCAGTAAAAAAACATTCATAGAATGAAGAAAAAATAGTGACCTATTCGATTACAAAACAAAAATTGTATGCAAGCAAAAATGGTGACCTATTTGGTCACAAAAAAATCATTGTATGCATGCAACAATGGTGACCTATTTGGTCACAATATATTACACAAAAAATATTTAAAATAATGAACCCCCCTACAACGTATCTTTGAATAAACAATGTAAGGTTTATGCAATCCTAACACTTTATTTTTCCACACTTAGAGGTTAAAATTATTCAAATGAACATAGATTGAGAAGTTGATATATTGAGATACATATATTGCAACAAAACTTAGACCTTATAGGCCAATAAACACATGCACATAATTTTTCATAATTTTAGGTTATAAGGCCAACAAAACAATCACATACATTGTTACATCTTTGACGTAAGGATTACCATTTCTAGAGGGAAATCTATAATTTTTTGTCCAAATATGCCAAAAGCAACAATGATAATTCTTAGGCCAAAATTTTGACATATAACAAAGCTTATATTTGATAATAACCTTTAGCCTAAAATGGTAAAAAATAACATTGATAATAATCAAACCAAAAGGCCAACCACAATGGAGATTAACTTACAAAATTAACTTGATACCCAACAAAATTACTTAACCTTGCCATAACTCAATTTGAGCATAAGTTTATTTAAGCCAAAATAAGGGTTTTTTAGAGATAACAAAATCTCTTAAAAAATTCTTAGAAGAACAATTACATGGGTGAAGGAATAATGTCTTCTGACAAACACCCCACAAACCTCAAAGAAATATTACCATTTACAAGTAAACATGTAGAGCAATAAACACTCATCCTAGTTTCCTTTCAATAAAACTATAAATTCCATTTATTCACAAAATGCATTGTGTCAATTAAGCATCATAAAATAATTTGAGTTTTAAATACATATGTTTCATAGCTAGAACTGAGATTAATTAGGCCTTGCATTGAGTTATCTCTTTGTTACACAAGATCTTGTGAACCTTGAGCACTCTGAGAGGCTCGATTGTGACCATCCATAGATCTTGAACACAGAGAATTCCAATCAAGAATATGATTAATCTAGATATATACCTTTTTAAATATTCGACATGAACGATACGAGAAAGATCTAGTGGTAGATCTATCTTGTAAGAAACCAAGCTGAGTAATTTTAGAACCTCAAATGGGCCCGCATATCTTGGTGCTTATTTGGTAGACTTGCCAAACTTTATCAAGATCTTTTGGAGCCTAACTTTTTATATTACTTTATCTCCTACTGAGAATAGTTGTGGGCTACGCTTTGAAAAATTATGTTAGATTATTGATATATAATTGAGCATCATGTCAAGGATATTGGAAAAAAGGGAAAAACTAGAGTGTGAAGCCAATGATGTAAGGAAAAGAGAACATATGAGAAATATTTTTCAAAATAAGAAATTAAACTCCAAAGTTGAAGATATACCATATTTTCCAATTCCATCAGAACCCCACACATCCATTAGAGCCACAAAAGAGAAGATTTTTGAGAAACCAATGAAACAAATACAAAAATATTGTGCAATTAGGAAATCCAACCCTAGAGTTAAAGGTACATCATCTTTTCCATTTAAATTTGATATTATAGTAAATCCTCAAACATTGATTCAATCAATAAATAATGAAAGAATCAATGATGATACAATTTCAAATTTAAATTTAGATGTTACACCATTTTATTAATGTATTGAAAATACACAAAACATTACAACTTATGAAGATGTACAAAATTTACCATTGAAAACATCAACTATAATTTTATGTGAAAAACTTGTTTTAATTGAAATTGTTGATAAAATTATAAAAAGAATGAGAGATAAGATTTATGAGTGCATTTATAGAAGAAGTGCTAATAAATATGAACAATGTTTTTTGAAAACTTAAATGAAGTATGAAGATGCCAATTGTTTACTGAAATAACTTTTGTAAAGATTAGACCCACCACAGAGACCCTTGGTCTAAGAACATCTAATATCAATAATGAGAAATTTAGTTAATTTTGTAAACATTAAAATTGAAAGTTAAGAAATAATAAAGACTCAATAACATAAACTAAAATCAAATCTAATTCTAATTATCATTCTCACTACAAAACTCAAAATAAATGATGTTTCTCAAGGATAACTTTAAGAAACCTCTCCCTAGGAAAAGGTGTAAAAACTTGGTGAAACTTGTATAATTCTCAAAAAAAATATTAATTTTGTTTTTATTTTTTGGGAAAATAAATAAATTCAATTGGCGAATATTTTGTAATCACTAGAAGTTTATAGAAAATCTTGGTGAATTATACTTTTATTGATACCAATAAAATATTTTTAGTGGGGAATTAAACTTGTTTTCAAACCAATAAAATATTTGCATTGGTGAATTAAACATGTTTTCAAACCAATAAATATCTTCATTGGTGAATTAAACCCGTATTCAAAACAATAAAATAATTTCATTGGTGAATTAAATATGTGTTGAAACTAATAAAATGTTTTTGTTGGTGAATTAAACCTATACTCAAACCAATAAAATGTTTTTGTTGGTGAATTAAACTTGTGTTCAAACCAATAAAATATTTTTGTTGGCGAATTAAACTTGTATTAAAACCAGTAAAATATTTTCCTAGCAAATTAAATTGGTATGAGAATAAAAATCATAGCGTGGGTGGTGAAAAATCAAATGCTATATATATCGTTCTATTCTGGGAAAAAAATTTGGCACACCCAAATTCCTACATAAAGTCTCTAGAATGGAGACAAGTGTCAACATATTTATAAGTTTTGATAAGAAGTAAGTGGAATTTATTGTGACTTGTTAGTGGATGTTGATAATGATTAGGGTATAACAAGCCATTTAATTCTCTATCTTTTCAATGCTTCAAAGTGCTCTGCTTGAAGTTATCAGTGCAACTAACATTTGCAATGGCTCTCGCATGTGCTACTACCAAGTATTGATGTCTTCATTCTTTATTTTTTCAGCTATATATTTCATGGTCTGACCTTATTTTTGCTTTATTTTATTCTTTTGGCTTGAAATGGGGTCCCAGTTCAAAGTTTTTATCCCTTGTTGCCACTAGGAAATGAGGCACAATTACCTTTCTCAGGGGAAAAGCTATGTCGTGTTTTCTTCTATCAATGTGATCAAGTGGAGTTGGCTATTAAAACGGTGGTTGGCAAAGACTAGCTTCATAATAATCCTTCAGCTCTCCCATCTGGGGTCACTTCTTCATTTGTTTCAAATCTAATGGATGTTCTTTTGGTGTGTAGAACTAGTCAAGTTCCTCATTGGGAGTTATCTCTAGCCTTCTATCGTCTCATTCTCTGCTATGTCTGAAGCTTTGGAGAACTACAATTTTAGCTCTAGTTTATCCATGGTGTGTAGCTTTATTGATAGGGAAAAACTACTAAATAGTGACACTATTGTCTCAATTCTATATGCGATGGTCAATGGACTTGTTAGAAGCAACCCTTCTGATTTTAGTAGATCTTTGAATGCTTTATGTTTTTTTGTGGGTGAATCATTATATGTTGAGGTATCTAATATTTTTAATTCAGTTTATTTTCTCATAAAGCACATTGAAGAGGACCCGCATACATGTCCTCTCTTTTTGCCACCTTCTGATCTTGTAAGCTCAAGTGAGTTGTACAAATTAGTCTTTCTTTGTCATCTTGGGCTTCTATGATGTAATCTTTTGCTTCAATTTTAATATAAAGTTTATTATGGCACTAGCCATTTTTGTGGTAGTATAGAGCAGTTTGACTTTTGATTGTTGTATTAAATTACTAATCATCTATAACAATATTTTTTCATGGTGTGGAGATCATGGTCAATGTTTTTGTGCGTGGGCTTGGTTAGGCCCTAATTATATATAGCTTCTATAAACACATTTTTTTTTGGATTAATATATTACATGCAACTCTGGATTGCTCTTACAAACAAAAATATATATACTCAAAAAATTTAAATTAATGTAAAAAAATAATTCACCGTTTGATGAAAATTCGATGGATGGCTACAATTACATTCTAAAATGAAATGTCTAGAGCACTAGACTTGCAAACTCAACCTCCAAAATCACGTTAAAGTCGTTTTCTTTAAAAGATTGACGTTTGACCTTTTATTCACGTGTGTTATTAAATCATTTGTCATTTTTTATGTGTAAGGTCTATTTATTAAATTTACATTATTAAAATAAAAATATTTCATCGTTAAATTTAAGTTGTTAAAAAAAATTCACTGTTCGATGAATGTTCGATGGACAACTATAGTTGCATTCCAAAATGAAATTTCTAGAGCATTAGACTTGTGAACTCAAACCTCCAAAATCACCCTAGAGATGTTAGATTTAGAAAGATCAATGGTTGACCTTTGAAAAATTAATATATATTTTTTTTGCCTCCACATTTGATAGGCGGGAATCATCACAAACAAGTTGGAAGGAAGACTAATTGGAAATTAGTTTAACTTTCAGCACATGCCAATTGAAATCTCTTGCATTTATTGAATTTAGAGGCATGAAATGAGTGGAAAGAAAGTTCTAGTGTTGAAGGATAGTTTTCGGCTCATATATTCTAGTAGCCTAGTAGGAATGAAAGCATTTTAATGTTCATTTTTACACTTCATAGATGGAAATGCCAATTAGACCGACTTTACAAAAGAGACAAATGGCATTTTTGGGATCAATCACGGATCTCAAGTTGCGTGTGGTTTTTTTGGTGTCACTGAAAGGGATTTTAATTTGGGAAGCAATTAAACTTGATTTAGGGAAAAAAATTATTGTTGTTGATCAACGATATGGAGTCAACATAGATGGTGTCAATGTTAGACCTAAATGCATCGAAAGGTATGGTGAATTATCAAACCAGAATTCTTGGGGGTGTTGATGAAATGCTTGCAGTGGAATGTCTAGGTGTAGGGGTTTTGAGGTTGAGATATTTCTTGTGGTTGCTCGTTCCTGTGGAGTTGGCGGAGCTTCTTCCCTTTTTGCTCGTCTTAAACAGGGTGGCTCTAGCTCAACATAGGGCTCAGGCGGCAAGTGGTTTCACCTTTGTAAAGAAATATCTTCTGGTAGAACCAATTGATAATTGGGTGTGGGTCAAAGAATTATTTGATTACATCCATGGGAATGAAATTTTTTATTCTCGAGAAGTTGTATTTCAGTATCTTTTGGAGAGAAGGCCTTTGGTTTGTAGTATTGAAAAGTGTTGTAGGTAAATTTTGGCTATAAGGCTAGCTGCATTTAAGGTAGGTTTTTTTACTCGGCCCTGCGTGGATTTCATGAGCAGGAAGAAGCTAATGATGGTTATAAAATGTAAATTTGTATTATGGTGATGCCCTAGTGGGTCATTTCATATGTAAACTTCATATTCTAATAAATATTTTATGCTTTGATGCCATGTGTACTTTCATGATGTTCTTAATTTAATACATCGGTGAGAAATATTTAAAAACAAGAAATAATATCCTTTTTTGATCTAAAGCAAGTGAAATGTATTGAGTTGATAAATTGATACTGAAAACTACACGACATACTCTACATGAAGCTAGTTATGAATCAAAATAATATTTGAAATTAATTTCATATCATTTGAAATATTGAGGTACTCTCAAGTACAGTTTGCATGTAGCCATATATCAATCAAAATAACATTCTCAGTGGATCTCAAACAAGTAAAGTTGGTTAGTGCAAAAAATCAATTATACCTCACACAAATCATGAGTAAATGCAACAAATAGGGGTGGTGAGTTAAAATAAAATCATTCATAAGTCCATAAAATGGTTTTACTTTTGAGTGCAGTGTTCTGAATTCTGATAAGTGTTCATTTTGGGAGGTTAATAAGGAATAATATGATTTTGTGGTATTATTGGGGATACTCTAAATTATCCTACCTCTAGTTATGTAGTTTCAAAGTAAAAGAGAGGCCAATTTCCTTCAAGTTCATAATGGGTGGAATTGGAAAGAAGTTGATATGGTTCACCTGACTCTTGACCCAAGTTTTGAATCAGGACGAGGAGCTCTGATGGAGATATGTTCTTTCATAGAGAGTGCGGCCACACAAGTCTTTTAATCTTGTTCGCATGGAAACCCATTGATTTCTCATGTTCCATTTTGAAAAAGGCCCTCAAAGAGGAATTGTGGTCTTTCAAAGTCTTTTTATGTTGTCTTGGTGGCTTGGAGCTGTTCAAAGAGGATGGGAGCAGATTTACTACCCCTTATCTTCTGCATTATTCTAGTTGGTAACCAGGATAGGTATATTGTCTATATTCACAACTCCCATTTCCCCAAAATGGTAGGCAATCCCTATGGATTTTCAAAGTCATTTTGGGCTATCCTAGTGGCTTGGAGCTATCATGTGAAATCCCAAGATCCCAAGCATGGTTGACAAGTCCCATGGTTTGAGAATATGATCTCCATCCCGTAACACCACTACCAGATCACCAGTACCAGCTTGGTATCAATTGCACATCTAATGTAAAGTGACATGTGTCATTTATACAAGAGCTTGTATTCTCTGCTCATCTTTAAAAAGTTATGTAACATTGTAAATTTATAATTCAATTGTAATCAAATAAATGGTTGTGTTATTCTTTGTTATTCATTTACAATAAAGAATTGTTTTGTGTTTAGTGTCCATTCAAATTACAAGTAATTAGAATTAATATTACTTATTATATATCCACAATCAATGATACTATCTCCAAAAATACACAATCTAGAAGTACTTTTAAAATTCTTGGCTCCTTGAATTTTCCAATTTCCTCTAAAAATTTGTTGAATGGTCATATTTTCTAGGGTTTTAAAACATTGCTTTAGGGTTTTGAATCTAAACTCTCGTCAAAAACCCCTTTCACTTTTTATGTTTGCTCATTGACCATTGGATTTGGTATCCCAATCACTTAAGTGTTTATTCATGGATTTTGTTCCATTTTCCAACCGGCCCCCTTTTATCGCTTACTAATTTTGTATCCTAGTGCACTTTAAAGTTTAAAACAACTCTAAATCACATGTTTATATCATAAGCTTATCGACCCCTTTATTATTTCATATTGAAAATTATATTATATTTGAAGAATTCTTATAATTTAATTTTTTAACATTACTTTTTAAAATAAATATAATATTTAATTTATTACAAGTATATTTACATGTTTTATTTGTTTAAAAAAAATTAATATGTGAAAAATAAACAAATAATGTCTCGAGAAATATTTATATAGATAATAATCTAAGATAGCTAATATATTTGAAGAACTCTTTAATTGTATTATATAAATGTTATATAATTTAATCTAAATATAATACAATACAATATAATGTAATATAATATAATAATAAAATAATAGTATTATAATATAAATAAAATTATGTATCTTACTCTATGAAGAAAGATCCAACTCATATGCAACTTCACCAACCCTCTTCAAAATTTTGTAAAGTGCATAAAAATGAGGGCTAAGTTTTTCTAATTCACTTTTCTTTGGGGAGGAATTCCTATATGGTCGCAACCTCAAAAACCCCATATTTCTAATATCAAATGCTCTCTCTGTCCTATGACAGTCTACATTTTTTTTTATTCTACACCTATAGGATATTATCCTTGAGTAAGTTCAAGATGTATTGGTTTTGTTGGATCAAATCACTTTCTCCCAAGACCTTACTATTAGACAAAATAAGGTCAACAAAACTTCATGCTTCATACTCGTATAAGGTCATGAAAGGTGTCATCCTATTAGACATGTGATAAGTAGTATTACAATAATGGTTTCTCAAATGGAGCCATTTGAAATATTCCTTTTGATGACCAGCAACATAGTTCCTTAAATAGCCTTCCACCTACTTTTTTACAGTCTCAATTTGACCATTTGTTTAGGGGTGGTAGATAGTATGAGGTTTGGTCTTAGTTCCCACCAAATGAAAGATCTCTTTCCAAAACAAGCTCAAGAATTGACTCTCTATCACTCATGATACTTTAAGGTAGTCCATGAAGCCTAAATATTTTCTTGAATAAAAATTATGGTGCCTTAAAATATGAACAAATAACAAAGAAATGTGCATATTTTGTGATTCTATCCGCAACAAAATATATACAATCCTTACATTGGAATTTAATAATTATAGTGATGAAATCCATTGAAATTCTCTCCTAATTCTACTCTTTAATGGGTAAGGATTGCAAGAGTCCTATTGGGTATGTTTTCTCTATTTTATTCTTCTAGCAAACGACACATTCTCTAATGTACTTAAGGACTCATCATTGAGTCCTTTCATGCTAACCTTTCTTTGATCTTCTTGTATGTCTTAAAGTATCTAGGGTGAATCACCAAGGGAGTATCATGGAACTCTATTGAAATCCTTCCATTCATCCTTGAATCTAGCACCAAATTAATTATTTCCTTGTAGAAAAAAAGTTCACTAGACATAGTGTACCTATCATCCAAAAAATTCCCTTCTAAAACATTTGTTGCAAATACATGCTAGCATATTTTGTTATGATTTTTGTTTTCCAATCAATAGAAATGTGAGGCATCAAGAATAGTGGTGGTTTCCTGGACAAAGCATTTGTAACAAAAAAATCTTTACATTAGCATACTCAGTGTCAAAATCATATGCTTGAAGTTTGGTCACATCTTTTAATTGTCATTTGTTTAGATCCTTTTGAGTAAGAAAATAATTCAAGCTATTTGATCTATCTTTCACTATAAATTGGCTACCAACCACGTATTTCCTATACTTTGTCAATGTATGCATAATATCCAACATCTCCTTGTCATATGTAGAGAATCACCTTTCCACCTCCTTTAGTTTATGACTTTTGAATGCAATTGGGTGCTTATTTTGGATAATCACCACCTCAATTCCCTCCCTTGAAGTATCACACTCCAAAACAAAGGGAAGGGAAAATTAGGAATAACTAGCATGAGACACAAGCTCATCACCTCTTTCCTTTTATCCAAAACTCATTGTGTTGTGTCATTCCACATTAAATCTCCCCTTTTTTAGATCTGTTAAGGGGGGAACTAGTTAAGAGAATCCATAATGAACCTCCAATAGTAACTATAAAGGCTAAATAATCTCCTACATCTATGTTAGAGTCTTTCAGGGAGGCCAATCCACAATGGATTTGATCTTCCCCACATACACTTGCACGCCCTTTGCACTGATGGCATGCCCCAAATATAAGATTTATGTTGTTGCAAATTTTCATTTAAACTCTTTCACAAAATGAGTCTATGCCTCCAAAATTCCTAACACCTCATCAATGTTCCTTAAGTGTTCCTCCCAATTTTTGATGTAGATAATATTTTCGTTAAAGAAAACAATGAAAAACTTCCTTAATTATTTGATGAACACCTAGTTCATGCATGATTGGAAGGTTGTAGGGGCATTTGTCAAACCAAAAAAAAGGTCTATAAATTCCCAATGCTTATAGTTGCACCACAATGCTATCTTGTGGATATACTCCTCTTAGATGCAAATTTGATGGTAGCCTCATCTCAGGTTTATCTTTGAGAAATAGATTGCCACAAGAATCTCATCTATCAATTTATTGATATTAAGAATTGGGTATCAATTTTTGATAGTTTTCTTATTTAATGCTTAGTATTTGATGCACATACTCATTGTGCCATATTTTTTCTTTACAAGGAAAACATAGGAGGAAAAATGACTTGAATAGGGTCTGATGTGCCCCATTTCCCAAAAAAATATTTATTACCTTTTCAATATCCTCCTTATGCCTTCTAGGATTGTGATAAGTATTACTAATGACAATATTATCACCCTTCTCCCACTCAATACCATGTTTGAAGCCTTTTATAGGCATTTTACCTAGATGAATTTCACTTAAAACCTTATTGTGTTTCTTCAGGACATCTTATATGCTTTCTTTCCTTTAGAAGATTTTGTCACTGACACCATGTACTACATTTCTCAATCTACATGTCCATGGATAAAAAAGTTATCCATTATTTTACTAGATATGATCCTTGGTATTTCATTCATCATTCCACAAAGCATCACTTCCTTTCTTTCAAATTGGAACTTTAGTTCCATGGTTTGGATTTTTTTATGATTTCTCCCAATGAATGAAACTACTAAATACCCAAAAGAAAATATGTGTCTCATATGCTGACCACGTAGAATTCATCATTCATACTATAGATTCCCAAGGTAAGGTTTAATTGAGAGATTAATTTGGTGCATTGGATAGAAAATCCTCCACCAAGCATCACATCGAAACCTTCAAAGTATTCTATTTTGAGGCCTCAATTTTCCACTAATCCTTCATCTATAAAATTTTGAGTAGCACCAGTGACTCTTTGTTCCCTAAAAACCCCATGAATTCAAAAATTATTGTGCCTTGGAGTACTAGAGAGCTTAGTAAGGGTGGTTCCTAATATTTCTCTTTCCTCTTTGGATTTTGTTCTTGTTCTTCTTCAATCTCCAATTTAGATTCTCCTTCTTTGTTTTGTGGCCCAAGTTCTTCAACCCATGAGCTATCTTCAAAACTACCTCAATGAAGTGCACTTGTCCCTTTCAAATACACCTATGTCTCAATGACCAAGGTTATTTGTAAGTGAAGCATATCGTCTTCCTTATCAACTTGTTCTTCCCCTCTATGTCTTGTCTTGATGGGTAGTTCTTGTACTAGTATACCTCATTATGAAAATACTTCTTTGGAGGGATAGTATTATTCTAAAAGATGTTCCTTGGCATAGAAGTATCAAGTACCAAGGCCCTCTTGATTGGATCCTATAAGGAAGGTGGTACAAAGGCTTTTACCAATCCCTTGAGAGACTCAATTAATCCATTGATGAAGAGAATAGCCAACCTCTTCTCTATGATATTAGGTACCATTATAGATAGCTTAAAAAATTAACTCACATAATTCTCCATTGAAATATACTTTTTGAGCTAATCTAATTTGTTCAAGAGTATCTCAAGATCCTTTTGATCGAACCTCTCAATTAGTATCCCACAAAACTTGTTGTTGATGGAGCCATGGCCTTGTGTGACTAGCCCATGATACCACCATTCATGTGTAGTACCCTCTAGATACACATTAGCAAATTGGATAGCCTCATATTTAGTCATAGGCTTGAGGGTTAGGTACATTTCTAACTTCTATACTAATGTACGAAAATTGTGTAAACTTTCCCAATGTTGCACATCTCACTAGAAATATTGTAGCCTAGGTTTAGGTCTAGGACCACTTTTACTTAAATTATTCAAATTTATGAATTTGGTAAGAGATATTTCAACCCATATTTCCTGTAGAAGGGTCTGGTACTTAGCATAAAAAGTTGTAATGTCATCAATACATTTATTTTAAGATTTAGTTTTAGGAACCTCTTCCTCCCTACAAAGGAAAGTAGGTTAGAATGGTTTAATAGATGAAATAAGAATAGCCCTTTGGGTGTTGGTAGGAGTGATATTAATATTGTTAGATCCATAAGTGTTCCCTTCACCATTCTATTGTCTAGGCACATTCATGTTATTGCCTATCTTGTGAAGCATTATGCCAACATATCCAAAATCACATCAAACTTCTTTTCTACCTGTGCCTTGGTGCTTTCTCCCACATCAATTCTCTTTTATTTTTATACCATAATATTTTAGTTAGGCACAATCTTTGGAGGAAGAGTCTCTCATTCTAGATTCTTGTTGTACCCAAAATATAAATTTTGCTTCAAATAAGGTATTTTTGTAAAATGGTCTAAATCTTGTAAAATTGTCATCAAAATTCAATTTAGGTCAAACAAAGTTGGGCTTTTTGCGGGTTTATTATTAGGAGGATACTTGCAAATTTTGAAAATTTTGAAAATTAGGGTTTCGAGCTCCTATTTTTAGAAAAAACCCTAAAAATAGGACCTTTCCAAAAATGACTCAAAATTATTTTGATATGTTAATTTCACTTCACGATCACACAAGTCAAGTTAGAATCATCAAAAAGTCAGTTTTTCTCTAGTGGGTCTATTTCACCTTTTCAGGAGAAAAGCTAGGACCTTTGAGGTCAACAATGGCAGATGGCTACTACCAAGTATCAAGATCTAAGCTTTAGACGTTGCAAAAATGAGTTTAGGGTGAAAAATGCTCAAAAAGATGCTTCATGATGGAGTGGAATTTCAAAAGCTGAAAAATGCAAAAAATAAACTAACTCTAGAAGATGCACACCTTGTCACATGGGAGATGCCTTTACAGTCAACTCCTTGGTCCAAAAATGAGTTTAGGGTGAAAGATGCTCAAAAAGGTGCTTCATGATGGAGTGGAATTTCAAAAGTTGAAAAATGCAAAAAAAAAACTCTCTAGAAGATGCACACCTTATCACATGGGAGATGCCTTTGCAGTCAACTCCTTGGTCAACTTTTTCAAATGCCCATGCATGAGAAGCAATAACAATGGTGAACACAATCACATCATCGAAAACAAAATCAACCCAATCAAGCAAGACGGTGAACACAAAGAGCAAGGAGGTCAAAATCATCAAGAAATGACTAACTCTAGAGCCCAAAGTGCCCTTGCTGGCCAGGGGCACCCATGAATTTAAGAGGCCAACTGCAATTGTTAAGAATTGTGAAACCAATCATATTCTTCAAAATTTTGCTAGTTTTTTGATGAATCATCAAGCAAATTCACTAGATTCATCAAACACTGACGAATGAAGGAAGAGGCGGAAGATGCAGAAAGTTCAAAGTCATCAAAAATGACAGTCTATCAAGTAAAAGGCACCCCTATTGCCCAGGGGCACCCAAGAAATAAATCTCTCAGAAGTCAGTCTTTGGATTGACAATCTCTATATGATCTCCCTAGATTCAACCCAGCTCTACAACAAATATGTTCACCAACTCAAAGAACATATCAAACAATAGTAGTTGTTGATCAAACAAGCATGTGAAACAAAGGATAGCTTGAAGTTGATCAGTGCAACTCTACCCCTACAAGCTAGGGGCACCCAACCTTTTGAGCAACTAAATGAAGTTTTTAGCAATTGTCTTCTCCAGAACATCTTCTTTGAATCCTTCCAGCTTCGTGAGAAATCCAGGTGCCAACTCACAAGACCTGTCAAACACTCAAAAACGAAGGTCAAGCATGAAAATGTTGAAAGTCAAGGCAAGTTGAAAACATGAAAATTTGACAAAGTATAGAGAAAAAAAAGCACCCTTCTAGAGAAAGGCACCCAACATTTTGGAGCACCAGATGTAGCTTTCATGCTTCGTAGCTTCCAATAAGTCCTTCATTTTGATCAATCTATGTGATGAGATTGTCAACAAATTCAATTAAGCAATCAAACATTTGACGATAAAGTCCAAATTGGAGCATTTCGTGAAGGATTACAAGGTGGAAATTATGTGTTAGAAGCACAAAAGTGCCCTTGTAGGCCAGGGGCACCCAAAATTTTGATCCGTCTTAATCAACTTTTAGAGCTTGCAATACCAGTCATCCTTTCCAAAATTGAACTGGTTTTCTATTCAATATCTCAACATGTTCACGGGATTCACCAATCATCAGTGATTGCAGATCAAAGCATGGAAAGTCAAGAATGGAGGAATTTGAGAATCTTTGAAAATTGGTTAAGTATGACAAGAAAAAGCACCCTTCTAGGAAAAGGCGCCCAAGGATTCAAGCCACCAGAAATCATTTTTCAGGGTTTGTGCTTCCAAGAACATCTCTTCAAAATTGATCCAACTCCATAGTGAATCTGTCAAATAGGCCTCAGGATCAATCAAACGACCAGAATCAGGGATCAAATGGAGGTTGTTTATCAAGCAGAAGTTGAAAATATTCAAAATATCCTAACATTGGCAAGGTGGCATCAAAATTCAACTTTTAGCTGTAGATTTTGAAGACTTTCTCATGTCTAGGTGTCCCAAAATTGGTGGAGATTCTTTCAGTTAACTTTCAATCATGTGAGATGACTCCTCAATCAAGATTTTAGACACCCTAATTGATGCTTCCATCTCCAAATGTTATTTATCAAGCATCTAGGCATCTTTCTTCATTATCCTTTGCAGGTTGAAGACCAAACACATATTTTTCTTCATCAACGCCATTTGAAGGATCAAACGAAGGCCATTTTTAGTTTTCTTCGTATTTCCAAGTTTAGGTTGCACAGAGGGATGTTTTCTAGAGATCATATCTCCAAGCATCAACATTCAAAGGTACCAGTTCATAAACTTCAACGTCAAGCATTTTGGGTTCTATTCATTTTCAAGCTTCTCGAAGATTGAAATTTTTTCCCATGATTTCTTCTACTTTTGTCTTAGGTTTTCTTACATGCACAACAAAACTCCATTTTTTCATAGATCCGACCTTTTGGGTACGTTTAGCACAACATTAGCCATAAAACCCATGTGCTAGAACTTTAAGAAAAAGTTGCCTTGTTGCCCCCTTTTTTTAGAGTTTCTAGAAAAAGTCACCTTTTTGAAAAAAAAAAACAAACTGGGTTTGATCAGCTAATGGGCACCTACAAAACCCATGTGCCGATTTTTTTTGAGAAAATAGCTTCTACAAATTCTACCTCTGAGGGGTTGTTGCATGTCTAAGAAAAAGTTATTTTTTTGAAAAACGGATGATCTGGGTCTACTTAGAAAAACATTCTCACCAAAACCCACATCTTAATTTTTTATTAAAAAATTGCCTCTTGAGGAAGCTATTTTTAGCCTCTCGGAAAAAGTTGTTCAAGTATAGACGTATGCCCAATCATTCTTCAATATTTTCATAATGTAGTTCCCTCAAGTTGAATACAAGACCAAATCAATCTTGCTTCATGATTTCCTAAAGACGGTTGACACCGATTTACATCAAGCACACCCAGAAGTTGATTTGGACAAGCTAGATGGCGTAGATCACACCACAATGCAAAATATTGAGCAATCTGGGTTTCTTGAGGCAGCCTCATTTCCCATCATAGTGCAAAGCATTGAATTTGTAATTGCTTGTGTAAAGTATTACAAACCCACCTCGTGGGAAATCCAATCAACTGATGGGCGAATCATTTGAAATCTCAAACTAAAGGATATCAAGAGATGCTTTGTTATCCCACCTTGTGCGAACAACTTTATCATATCAATGGAGGAGTTTGAAAGGGTGTTCAACACATCAAAGGAAAAATGTCAGAAAAGAATGACATAAAGGTGGCTTAAGGAGAAAAGAAACAACTTTCCAAAGAACGTGAGACATGGAGAAGTCAGAGATGAGTAAACGATCATGATCACTCTACTCAACCATGTCAGTGGTCAAGCAAAAGAAAACAAGTTTCAACCATGGATGTATTACATCATGTCTCAACTTGTCAACTACAAAGAACATTATGATTGGCCTGTTTTGATCAACGACATTCTCCATAACCAGATGATCGGATTCTTCAAATCCCACGAATTCCATGTGGGTTCATACCTCGTATAACTGATAGCCTTTCAAGGCCAGTTTAGAGGGTTGAATACTGTAGGAACTCTAGGTGTGCAAAAGGTTCATGAACATTTCTTGTAGCGTGAATTTTCATAGTCAAAATGACACTTCAAGCGAGTGAATGACCAATTCCTGATGCACATAGTGAGGGACCTTGATCATGAGCTACATATATGCATTTCATCAGAAGACAGATTGGCAATGGAAAATTGGGCAGATTGGTTCACCCAATTCCACACATTTACCTACATTCGTGTATATGGATACTTAGGTCATCCAACCATGTTACCCCATGGTATTCATGGAGTTTCTACGATAGTTGCATGAAGTCCACACCTTCCTACACAATAAACGCAAGTCAGCTTCCAAATTTCCTTTTGAGATGGGAATATATAGGTGCAGATCAGTTGTTGAAACCAAGGCTATGAGACATGAGATAACGAAACTTAATCTTAAGTTTCTCATTGAAACATGCTCATATGACCCTTGGGGTAATTTTTCAACCCATCTTGGCCACCATTCTTCACATAAACCATCCAAGGATGACTTTTGGTTTAGTTGTGAAGATGAGTTTGAAGTGCACAAGCACAACTAAAACATATTCACTCTTTCACAGATTGTTGATTTCTTGTCAGAGGATGTGGAATGATTATTAGATGATGATGGGGAAGTCATACTTCCCATATTTTTAGAGGTAAAATTGAATCACAACCACTTCAATGCGTCGATTGGTATGCCAAGGAGAGTGCTTCCATTGAGGAAAGATCAAGTAGAGTTGTAAGGAATAATAGGCTATTCCTGGATAGCAAAAAGACGTGGAAGGTAGATATTCTAAATACAGATCCGCCATCGGTTACTACCACACTACCTTCCACTTCCAGATCAAAACCCAAATAGAAAGCAATGTGCAATCCTCTAGAGGGTTTGAAGAATCATGGGGAGCCTATGCATTTGAAAGGAAAGATGCAAGTTGGTGATGTAAATCAGCAAGAACAACAGTTTGTTGCAGCCATAGAGACAGTGGAAACAATGTCATAGGTTGAAGCAAAACATCCCATCCTTCTACCACTACCACAACCATCTCCAATTCATATTGACTTGGAGCCAAATTCACCAACTTGTGACATCTCAATGCATTCTCATTCATCAGGAATTGACGGGACTAACACCAATCCTCTCAACGAAGTTAGTCGAGACTCATCGTCTTGGATTGAGAACCTCCCAAGTAGGAAAAGGAGAAAGTCGTCCTACCAATTGAACTTTGCAGATTTCAACAATGTCTACCAAGACATGTCAGAAAAGAAGCTCAAAAAGCAAGTTCATGTGGAAAGGAACACCAAAAATGTGATTGTCATTGAGATAGCAACACCACCTGAGAACAAGAATGCAAATGAAGTAGAGGTTGATGAATTCACTTTGGTGAAAGCCAACCTTGGTAAAAGCACACGCTAGGTTGATGTAGATCTCTTTTAGGTTGTAGCAGTAAGCATGAATCAAAGAGTGGTTAAAGATGGTGAAGACAAGGAAGCCCTCAAGGCTGAAAACCAGTGCTATGATAATACATCTCTAACATCTTTCATGGTACTTCAAACATCATCGCCTTGCTTTAAAAATGTTGGAGTTACCTACAGAACAAAATCAACTAAGTCAGTTGGTTGTTTATGGTGGACACCTAAAAGACTGGGTAGAAGAGTTTGTCACTAGGGGATGGTTCATACTTGCAGAGTTGTACCAGTTGAGGCACAATGCCCATGACCTTCGCTCAAAAATTCAACAATCAGAGCTAAGCTTGGTGGAAGAGAAGCGCAAGGATGAGATCACCATTGCTGACTTGAAGATGGCCTATGATTCAGTCACTAAAGAGGAGAACAAAGAAATGATTTTTACTCAGAGAGAACAAATCCTCTTCAAGGTAAAAACACACGAAGCAATGCTTGTAGAAATGGTTGAGTATAGAGAAAGGGTTGCAAGTGCCATCAAGTCCGTAAGAACTTTTGTGTCATAGATTCCTTGCTAGTATCAACGTGAGAATGGTGAGTACATTGAGCTCTGTGACTTGCAGTCAAAGTTCCAGTTTCTCATCCATGATAGTTTCAACGGTGATCTTGTTGACTGCAAGTTGACTCAAGTTGTAGCCATGTCAACAAAGTTTGATGGCGCAAATGAAAGGAGAAGGGAGCTACAATATTAGATCACAAGTGGTGAAGAGATGTTGTAGTGACACCACATCATGATGAAGAGTATTAGTTGTCTGAGTACAAAGACAATTAACAACTGGTTGGAGGATATGATTACTCAAGTTGCTGAGGTGTGAGCTGCCAGTTAGGACATCCCAAATTTTCCAAAGATAGCATTTAAGACAACAGTTAAACTTGAAATATTTTCCAAGTTAACTCGCTGACCACTTTTTATGCATATCTATTTTTGGAGATACCTTTGTACAATGGAGTTCTATTTAGTTTTAGAATCACTTAACTGAAGTAGTCATTCTAGTTAACTATTAGGTTACCTTTGTTTAGACATGGGAATAAATCTTGCAGATTGACAAGAACTGTTTGTTAATTCAAGGACATTTTAGGGTTACCTACTCCTTTGAGTGTCTATAAATAAGAACAACCTTTGCTCATTATTGTTTAACCATACTTGTGATAATAAAATACTGAGCTACTTTTTATTGCTTAATTATTGTTCATGTACTTGCGTTCAATATTTGTTCAAGTGTTATTTGGTTGATCATATCTTGTATGATTGTCCTCTTTCATACCATTTTCTATCCCAAAAGTATAATCTTTGATCAAATTTGAGGAAATAAATCAAAAGTACAATGCGTCTTTGATCCAAAATCTCAAGATATTTCAATATCTTGATGTTTCTATAATCTTTATTTCGATCTACACCTCAAAAAGAGCAATGAACCTTCGAGGGAATTTGGAGATTAAGTTTATTGTTTGATGTTATTTATTATAATCTTTATTTGAGCCTACACCTCAAAAAGAGAAATGATCCTTCAAGGGAATCTTGATATCTAGTTTATTTTTTGTTGTTTTATTCTTATAATCTATATTTCAACCTACACCTCGAAAAGAGCAATGAGCCTTCGAGGGAATCTTGAGATCTAGTTTATCGTTTGATGTTTTGCTTGCATAAACTCTATTTTCAGCGTAAATCTGAAAGAGCAATGAGCCTTGGGATGAGTTCTGAGAACAAGTTTATCTAAGTTAGCCAAAAAAATTCCCCATTTACTTCTAAATCATCTTGCTCTGAATTTACTCGAGGAGATAGAAGCGTTATAAATTTAGGTCTAGTTGTAGTTGAATTTTCCAAACTAGAGAAAACCTCAGTTGCAATGCAATGAGTTTTATAAACCTTGTGCTTTGAGCTGAGATAAAAAGATAGGAATTTAGTTTACTTTACTTTTTTCCGCATAATCAGCAAAAGAGGGAGCTTCCCCTCCTAATTTGAAGAGCAATTTATCTGTGCATAGCTGTCCATTTCCAATACACACACCAAAGGTGCGAATTGAAATGCTAACAATTTTTTGGCACCCACCATGAGGCACGAGGCATAAAAATTCAAGAAAAGATAACACTTTTATGACACAAGAATGGCCATCTCACGTCCTATTGCTCCAGTTCAACAACTAGGTCTCAAACCTACTATCATTCAACCAAATTTTATATTAATTAAAGGAGAGAAAATAGACATTATTAGTAGCCTGAGAAGTTTCATAGTTGAGAAAATAGAATATCTTGCTCAGTGGAGAAATGTGACTACTATTATGGATGAAGAAGAAGAAAAGGTTGATCTTGCAGTCAAAAGGATAGTTTTACCACCTCCTGCATGGCAATAAACAACTCTGGCTTACCAAGTTTACACAAGGAGGAGAAAAAATCCTCTCTTTCAAGAAACAAACATTGGAGAAGCATCCAACGTAGATCCATTCTTTCACGAGGTTTCTGAACATTTCCAAAGAAGAACCTCCAACTCAACCAAAAGCAATAGGAAACAACAACAACAATCACAATGACAATGGTAGAAATCCAAAACGTCCACCCCCATTTCCTTGGGGTGATAACCTTGGGCCATTGGCCTTGCAAGGACATCATGAACTACCCAAAGGTTCAAGAAATCACTTCCGAATATTTCATGACGACGAGGCTCAATACCCTGACAATCATATCTCTGCATTCACAACAGCTTGCTCTATTTTGCATGTACCGCACGAAGACATCACTATACATCTCTTTGTTGAGACTCTTAAGGTGAATGTTGTAGACTGATTTTATCATTTAGAACTAGGCATCATCACAAGTTGGGAACTCATGAGTGAGAAGTTATTGCCCAGATTCGAACCTGTAGAAGATAGTCATCAACGATTTGCTCAACTCTCCACTTCAAAGATAGAGAAAAATGAGTCCATGAGAGAATTTGTGGCAAGGTTTTAACTGCCTCATCACACGCCTTTCTCATACGCTTGATCCATCACATGAGATTTTTTTGAGTATCTTCATCAATGCTCTTCCCTCATAGATAACATTTTTCTAAAACATAGCTCATGAAATAGAATTATCAACTGCATAAGAGAGAGCTATTGAGATCAAGGATAACATGATCACAATCGGGAAGATGAAGACTGATGCTATCAGGACACTTGTTCAAGCATATGTAGATCCATTGCTATATAAGGTATCTAACAAGGTGAAATTTCTCAAAAGGCATTCACCCACTCAAGGGAAGCAAGCACTTCTTGCACCACCACCATATCAACCTCAATAGTTGAACCAACTGAAGAGGAACAAATTTCAGCCATTTAACAACTACAAGCTGAGATTTCCATGACCTCCACCAAGAAAAGAAAAGGATAAGAGATCTAATGTGTTTTTTTTTCCATGAGACTGATGCACACACCGGTTCCACATTCCCTAAGAATTTGAGAATGAACCAAATCATGGGATACACTGACTCTACAATGAGATAATTTGATAGTGAACCCATCAATCAAGAAGAAAATAACAATACCATCAGTATTCTCTTGTTGTAAATCATAAGAATATTTCAACTCTTGTGTTCACACGTGCTCAACACTTCAAGACATAGAAAGAAGAATAAATACAGAAATAAAATGAAAAGGGAAAAGAAGTGCCTTCCACTTCCAATCCCAAGCCTTCACATGAAAACACTATACCAGTTGGCCAAGACTTGTCTTTGAAAATTTTTGATATTATATTCCATGATGAAGATGAAGGTACAAATATCTCAACTAGAATATCTTCAGGACCATCCAGAACAGTTGGATCAAATTCTCAAAGTTATAAAGAAGCAGGTTGTGATTCATCCCACATTGCTCGAGTCATCCATACCAGTTGAAGAAAACCTAAAGCCTTTATATATATCTCTATATATAGGAGGATTCAAACTCAATAATTGTATGTTAGACTTAGGAGCGTCGAACAATGTCATGTCATTACAAATAATGAACGCATTGGGGCTTTCATGCACTAAGACTCAAAACAAGTGTTATTCACACAAATCTAAGTTGGTACCATTAGTTGGCTAACTAAAAGATGCTCAAATAAGGCTGACATCTTGTCCAAAAAAGAAAATCATGATGACCATCCTGGTGGTTGATATTCCAATTAGTTACATGATGCTACTAAGTAGAAGCTTCTGCAAGGATCTTGGAGGAGAGATTCAACTGGATTGGTCATTCGTGAAAATCCCGTTGAAGAAAGGCAGTTTCAAGCTGCAGCCAGAGGTGAAATCTAGATTCATGATGGTGAACTCCCATGACCCCCAAGAACAAGTTTTGTATCAAGACACGGGTCCTAGCACATATTCCATGTTGTCTGAAGTAACTGAAGAAATGCAAGAGGTTGCATGTTCTACAAGCAGATCAAAGGAAGATCCAAAGATGTGGACAATGCAATTTAACTGAAGTTGCTCGACAATAGGCTCGAGAGGAGTTATCATCACTTCTCCCAAAGGTGTTTTATACCCATTTTCACATCACTTGTAATTTGAAAACATAAATAATATAGAGAAATATGAGGCACTTATACTAGGTCTCAAAAATGCAAGGGATATGGTTATACAATTACTCCAAGTCGAAGGTGATGCATAACTGATTGTGTAATATATCAGAGATCATTTTCGTGAAAAAAGATCACCTTTGAAATTATAGATAAAGGGTGTGAAATGCAATCGACTGGTTTGAAGCATTCAACGTGAAGTTCATTCCACATGAACACAATAGCAGAGTAGATACCCTTGCATTATCAACCGCTCTCTTCATGCCACATTTTGACTGTCCTCAGAATTCTTTCACCATTGAGCTCATATATAGGCCAGCCATCCCTAACAATTATGACAATTGGAAGGTCTTCAATGATGATGATCACATTGAAGAATTCATCTGCATGGGGGAGAATTACAAAGAACTATTCTTTGAATGCAATGCTTCTCCCTTTAGAGAATATGTAGCAAAATATTTTGAAGCAACAAAATCAGGCATCATCTGGTGAAGGTCACTGTAGTCCTCATCATTTAATTAAAAATGTCAATCCAAGGTAGTGTCCATGGCGATATGCAAGAGGGAGAAGAAATCATTTGCATGACATTATTTTTCTACAAAAAAAATTGAAAAGTAATGCATGAAATAAATTGTTTGAATCAAATCTAATCTACGAGCTTGTAAATGAAATGTTAAAATCAAATCTATCTGAAGAGCTTATAAATAAAATGTTGGAATCAAATCTATTCTAAGAGATTTGTAGAGGGAAATATTGGAAATATAAAGAACTGGAAATGAAATGACTACTAAGAAATGAAACTAAAAATAAATATTTCTGCTAAAATATTGAACTATATCATTTCATGAAACTCTTCCCCATTTGATTCATTGATTAAAATGGATTTATAAAATTCTTATCTTCAACTAATCTGAAAGATGAGTCTTATAACTGTGCAACAACTTGCTAGAAGATAGAAACATGTGTTGGGGGAAAAAATATAAGTCTTTTCTTCATCTTGCTGAGTCAATCTCCTTTGGTCGTCCAAAACAAATATGCCTATTTTGTAGCCCCTAAACAAGCTCCAAAAAGACATTTGAATGCTGAAAAAGTCATGCCTTTCCCTTGTGTATCATTAAAGCTCATAAAACAACTCCTAGATGCTTGCAAAAAGGTTCAAACTACCCAAAACTACCTCCTAGATATGCTCCATTTGTTTGCACCACCCAACAACCTGCCTTAATGCTTGGAACTTCCTCCTAGATGCTCTCAATTGTTGTCCCTTAACTACTCATAGAATCCCAAACTACTCAACCTCTTCACAAATTCTATCATACTTATCCTTCACTTAGATCCTTCTTAGCTCCAGAAATTCTGAAGTATGAAAGCAAAGTTATAGAGCATTTAACTAGTGAAGTTTTCTCTGAAACCATGAACTGAGTTTTTGTGAAATTTAATGGGTTTTTTTGCCTTCTTGTCTCCTAATTTTTGTTCAAAAATCTCAAGAATCCAGATCGTATTTTTCAAGATATGATGAAATATTGACTACTCCAACTGAAAATCTCTTACTTTCTTCATCATGCTCAACCTTGATAAAATTGATAATTAAACAAAATACATGCTTTTATTTAGCTAATAGATGAGAAAAAAATTTCTCATCATCATCTAGTTAAGAGGGAATAACATTCCCAAGGGTCTAGTATCCTTGGAGAATATATTTGATAGGCATGACAGACGTGTCCAGGATCAGAGGAACTCGACCAACAAGAATTTTGTTGAATACAATCAAGTAAACACTGGTACCGAAGACAAGCCTCATCTTGTTAACTTGGGAAAATTTTATACTATAGAGGAAAGCAATAGTTTCATCTCCTTATTCAAGTAGTATCGAGATGTATTCGTTTGGTCCTATGAAGATTTGAAAGTTTTCACACCTAAGGAATTATGTTACACAATTCCACTCAAGCTTGATGCCAAACCATTCAAACAAAAGCAAAGACACTACAACCCACGTATCCAAGATACAATCTAAGTGGAGGTTCAAACGATGGTGGATGCCAAGATAATTTTTCCAATCCATCATTCCACCTAGGTGTCAAATATTGTTCTTATGCGCAAGAAGAACATGAAAATCTGAATATGTGTTGATTTTAGGAACCTTAATCAATCATCCCTAAAGGATAATTATCCTTTTCTGATCATGGAACACACATTGTAAATAGTCACTGGCTTGGAGATGTTGTCATTGCTTGACACATTTTCTAGATACAACGAGATTGTAGTGGTTGAGGAGGATCAAACCAAAATGGAACTGACTACCCTATGGAGTATGTTTTCCTATGAGAGGATGCTTTTCAGCCTCATCAACGTTGGTGTCACTTTTCAAAGAGACATGGATTTGGCATTTGGGGATCTAAAGAACAAACTGATTTTTGTCTACCTTGATGACCTTATCGCTTTCTCAAAGAAGCGGGAAGATCATTTTCAACACTTAGTGAAAGTGTTCGAGAGATGTAGGTACCACCACATTTCATTAAATCCAAAAAAGTCCATCTTTGTAGGAATGAAAGGAAAATTGCTTGGCCACATTGTCTCCAAAGAAGGAACTCAGATTGACCCTAGTTGGGTTGATTCGATCAAGAACCTGTCTCTCCCAACAAGCAAAACTGGGGTACATTCTTTCTTCAGCAAAGTAAAATTCATAAGAAGATTTGTCTTAGACTTCTCAGAGCCGACCAAAGACATATCAACAATGATGAAGAAAAACCCACCTTCAAATGGACTGGAGAAGGAAAGAAGGCGTTCCTCCATATCAAAGAAGCCATCAGTCAAGCACCAGTGCTGGTCTGACCTGATTTCAATAAGGAATTCATTCTTTATTGTTATACGTTGGATCACACTCTTTCTGCCATACTGACATAAAAGTTGAATGAGGAAACCAAATCACCAATTCCTTTTATGAGTAGTAGTTTCAAAGATAGCGAATCTCGGTACTCCCAAATTGAAAAGAATGCATATGTAGTTGTGACGGCTATTAAGAATTTCAGGTTTTACATAATGAACTCTCACACAATGGTGTATGTCATAGATTTTGAAGTCAAAAGTGTCCTAACTCAATAGGAGAGGGGCACAAAAAGAGGTAACTAGATCGTAAAGGTTTAGGAATACGACTTGGAGATCAAGCCGTCCAAACTCATTCGCTCGAGAGATATGTGTCAACTAATAGCAAAATATGGTGATCTAAAGCATCAAGTTGCTGATGGCGTACTAGAAACTGAGATCAAAGAGTACCTTCCCATGGTCCTATTGGTTGATTCTACCAAGGAATGGTACACTGGAATTTGGTACTATTTGACCTATGGAGAATGTTCAACCCACTTGGACAAACAACATAAAAGAACACTAAGATTGAAAGCACAAAATTACATTCTTAGGAACAACGTTCTATACAAGCATGGGCATGATGGACAATTCTTGTTATGCATCAATAGGTACCAACAATGGCAGTTGTTGGAGACATTCCACAGTGAAGCATGCAGTGGCCACTTTTCATCAAGGGTCACAACATTCAAAATCCTACGAGCATAGTTCTTCTGGCTAACTATGTTTCACGACGCATATGATTGGGTGCATAGATGTCAAATGTGCCAACAGTTTTTTGGAAAACTTAAACTAGAAGCCATTCCACTCAGGCCGGTAATCATTTATGCTCCATTTCAGTAATGGGGCTTAGAATTTGTAGGTCCAATCAACCCACATTCCAATAAAGGGCATGTTTATGTCTTTACAACAACAAATTACTTCACAAAATGGGTTGAGGTTGTTCCTACCAAGCGGGCTACCTTCGAAGTGGTGTGCGACTTTCTGAAAGAGAATATCATTTCTCGCTTCGGGGTACCATGAAATATTGTGACTGACAACACAATAAGTTTATCGTCAGAGGAGTTGGAAAAATTTTGTTTTGATCACGCCATCACCTTGTCCCATTATTCATATTATTATCTACAAGGTAATGGACAAGCCAAATCATCTAGCAAGAACATTGTCATGATCGTGCACAAGTTGGTTGATTCCAATCAACGAGCTTGGCATAAGAAATTGTATGACAGTCATTGGGCCAACAAAATCACTCCCAAGAGAGCTATTGGCAGTTCCCCTTTTACTATTTTGTATGGAACGAAAGCTATGTTACCTATCACATTGGAGTTGTCTTCTTTGCAGTTGGCATCCGCAGTGGAAGATGAGGAATTCAAAGATCTAATCAAGAAATGTGTCATGTACTTGATGAATCCACAAGAAGAAAGGGTGGAAGTAGTCGATAAGATCACTCAACATCAAGAGTGAGTGAAGAAGATCTTTGATAAAAAGGCTCATTAGCGAGACTTTGAGATCAAAGACAAAGCCCTATTATGGGACAAGAGACATGACCCCAAGGGAATGCACTGTAAATTTGATGCCCTTTAGCTAGGGCCATTCATGATCCATGAGTTTGCAAGGGAGAATTATTACATTCTCTCGCACTTGGATGGAAGGCTATTCCCATTGTCATACAGTGTGAAATATCTGAAACAGTTCATCCCTTCGGGGGTGGAGTAAATATTTGTAAGTAATTTCTTTTTGTTTTTCGTTATGTCATAATATTTTTCCTCGTTCCATAAAGTTTTATCGTGTTTACTAGGTAATCTTGTTTTTAGGTGATTTAGGAAAACTCCAAACAATAGGTGTTTTGAAAAAGTCCCGACTTCAATGCCCAACTGATAAGATACTAGTCTGTGTTTTAAAAAACCTAGAGATTCTCGGTTCTCCTATGTCGTAAGTATCTGACATGGTCACCAAATGGAGCATAATGTTGTACCGAAAATAATTTTTTTGCTTCAAATAAGGATTTTTTGTAAAAATGGTCTAAATCTTGTGAAATTGTTGTCAAAAGTCAATTTTAGGTTAAATGAAGCATATGCTTTTTGTGGGTTTATTATCAAAAGAGGATACTTGCAAATTTTGAAAATTTTGAAAATTAGGGTTTCAGACCCCTATTTTTAGAAAGTTTTTCTAAAAATAGGACCTTTCCAAAAATGTTTCAAAATGATTTTGATAGATTAATTTCACTTCACGATCACACTGGTCAAGTCAAAATCATCAAAAAGACAGTTTTGCTATGGTGGGTCTATTTCACTTTTTCAGGAGAAAAGCTAAGACCTTTTAGGTCAACAATGGCAGATGGCCAGTACCAGGTATCAAGATCTAAGCTTCAAATATTTTACAAATGAGTCTATGGTGAAAGATGCTCAAAAAGATGCTTCACGATGGAGGGGAATTTCAAAAGCTAAAAAATGCAAAAAATAAACTCTCTAGAAGATGCACACCTTGTCACGAAGGAGATGCCTTTGCACTCAACTCCTTGATCAAATTTTGCAAATGCCCATGCATGAGAATGGTGAAAGAAATCACAATGGTGAACACAATCACATCATCAACAACATGGTCAGCCTAGTCAAGGAAGATGGTGAACGCATAGTGCGAGGTGGTCAAAATCATCAAGAAATGACTAAATCTAGAGCCCAAAGCACCCCTGTTGGTTAGGGGAACCCATGAATTCAAGAGGCCAAGTGTAGTTGTTAAGAATTGTGAAACCAGTCATTTTCTTCAAAATTTTGCTAGCTTTTCATCAAATCATCAAGTAAATTCACCAAATTCATCAAACACCGATGAACGACTTGGTAGAGGTGGAAGATGTTGAAAGTTCAGAGTCATAAAAATGGTAGTCTATCAAGGAAAAAGTGCCCTTGTAGCCCAAGGGTGCCCAAGAAAGAAAGTTCTCAGAAGTCGGTCTTTAGATTGGTAATCTCTAGATGATCTTCCCAAATTCAGCCCAGCTCTGCAACAAATTTGTTCGCCAACTCAAAGAACATATCAAATGGTAGTAGTTGTTGATCAAACAAGCACGTTAAATAGAGGATAGATTGAAGTTCATCAGTGCAACTGCACCCCTGCAGGCGAGGGGTGCCTAGCCTTTTGAGCAACCGAATGAAGTTTTTAGCAATTGTCTTCTCCAAGGCATCTTCTCTGAATCCTTCCAGCTTCGTGATGAATCCAACTGCCAGCTCATAGGACTTGTCAAACACTTACAAATGAAGGTCAAGTGCGAAAATGTTGAAAGTCAAGGCAAGTTAAAAACATGAAAAATTGACTAAGTATAGAGCAAAAAAAACACCCTTCTAGCAAAAGGTACCCAACTTTTTGGAGTACCAGATGTAGCTTTATGCTTCACAACTTCCAAGAAGTCCTTCGTTTTGATCAGTCTCTGTGATGAGAACATCAAAAAATTCACTAGAGCAATAAAAAATCCGTCGATGAAGACCAAACTAGAGCATTTCATGAAGGGTTACAAGGTGAAAATTATGTCTCAGAAGCACAAAAGTGCCCCTGTAGGCTAGGGTTGCCCAAACTTTTGAGCCCTCTTAATCAACTTTCAAAGCTTGCAATACTAGTCATCCTTTTCAGAATTGAACTGGTTTTCCATTAAATATCTCAACATGTACACAGGATTCATCAATCATCGGTGATTGTAGATCAAAGCACAAAAGGTGAAGAATGGAGGAATTTGAAAATCTCTGAAAATTGGTTAAGTCTAACAAGAAAAAGTACCCTTTTAGGAAAAGGCACCTAAGGATTCAAGCCACCGAAAATCATTTTCAGGGTTTGTTGCTTCCAAGAACATCTCTTTAGAGTTGATCCAGCTCCGTAGTGAATCTGTCAGCCAGGCCTCGAGATCAATCAAATGACCAGAATCAAGGATCAAACAGAGGCTATTTATCAAGAAGTTGAAAATATTCAAAATATCCTAACACTAGCAAGGTGGCATCGAAAGTCAACTCCTAGTTGCATATTTTGAAGACTTTCTCATGTTTAGGCATCCCAAATTTGCTAGAGATTATTTTAGTTAACTTACAATCATGTGAGATGACTCCTCAATCAAGATTTTAGATACCCTAACTGATGCTTCCACCTCCAAATGCTATTTATCAAGCATCTCGACGTCCTTCTTCATTATTCTTTACAGGTTGAAGAGAAAACATATTTTTCTTCATAATGCCATTTGAAGGATCAAACAAAGGCTATTTTTAGTGTTCTTCATATTTGCAGGTTCAGGTTGCAAAGAGGGAAATTTTTCTAGAGATCATATCTCCAAGCATCAACATTCAAAGGAAACAGTTCATAAAATTCAGCATCAAGCATTCTGGGTTCTATTCTTTTTCAAGCTTCTCAAAGATTGAAATTTTTTCCCATGATTTCTTCTACTTTTGTCTTAGGTTTTATTGCATGCACAAAAAACTCTATTTTTTCATAGATCTGACCTTCTGGGTACGTTCAACACAACATTGGCCACAAAACCCGTGTGCCAGAATTTTTCGAAAAAGTTGCCCTGCTGCCCTCTTTTTGTAGGGTTTCTCGAAAAAGGTCACTTTTTCAAAAAATGGATAATTTGGGTCTTCTTAGAAAAACATTCTCAACAAAACCCACGTCTCATAATTTTTTGAAAAAATTGCCTCTTGAGGAAGCTATTTTTAGCCTCTTAGAAAAAGTTTTCAAGTATAGGCGTATGCTCAGTCATTCTTCAAGATTTTCATAATGCAGTTCTCTCAAGTTGAATACAAGACCAAATCAGTATTGCTTCATGATTTCTTAAAGACATCTGACATCGATTTACATCGAGCACACCCAGAAGTTGATTTGGACAAGCTAGATGGCATAGATCACACCATAATGCAAAATATTGAGCAATCTAGGTTGTTTGAGGTAACCACATTTCCCATCACAACACAAAGCATTGAATTTGTAATCGCTTGTGTAAATCATTACAACCCCACCTCGCGGGAAATCCAATCAGTTGATGAGTGAATCATTTGTAGTCTCAAGCCAAAGGATATTGAGAGATGCTTTGTGTTGTGCAATTTTTCACGCACGCCCCACTGAAAGTAGGGACCCTCTTTTTGCCTGGCCTTTTGGCTCTTTTCTGTGGCCTTGCCCTTTTTTGAGCTTGTCTTTGAAAATCTTGAGATTTTGGTCTTTGGTGCTTTGGTCCTTTGGTCATGGGGTTGGGTTACTTTGCACTATTCCTGAATGCTTGTCTTGGTTGTAAGGTGCCTTTGTGTTGAGTTCCTTATGGTTTTGGAGTCTCGCGGATGTCCTCTTTGGAAGTGGGTTCCCTTTGCCTTTTGTTTGTCCTTGGTGTTTTTGTCTGGGTCTTGGGAGTTGTTCTTTTCCTCCTAAGACCTTGTTTCTTTTG
Source organism: Sequoiadendron giganteum (assembly GCA_007115665.2). Taxonomy (NCBI): domain Eukaryota; kingdom Viridiplantae; phylum Streptophyta; class Pinopsida; order Cupressales; family Cupressaceae; genus Sequoiadendron; species Sequoiadendron giganteum. The sequence continues at coordinate 389,961,852 of CM021104.1, read as the reverse complement.
CTTTTTTCAAAGGTGGAATCAGGATGGAACTGAGCTCTGAACCTTAAAAAAGTTCACCGTTCGGTTTTCGTTCCAGTTTTGGTTCCAACTCTGCTTCTTGCCTTCTTGTTTTCTTCATTGTTTTGCTTGTCTTCGGCCTTTGGGTTGGTTTCTTCCCTTAGGTTTTCCTTTTCATTTCATTTTTCAGAGGCGAAATCGTGATGAAATTAAATTTTGAACCTTAAAAATGTTCACGGTTCGGTTTTTGTTCTGGTTCTAGTTTCAGCTTCGCTTCTTGCCTTCTTGTTTTCTTCGTTGTCTTGCTTGTCTTCGGCCTTTGGGTTGGTTTCTTCCCATAGGTTTTCCTTTTTCTTTTGTTTGTCGAAGGCGGAATCGGGATGAAACTAAACTCTGAACCTTAAAAAATTTCATGGTTTGGTTTGCATTCCGGTTCCGCTTCTTGCCTCTGTGTCTTTGTTGTTTCACTGTTTTCAGCCTTTGGGTTGGTTTCTTCCCCTTAGGTCTGCTTTGGTCTTCCTTTATATTTCGTTAGAGGCAGAATCAGGGTGGGAACTGAACTCAGTACTTTGCAAAGGGTCTCGTCTGGTTTTGGTTCCACCTTCGCCTGTTTTGTTTTCGTTTCTATTTTGGTTTTGTTTTCGCTCCCATCGGGTTTTGGTTCCACCTCCACCGGTTTTGGTTCCGCCTCTGCCTATTTTGTTTCTGTTTCTGTTTTGGTTTTGTTTTCGCTCCCATCTGGTTTTGGTTCCGCTTCTGCCTGGGCTTGTGTGTGGTTTTCTTGCCTTAGGGACTTTGGTGGATTAGTTTGGACTTTGATGCTATATTGGATATTAATTGTGGCCCTTTTGAATGCAGATTGGATCAAGCAGGTTGTTGTTGTTAGGGCCGAAGGAAGGATGGGCGTACTTTGAAGATATTTTCAGATCTGTGGGATATAGTTAAGTACATATTGTGGCCACAGGCAGGGGAAACCCATCCGTACACGAAAGGTCAACACACTGAATGTCCATTCATTCGAGGTGGACATGATGTGGAAAGCTCAAACTGGTTTGAATCGATCAATGTCATTCATATGCCCAACTCAGATGTTGATCGGTGGCTCATATTCAAACTTGCGTTGAGCGCGTGTTGTCATTCTTCTATTTCGTGCAGGTGGGGCATTAATGACAGATGGGACCCACAAGGTTCATTATGTCTAAATTGGGATTTGCAGAGATCCCAGGTTGATCTTGGGAAGGCACCTCATGCATTCAATGCAGGGCGACGTTTATTATGGGTTGTTTGGGTCGATTTGGTTGGTGGTCGACCTTCTCTGTAACCCTAGCTTGGGCTCGCACTGGATGAAATCTCTATAAGTATGGCATGTCACCTCATTTGTAAAGGGTTAGAAAGTTAGTTAATTTGTTAGAATTAGATAGAAGACAGACTAGAAGATTAGAGGAGAAGGTTAGAGTTAGAAGTTAGTCATATTTCATGCAAGTGTTGTAACAGAATATCAGAATTGTTGCTATTACTGGTGATTCAATACAAGTGAAGGCGTGTTATTATTGGTGCCTTCCTTGGATTGATTTCTCTTGCATGGTTCTTATTCTATCTTCGAAATTGCTTGGAAATATCTGAATGTATTTTAGATTTAGAGTAAATAATTTAATGGTGCTTGTGATTTAATGCTTGGAGTGTTGTAGCAATCTTTGGTTCATACTTTGGGCGGCTTCTTGATTATGGGACTATTGTGCAAGGTCAACCTGTACCTGTTATTATGTGCCTAGTTCAATTGTGGGCACTTGTCCATGTCAACTGCAAAACTAAGGTTGGCTTGGATGAATGTGCATAATCTGAAAATCTTTAATTCCTTAGAAGATTGCACTGTTTCTGCAAGATTGCAGGTATAGCCTGGGTTAAATAGAAAGTAGTTTTAAAGGGATTGGTCTATTCCAAGTATTTCTTCATTGGTATTTTGATATTAGGAGTAATATCAATCTTAGGATTTTTGAAACCCTTACCTTTTGATATTTCTTTGAACTGCGGTTAAAGTACGAACTCAAGTATCGCCCTATTGCAAAATCTGATAAGTTTAGAGTCTCCAACATTTGTTTTGTATGGTCCCTTTGTGATTACCAACATTTTCACATTTATCACTGAGTGGTTCCACTGCATTGTCATGACCTGACACTCAAGAGACCTTGGGGTTATCTCTTTTCTCATAGAGATCAACCTTTCAAGAGAGATAGAATACGTTCGAGTTTTTGTTGTGCAGAAAACACCATCAACACTTTGCTATCCCACCTTGTGCGAACAACTTGGTCATATCAATGGAGGAGTGTGAAAGGGAATTCAACATGTTAAAGGAAAAATATCAGAAAAGAATGGTAGAAAGGTGGATTAAAGAGAAAAGAAACAACTTTCCAAATAACATGGGACCTGGAGAACTCAAAGATGAGTATGTGATCATGATCACTCTACTTAGCCATGTCACCAGTCAAGCAAAAGCAAGCAAGTTTCAGTCATGGATGTATTACACCATCTATCAAATTGTCAACAACAAAAAACATTATGATTGGCTTGTCTTGATCAGCGACATTCTCCACAACCAAATGAGCATATTCTTCAAAGCCCACAAATTCCATATTGGTTCATACCTCATATATCTGATAGAATTTCAAGGCAAGTTCAGAGGGTTGAACACTATAGGAACTTTGAGCGTGCAAAAGGTTCATGAAAATTTCTCGCAGCTTGAATTTTCATAGTCAGAACAACACTTCAAGCGAGTGAATGACCAGTTCTTGATGCACACAGTGAGGAACCTTGATCATGAGCTATATATATGCATTTCACTGGAAGCTAGATTGGTGATGGTATATTGGGCGGATTGGTTCATCCAATTCCCCATGTTTACCTACATTCTTATATATGGATACTTAGGTCATCCAGCCATGTTACCCCATTATCCATCAGATAAGGTGGTATTCATGGAGTTTCTATGATAGTTGCATGAAGTCCACACCTTCCTACACAATAAATGCAAGTCAGCTGGCAACTTTCCTTTTGAATAGGAATATGTAGGTGTAGATCAATAGCAAAATGCCAAGGCTATGAGCCATGAGATGACGAAAATTACTCTTAATTTTCTCATTGAAAGACACTCATATGACCCTTGGGGTCACTTTTTAGCCCGCTTTGGCCACCATTCTTCACATAAACCATCCATGGAGGACTTTTGGTTTAGTTGTGAAGACGAGTTTGAAGTGCGTAGGTGCAACTATAATAGATTCACTCTTCCACAGATCATTGATTTATCACCAGAGGATGTGGAAGGATTATTAGATGATGATGGGGAAGTCATACTTCCCACATTTTTCAGAGATCAAATTAACTTACAGCCACTTCGACCCATCAATTGGTATGCCAAGGAGAACACTTCCATTTAGGAAAGTTCATGCAAAATTGTAAGGAATAGTAGGCTATTCCTGGATAGCAAAAGGATGTGGAAGGTAGATATTCCAAATACAAAGCCGCCATCAGTTACTACCACACTACCTTCCACTTCCAGATCAAAACCCAGACAAAAAACAATTTCCAATCCTCCAAAGGATTTGGAGAATCATAGGGAGTCTATGCATTCGAAAGGAAAGATGCAAGTTGCTGATGTAAATAAAAAAGAACAAGAGTTTGTTGCAGCCACAAAGATAGTGGAAGAAGTGCCAAAGGTTGAAGCAAAACATCCCATCCTTCTGCCACCACCACAATTGTCTCCAATTCATATTGACTTGGAGCCAGATTCACAAGCTTGTGACATCTCAATGCATTCTCATTCATTAGGAATTGACGGGACTAACACCAATCCTCTCAGCAAAGTTATTCAAGACTCATCGTCTTGGCTTCAGAACCTCCCAGGTAGGAAAAGGAGAAATTCAGCCTACCAATTGAACTTTGCAGATTTTGGCAATGTCTACCAAGACACATCATAAAAGAATCTCAAAAATCAAGTTCATGTGGAAAGGAACATCGACAATGAGATTATCGTTGAGATAGTAGCACGACTTGAGAACAGGAATGTGGATAAAGTACAAGTTGACAACTTCACTTTGGTGAAAGCCAACTTTGGTAAAAGCATGTGCCAAGTTGATGTAGATTTCTTTGAGGTTGCAGTAGTAAGCATGAAGGAAAGAGTGGTTAAAGATGATGAAGACAAGGCAAACCTCAAGTCTGAAAACTAGTAGCTACAACAATACATCTCTAACATCTTTCATGGTACTTCAAACATCACTGCCTTGCTTCCACAAATGTTGGAGTTACCTACAGAACATGATCAACTAAGTTAGTTGGTTGTTTATGGTAGACATCTGAAAGACTGGGTAGAAGAGTTCATCACCAAGGGTTGGTTCGTACTTGCAAAGTTGTACCAATTGAGGTACAATTCCCATGACCTTCGCTCAAAATTCAGTAGTCAGAGCTAAGATTGGAAAAAGAGAAACCCAAGGATGAGATCATCATTGCTGACTTGAAGATTTCCTATGAGAGGAGAACAAAGAAATTCTTTTTACTTAGAGAGAAAAACTCCTCTTCAAGGTAAAAACACATGAAGCAATGTCTGTAGAAATGGATGAGTATAGAGAAAGGGTTGCAAGTGCCATCAATTTCGTAAGAACTTTCATGTCACAAATTCCTTGCTAGTATCAATGTGAGAATGGAAAGTACATTGAGATTGGTCACTTGCAGTCAAAGTTTCAGAATATCATCCATGATAGTTTCAAAGACAATCCTATTGACTGCAAGTTGACTCAAGTTGCAGCCGTGTCAACAAAGTTTGATGGTGTAGATGAAAGGAGAAGGGAGTTACAATATTAGATCACAAGTGATGAAGAGATGTTGCAGCAACACCACATCATGTTGAAGAGTATTAGTTTTTTGAGTACAGAGACAGTTAACAACTGGTTGGAGGAGATGATTACTCAAGCTACTAAGGTGTGAGCTACCAGTTAGGATGTCCTACCTTTCCAAAGATATCATTTAAGACAATAGTTAAACTTGACGCCTTTTCCAAGTTAACTCATTGTCCCACCTTTTATGCATTTCTATTTTTGGAGACACCTTTGTACAGTGGAGTTCTATTTAGTTTTAGAATCAATTAACTAAAGTGGTCTTTCCAATTAACTGTTAGGTTACCTTTGTTTAGACATGGGAATAAATCTTGCAGATTGGCAAGAACTGTTTGTTAACTCAAGGAGAGTTTAGGGTTACCTACTCCTTTGAGTGTCTATAAATAAGAGCAACCTTTTCTCATTATTGTTTAACCATACTTGTGATAAAAAAATGCTGAGCTATTTTTGCTAGATTTTTTATTGTTCATGTACTTGCATTCAATCTTTGTTCAAGTGTTATTTGGTTGATCGTAGCTTGGATGATTGTCCTCTTTCATACCATTTACTGTCCCAAACGTGTAATCTTTGATCGAATTTGACGAAATAAATTAAAAGTTCAATGCGTCTTTGATCCAAAATCTCAAGATCTTTTAATATCTTGTTGTTTCTATAATCTTTATTTTGATCTACACCTCAAAAAGAGCAATGAGCCTTCGAGGCAATTTGGAGATTAAGTTTACCATTTGATGTTGTTTCTTATAATCTTTATTTCAGCCTACACCTCAAAAAAATCAATGAATCTTCAAGGGAATCCTAAGATCTAGTTTATCGTTTGTTGTTTTGTTCTTATAATCTATATTTCAGCCTACACCTCAAAAAGAGCAATGAGCCTTCGAGGGAATCTTGAGATATAGTTTATCGTTTTATGTTTTACTTGCATAAACTCTATCTTTAGTTTAAATTTTAAAGAGCAATGAGCCTTCGGATTTCTGAGAACAAGTTTGTCTAAGTTAGCCAAAACCATTCCTTGTTTACTTCTAAATCCTCTTGCTCTGAATTTACTCAAGGAGATAGAAGCATTATAAATTTAGGCCTTGTTGTAGTTGAATTTCTGAAACCAAAGAAAACCTCAGCTACAACACAATGAGTTTTATAAACCTTGTGCTCTCAGCTGAGATAAAAAGATAGGAATTTAGTTTACTTTACTTTTTACGCATAATCAACAAAAGAGGGAGCTTCTCCTCCTAATTTGAAGAGCAGATTATCTGTGAATAATTGTCGGTTTCCAATACACACACCAAAGGTGTGAATTGAATCGCCAACAATTATTTGAAGAGTGCCTTTGTTTTCTAATTTCTCTTTAATAGTATATGGTTGATTTATCATTGGAATGCATTAAAATTCTATATGCAAGGGGTTAGATTTGAAAAGAAAATAGGCTTGAAAAACCACCAACTCTGATGCCATCATAATATCCCTAATTATTTTGGATAAATAATTGTTGTTTTAAATATTTTTACCCAAACTTATAAAAACTAGAATTTTTCCTTTTCTTTTACACAATAACATTAAAAACGTAATATTACAAATTGGGCCTACAAAATGTATAATAAGAAACTAAGCATCTATTGTGTTAAATGAGTTTACAATCCATTACAAAACAATGCTACAACAATAATAAAAAAACTAAAATAAAAATAGTGTTTAAAACCACACAAAAGAAATTGAGTTACTGAAATTGTAACAATTGTAATAATCATAGAGACATTTGTTACATCTGTAATAGTAACTAAAGAATTCAATGCTCACATTTGCTACATCTTGCAATTTAGCAAATGGATACTATAGAGTTCCACCACCATGATATCTCAAACATGCCCTATGAGTTAGATCATCCTTTTAGCCAAAGGGGTTTTGTCCTCTAACATGCAAAATCACATGGTTTTTGTCTTGTGATCTCAAGAAAAATTGAGGGATTTCATCCTAAAATATGGTTGCTCGAGCACCATGGTTCAAAATAGTATCAATTAGGTTTTTTATGTGTATTAAATAATAATCCTCCATGAAGACTCTAGACCCTTAATATCCCTAGAAAGAATACCAAAACCTACATAAAAGTCCACGAACATAATATTGGTATGCCACCAAAGATGCCCATACATATTGAATGTTTTTTCCCTTGGATCATATTCAAAATTGTGCCCACATGTGCAAGGTTATACTCGAAAGTCACAAGGAAGGGATTCCTACAACCTACAAATGTCATTTGCATTAATGACACAAGGTCACATGGGTATTGAATCCCTAACCACTACATTAATGGTAGCAAAGGTTCTCTCTGTCTCCACTTTTGAAGGTACACATGGATCCACACCCTAAGAATTAAATAACATTTGTAGGAGGAAGGGAACCCTTTCTAAAAGGTGTGTCATCAAAATTATGCATTAATGACACTTTGCAACATGTGTAGAGGTGGGTAAGGTGAATAATGAAAATGGTAGAAGTATCAAAAATTGGATGTCACGAACACTCCAAGAGTCATACCACAAGTTGGGGATTAGGGTTCAAAGGTAAAGCATAATGATGAGAGGAAGTTTGACCCTCTAGAAAAGGCTTGGGAAGAAGCAAGGTTATGTAGAAAGAGATGAAGAGATGGAGAACTTTGAAGTCTTGATGGAAGAGGGGATAATGATGGGGAATGGGTGGAAGGTATGATTGAATGGGGAAGCCCAATACTCCAAAAAGGATCAAAGTTCAAGGGCAGGTGAGGGCCAAGGAAAATTCAAACTTAGAAGGGAAGGCATGCCCAAACAAGGAACTCCAAAAATTTGACAACTAATATACACTCGAAAAAATGGGCATGCCCAAACTTAGAAACTTTGGGGACTTTAGATAGATGCAAGGGGGAAGAAGAGGAAAAATAAACACACAAAATTGTACTAGGTGAGACAATAGAAATAGGAAATAGACATTTTGACCCATAACATAAATTATTACAAAAGGGGACATAACAATGGTTGAAAGCATGTCTCTAGAAGATAACATAGTGAAAGTGTTGGAGTGCATGAGAATAAGGAAACAAATGTTGGTAATAGAAAGTATAAAATTATAACAAAGACAAGGGAAAAAATGGAGGTTGGGGGAAAGTTATGCTAGGATGGAAAACTCTAAAACTTTGACATTTAGCATAGTCTTTATAATTTGAACTGAAAACCTCCACACTAGAATTTTTTAGATTTATGCAACTACCAACACATGATAGGCACATGGGAGATGATGCAGAACAACGCTTAGGAAAATTTGGCCAAAGGAGACCCATTAGAGATTATATCAAATTAGTTACAAGTGATGGGGAAAGATTTGGGCAGCTCTTGTAGGGGCTTTTGTCACATCCCACAAATTCTAACTATTTTATAAATATTATTTTTTATTTCATATCAATATTTAGCAAATATATTTATTAAGGTATGGTGTGGAAATTTAAAAATACATATGAACATCCATCAATGCATCAAGTTGACTTGAAAGAAGTTAAGTAGACTTATTGATAGTTTGATAGAGAAGGCACAAGTGGTTAGAGGAGACCAGATTGTAAAGATCCATTACGGACAATATGACATATTTCTACTACAAGGCATTATAAAGGGCGATTTTATATAATTTAGATGGAGGGGGAAAGGGGGTAGAAGGATTTAGTGAATAGTATGTTGCTACTTGGCCTTTGTAGAGGAACAAGTAGTTAACTTGGAAACCCTATTTTCTTTTACATTTAGTAGAGGAGGTATTACTCATGGAAGCCTCCTAATATCACTCACAATTTTCTATCAACTCTACTATGTGATTATGTGTATTTATGTTCATATGCATTGATCAAGACCTAAAATATATTGGTCAAAGCCAAGATTTTATTGTACATGGAAGAATTTGATGGTGGTCTCAATAGAAAATCTCATTCTTTTATCTTTGGGTAATATTTCCATAACAACCTTAGTATTCTAATTATTGGTGTCAAAGGGGAAATTCATTCTATATAACTCCATGAGCTCCTTGTTACTACCCTCAAAAATTTGGTTTTTCTTGCTACCATAACTTTCTTCTTCACATTGTGAACAACAATAGGCTTTTTTGGCATAGAATCAAGAAGCTAGATAATATTAGACTTAACCTAATACAAAAATCAATTTGGTTGCACATCGAGAGTGGCCATTTTTGGTGTTATATATTGAGGAATCCACAAGACTACCTAGGAATTTTCATATCCATTAAAAAACATTGCTACAAATATCATCTAAAATAGGTTATATTTTGTTATGTACTTTGAGTAGAAAGGGAGAAAGCTATAAGAGGCAATAGAGTATATTTCAATGCCTACAAAATATCTCAAACGTCATCCCTAGAGCCAAGGTTCTCATATGAAATCTATCACTAATAGAAGATGAATTTTGAGATGGGAAGTTAATCCTATATCTTGGTTTTGAATCCTATGACCAAGGTCTTAGCTCTCCACTTCAAAGAATTTAGTATGCTAATAGATAAACTTATTGAAAATGAGTCACTACAACTTAGCAATAGCTATGCAATCTTAGGGTTGGATCTTTATATCTTTTTTATATGTGTTAGATGGATAAACCTTTTGTGGTCCATATGGGGAAATCCTTATGGGATTTTTATTATTCTATTGTAGCTAACAATTTATCCTTTCTTTTTGGATGTTGTCTTTCATTAAGCAATGAAGTTCTGATGACCTTATTGCTACTATGATAATCACACCTGAATCCCATAAATTGGTTGTGTAAAAGAAGGGGATTGTATCTTAAAATTAGCATAGTCTATTCTCTAAAGTTGGGAATGGCATAACTCAAACTAGGTAGTAAATGGAGTAATTGAAAATATTTATTAGCATTTGGCATTATTTTGATTTTGAGTGCTTTGTTATTCAATATTTCTATATATTTGCATCTATTTTGTTCCATTGCTATTAGGGTTGATTTATAAGGAGTGAAGGCTTGTTATTTTGATATTTTATGAGATAGTCCACATTTCATCTATGTGTTATTGCTTTTCCTTAATGAATTGTGTCAAACAATTTGTGTGCCACATGTATGCTTTGACCTTTGCATATGTATTCGTTTGGGTGGAGTATCATTGTATATGTTAACAACCCTACTCAAGCTTAACATCATTTAAACATCGAGATATGCACATGTAAACAAATATGTATAGGTATTTAACCCTATTTTCTAGTATGCCTCACATTCAATGGTTGAGGGGGATATCTGAGAATGATCTATATTTTAATTATATCCCTATCATTGTGAATTTATACAATGTATAATATTTATAATTGTTGGAAATTGGTGTATAGTTGTAATGACCAATCTCAAAAGCATGTTGTAAAAGAGTTGAATATAAGTACCTTCCTTATGGAATGACCCTATAAACTAAAATGAAGTTGATATATATCACTTGGACATTATATTTTACAATAATGATGAGTAGAAAGAGTAAATGCACCATCTACACATGATATTCAAATGGACGTAGCATTACTAGCAACATTAGGTTAATATTAGATGAGCTAAATATACATGGTCAACCTTGTATATTATTAGTGTTAGCATGGGATGATAAGATAACTATCATATATGTTATGATTAATAAACAGAACATTTCATAATTAATGAAAAATCTAAAGGGAATGATAGAGATCTAGTCTCTATTTATCCAAATGGGTAATGTGTAAAGACTTGAATTGGTGATTACTTCAATTTTGTACATATTGTGTTATATATAAAAAAGGTCACAATATGTCGATACAAACAAAATTAATTTCTTATTGATAAGTAATCAACCTAGGAATTGTGTTAATGAGATGAGCCTATAAGGGATTATGGGATGTTCATATAGGATTATGAATGATATTGGGGCTAAGGTTTAATTTGAGATCTCAATGCCCTTGGATGGAAGTACTTTAGGATAATATTGATAAATTGGAAACTTGGTTTGGTTTTCCTACATATCGTTAAGCATTATTAATTTTTGAGAATTATTTAAAGGAATTATGTTGGGGTATGAAGTAGTGATCCAAGAATTTAGAGTTTTATTATTAATCAATAAGCTTTAAGAGTTATGATTTTGTTGTGGAATAAGTATTGGTAAATAGTGATTTGTTACACCCTTTGGTCTTAAAACCTTCTATGGTTTTCTATCTATAGTATTCTTTCTATTTTATTCCCATGAAGAATGTTACTTGAGTGGTTATGAAACCTTAGGTATATGAAACTATGTTTATGTTCCTTGAGATATATTTGGTGACGAAAACTACATGTGAATTTGATCATGTTTGGAAGTAGGTATGTAGGCAATCCTTGGGTGAAGGATGCCCTTGGACCCAAGTCAATAGGGAAGGGGTCTAGAGAAGAGATCCAAAGTTGGTGTTGTTCCTAAATTTGATTAGCTCTCCCTCTTTAGTATGCTTCAACTTGAAGCTGAAATATGCACTAGATAGTAGTGAACTCACCTTTCCAGTTAATATGTTCCCACTATGTAGGTTCAAGCTAATAAAATTTAATTTGTTGTCATCAAGCTTACCAACTGTGAGTTTTGTGGCATTTGGATTTCCAAAATCTAATCCAATCTTGGATGAAATTTTAAAGTCACTATCATTGTGGAACTTGTCTTGATGTGAATGCATGAGAATACCTCTAAACTCAACTAAACTAAAATAATCAAAGCTTTGTATGCATAACACTATGACATGGTGTCTTGTCTTGGTGATAAGTATATGAATGTATAGGTTAGCTTCAAGATACTAGTGAGTTATTTTTTTCAAGGACATAAGGGAATGATAGTCTTGGACATGACTTGGCTACAAATGAGTTATGGAAACTTATTAACTTGAACTTAATGATGATGTAAAATTAATCTATTATGATTTGATGGGATGAATATTTTTTGTTAAGTATGGATGGTCTGCTTGCTCTAAATATTTACCAAGCTTTGTGTTAAGTTTATGGCAAAGTTCCTTATGACCTCCTTTGCAGTTGCAAGCAATTAGCAATAAGTATTACCAAATATGATAGGGTGTTTTACCTTTACAAATGTCTAGTGGATAATTGTATGACAAACTTTATGATCGGTAATGCCCAAAAAATTTACATACTCAAAAGTAGAATATTGTAGGGGTTAACTTATGTCTAATAAAAAATGTTTTTCTAAGTATCAATTAAATGAAGTGGATGTACTTGATTACTTTGAGTTGGTATTTGTTTGTGTATATGTGTTTGGATAAAGGAAAAATCATGTGGGTTCAATGTGTTACTTGTGTGTTAATAATTTGACCTCGAAACCTTTCAAACATGTATAGGTTTATGGATCACTTTATGTGGCGTATAACTAGGTCAACTTGACCAATATTTGTGAATCCATGTGATATAAATATTTAAGTGTACTTGGCTATAAGATGACCCCAATGTCAAAATTAAGTATGATACAAGTGTGGATAGCCAACTATCACTAGTACCGTACTACAAGTGACAAATGCCAAGTATTATCTATTAAGGACTAGTTGACTTTCACCAGTAGCATGGAGATGAATGAAGACATGAGCTATCCATGATATGATATAGGAGTGATTTAGTTAGTTGCAACTAGTACTATGCAGTTGATGAATGCCAAGAGCTACCCATAGTATGATAGGGCTTAGTCGGATTTCATCATTACCATGCAAGTGATAGATGCTAGTCCTACTAGATTGGATCAACTTTTTCCATTGGCATGAATGCGATATATGTTAGGATCCTCCGACTTGAATGGTTCAACAAGCTATATAAATATTATTAATGGCCTCATGTGTTGTGTGTTATTAACTTTACACCATAGCTAGCGATGATTGCAAGTAGTATGGGATGCTTGCTTTTCTTCACAAGAAGGAAGAGAATGAGACTCATAGTGTAGTACAACATGCACTAACATTCTTTTTTTGGTTGGGATGTACTTAAAGGGTAAGTGTTAGTAACCCAAGTAATAGGAAGATGCTTGTAGTAGGTTGCATCCACTTTCTCTTACTAGTTGGTCACTATGTATGTGTGAGTCAATCATTGTGTACTTGTATCAAAATGTCCTTAGGTGTTGTGCATGTTGTTATACTTATGCCCTTGCTAGAGATGACAAGTAGTATGTGATGCTTATTTGTTATCATAAATGAGAGTGGATTAGAAAAATATGGAACCCACGATGTAGTATGGGATGCATTGGCATTTCTCTTCCCAACCAAGATGTACTTAAAGGATTATAGGCTAGTGAATCAAGTAACAAGGAAGGTCCTTGTGATAATTTTGCAACCACTTTCATTTTGCTAGTTGATCTCTATGTGAAAATGTGATGTTTAAGTTATTCAAATTATGTATGTTTTGGGTGCTTGAGCTAGTCACATTGTATATATGTGATGCATACATAAATTATTATATTATGTATATGTGATGTATGTGTCAATTGTTTACATTTTATTTATGTGACATATATCTAAGCCAATCACCATGTGTACCTTTTTGATGTATAAGAGAGTCACATTATGTATAAGTACCACAAGTGAGAGTTAGCCACATTGTGTATAGATGATGTATGACTGAGTCAAGCATTGTGTGAACATGTGTTGTTGGAATGATATGGTCCCTATGTGGTTTTGAGTGTATTTGTACATGAATGACTTGATATAAAATTTGATTGGAATGCATTTGGTATCTTAATATTGTGTATGGATTGTATTGGAAGCTTAAGAACAATTAATGGATTTGATTTAAAGGTGAGATCAAAGATCTAATATTAGAGGAGAGGATGAATTATCTCTATCATTGGTGTGCGAACTATAGGTCCTTTGATCACCAAGAAGAAATGCATGGGTAGGGTCATCATAGAAAAAATCTCAAGGTTTAGGTCCAAGTCCAAGGATGACCTTAACATTAGGAGATTACCACATTTTAGTGTGAGTATATGAGTTGTGGCATAGAGATGTCACCAACTATGGATGGAAAATTTATGAAGTTGGCTCTTTTAGATTAGATGGAAGATGCTTGGTCAATTAAGTCAGTACTTGTGTATTGAGAAAATTAAAACTTAGTGGTAACCGAGGTGTTGTTATTATAGCTTTCTTCTCTCCCTCTACCCTATGGATGCAATGAGCAACATCTCTCCTCTTAATACTCGAGTAAACTCAAGAATTTAATAGAAGGTAAATAAACTTAGTAATCCTGAGAGAGATTTTTTTTTTTTTATAACCTTTTCATAAGCACAAGAAATAAAGTACAACTTTCTAGATAATTTCAAACTTGAAAACATACATAATCATAGCTGAAATCAAAGAGAAGTCCTTACACTTTCCATTTATATTACATAAAATGCACTTGGAAAAAAGAATGGTTTTACCTCATAAGTTCAACTATCATATGCCATAACATGGAGTTCACTGCATTTGGAATGTTGATATCTATCTTCACGAGCCTCGATGAGCCATCTGCTATAGAGGGAGAACATCATCTAAGTGATTTTCCTCCAACCACATGACTCATGTGGTCCCCCGCACACTTCCTAACTGGAAGTGGTCCTGCCCTTCATGAAGGGTATAGATATAAGGAACTATCAAGTTTCTCCATCTGAGTTCTGGGATGTGTCCTACAAAACTCAATCGATCATACAACTCTAGAACCCTTCTAGCTAAGTATGATCATTCTTATTGGTCTCATCCTATAGTTTTACTTACTTTATTTGGTACTCTAGACACAAACTTGTCTAAACTGAAAATCCATTCTAGCCAATCGGACTTAGAATTAATCCTTAATCCAAGATATACGTGTAATATAAAGATTTAGGTATTTCTAACCTTTTTAAGAGTCCTTTATTTCGTTCTTGCAATTTCTAGAGTTTATGACTTTCTATCATTTTACTCTCTAGATTCAAATACCAAACATCTTTGATGCATTAAAACGAGTTTTGACATTATCACAAAATCTCTTAAAGTATTACAAAGACTCTTCCTGTCTTGTTCTATGGTCTTCTCCTCCTTTCAATGTCAATCAATATATATATGTACAATTTCATATCCGACATAAGAGTTATAGATTTCCTATATCCTCCTTGTTTCAATACTAGGGTTTAGGGTTTAGTTATCATATCATATCCATAGTTTTGATCTAAGTCAAACTTTCAACCCTTAAAGGGTTTGAGGGTATCTTACCCTCAACTGCATTTTAAGAAATAAATCATTCAGAAGTAATCTAAGATTTGAAATTTCAATAAATTCACATAAATATAAGTATTTAACCATCCTTGAACCCCCGTGTTACTTGGCATAACTCTTAGGTCTTTGCTCCTGCCACTAGTTCAAGGTCAAAAGATACAGGGGTTTTTCCCATCTAGTGGATTCTATTCTCATAGTAAATCTTCATGGTAATCGCATGTCGACATAATTATTGAACTTGTCCTATTTGGACACAAGGTTAATTAGCGACCCCAAACACAAACACCCCCTGTTGGAAGCTTTCTGATTAAATACAACCCTAATAGGGTTTTATCCATTCAAGTAAGAGAGAAGGTTATAATTCTAATTCTTCATTAATTAAATGTCCTTGACAAAATTCAGCTTCTAGCCCTGCTTGGGCTCCTAGTCTCCTCACCCTTCAGTCAGGCAACCTAATTCTGACCCCTCCACAATTGTGAGGTTCAATAATTTAGCTTCATCTGTGGTTATTGCTTAAACAATATGGTCTACATTTGTTTTCTCAAAGACTCTCAATAAGGAAGAACTAAAACTTTACTTCCGCAAGTAAAATCGGGCTAGGATTATTATTCCCAAGAATTAAAGAAGTTGACAACGACCAAAGGATGAAGTTTAAAGGAGAATCTAAGACGCTTGCAAGGAAAGAATTTATCTTAGGCCTGTTTCTCAATTGGTTCAAGTAAACCGAACATAATCTCTTGATAAATAAGAGCCATGAGGACTTCATAACTAATTCTTCACCGAATTACCAAACGATCTAATGAAGGAATTTAATATACATACTTTACGTTGCTGATCTCTAACCATCAAACATTTTCTTGTATGAGCAGAAGGAAAGTAACAACAGTTTACAGAAAGGCAAGGTGCCTCATCTTTTTCTTGGCACCCTTTCGACTTCTTAACTCCCTTGAGTGTTCTTCACGTGCTCCTTCTTCCCTCTGGTTCCGCACCTAATTTCTCTCCTCTGGAACGTGGCAAACATCACTCCAATCTCTGCTACAGCTTTCTACGTAGGCAGCTGTAGCTAACGCTTCCTTTCTCCCTCTTGCATCTATCTTCGTATCTTTACTATCTACACTCTTTTCATCAGCAATTTTCCCTCGGATTAGCATCGACGAATCTTTTTCCCAACTCCCAAAAACATTAAACGGTTACAAAAACCCTCGGGAGATAATGTCACGAGATGCGTATCTCCTCCTACAACGTTGTGATCTCCAAACTTTTTTCGAAAACCTTCTCCACTCGTATTTTATCATTAGCTAATGATCCTTAACGAGGTGGCACCCTAACTGCCATATGCAACGGCTTTGAATATCTGATTTGTAAGAAATTAAATTATAGTAAAGTGCAAATCCAAAAGGTCTGCTAATCTGTTCCCTTTAAACATAGAGTTATTTTCTTCCTCCTTAAGTTCGCAACCACCCACATGAATGATATTTCATGGTGTGTGATCAATGTAATTCAAATTCATCTTTAAGTTAGTTGGGCGTTTCTAAACCGTTTCCAATGTTGCCGACGCACAGCCACCGCCATGCAATAGATATCATTTTCCCTCAAAAGTGGTTGACGGCAGGTCAATAACCATTTAGCTTAGTTTTGCCAAGAATTCGTTACTTCATCCAAACCGTTTTCCTGCTACTGCCAACAACGAAAAAAGCCATTCTATCCTTCCTTATCGCCTCCACCATAAGTAAGACAAGAATCGGTTAAAAAAATAGTTAAGGATGGGTTACCAAGGCATGAACTACTTTGCGAGAGATTGGCATTTCATACAAGTGACTTGCGCCACCTTTGTGGCTTTTACACGTGGCCATAAATGGCTTTATAACCATTTGAAATGTATTTAAAATTTTGATATTTAAGACAAAACCTATATATGTATATTTATGCCACCAAAACATTTCATTAAGCTCCTCATTATTGAGTCGAGCAGTATCCAAGACCCACGGCTAAATTCATGGAATCAAAAAGAAATGGTTTAAGAAAAGCCAACTAGCATTCCAAACGACTTCACATACCTACAGGTAGTCAAACATATATGGCTTTGCACCATGACAAAACTTAGGGGTGGTGGTCTGATTGATCTATGCCACTATATTGGCATTTATTAATATTTCAGAGAATGACTTCCATATTATTATTTTTCTACCATCATGCATTTATAGATATCCTTTATAAATACCTCACCTGGGTGTTTTCAACTAGGAACAAGTCAAGAAGGAAGAAGATGTCTTCCTTTCCAAGAACCCTATTTATATTACAATGTCATAACATAAACTCATTTATGATATTGACAACTTGTCGAGTTGAGAAATAAACTTAGACTAAAAGGGTCAAGTATCACTTATCCGACTCAACTAGGTTCACCATTTTGCACTAGACCTAAGATGGTGACAACCTGTTATTTACCTTGTATCTATACCCTTCTCTCTAATGATGCTATCCCTCCCTTCCTCGAAGGGCAAAAACATGTTCCCTAAATGCAACTTGCAAACACCAACTCGAGATTAGTGTATCATTACTCGTTTCACAATCCTTATGAAATCGTCACGCCTTGAAAACTTTTAAACACATGTCAATTATAGCCAAATAAACATAACTCATGAAAACATTGATTTTTCCAGACATTTTTACTAAACGTCATATCATTGAATCATGTGTAATCATCTACTAATTACCTCAAAAGTAAAAAGTAAAACATAGTTAAAGTTAGGGGTGTAACACAATGAGGGAACTTGTCATGGTTTTATATTTGTAGCTTGTGTGAATGAGTAGATTGGAAAGGTTCGGGTCTTCCTTCCCCTTGTACACTACACTATCTAAGGTATGAGTGGTGCTAATGCTCAACAAGGGGACAAAATCATGGAGGGTGTTTTCAATGGTCTTCTTTAAATGTTGCAATGTAAGTCTCATTTATTTGTGTACTCTTGGCTTGGAGGTTGTGGTGGAGGTTTAGGGTCATCTTATGTAGCCATGCTCTTCTCCTAGGTGCTTATCCCCTTTGGGCTATCTAGGTTTAGAGGTAAGGGAGGTTAGTTTTTCCCTAAGGACCTTTCAAGTTTTGGGGGTTGATTTTGCTAACAACAATGGTCACTAGAAGAAATCTTGGGCAAGAACTATCAAAGGGTTGGATAACTCGTCTCCTACTCATTATTTAGTTCTTGTTGAAGAAAGCAACTATTTGTGACTCAATGTTCATCATGCCATTATTGATAGAGCTTCCTTCAAGTTGGGGAGTTTTCTTAGTGTTAATTTATTTTGGGCTAGGGACAATATTGATGTTTGAAAATGTATTGAGAGAAAATGGAAGCTTCATGGGTGATTAGGGATCCCAACTATGTTGAAGGTTTTCTTTTTACTCTCCTCTTTGCAATGAGATTCCATTCAAATCCTCTTGTGTGGTCCATGGTTTCTTGGCAATTCTAGTCTCTTCCTTAAAAATTAGATTCTTAGTTTTGACCCAAAGAAACAAAGCTTTAGTAAAGTCCTGATTTAGATTAGACTCCATGGATTGCCTTTGGAATATTGGGAGGAAGTAATGATGAGTACTACAAGATCCTTTGGTGAACTCATTGTTATTGATGAGGTGACCAAAACTAAAACTCATCTATTGTTTGTCAAAATATTTGTTAATGTTAACATGGATAAGGCGCTTGTCTCTTTGGTTACCTTTTCCTCCAAGTTAGGCATATAGATGCAAAAGATTGTTTATGAGGGACTCCATGGTAAATTGAAATAAATGCCATAAGGTTGGTCACTTGAATAAAGGGTGTAAGAACATTAGTAGAACATAACATTTCTACAAGAAAAAGGCTCAAAAGGAATCTTGTATTCCTCAAGCTATAGATGTGATGCCCTTGGGGTGTAGTGATGTGATGGTGCTCTCCTATATGTCTAACTCTGGAAGAATTTGATTGTGAGGAGGCATGTAGTTTGTCTTAGCCTAAACCAAGTTGTTTGTAGGAGGTGTTGTACCCAAAATGAAATTTTTGGCATTTTGTTTAAATTGAGCTAAACAATGTAAAAATGCCATCAAAAGTCTGTTTTAGGTCAAAACAAACATGAAGTCTTTGTGGGTTTTTGTCAAGGAACCTATGGTTAAATTTCTAAAAATCTAAAAATTAGGGTTTTATGCCCCTATTTTTAAAGAAACCCTTAAAAATAGGACCTTCTCGGAAATGATTGAAAATAATTCTGCTAGGGTTAATTGACTTCACGATCACACTGATCAAGTCAGAATTATCAAAAGACATGTTTTACTCTGGTGGGTCTATTCTTGTTTTTCAGGAACAAAGTTAGGAGCTTCGCAGCCATTAATGGCAAATTGGCTAGTACCAGGTGCTGAAAGCTAAACCTCAAGAACTCCAACGAAGAAGTTATGGCGGAAAAGGATGAAAATGATGTTCAACGAAGGAGATTCTCAAAACGGAAAAGGCCAAAATTTGGCTAACTCTGGAAGGTGCACGTTTTGCTGCCAAGGCAAAACACAATCTAAAGGTGAAAAAGGCACCCCTCTTGAAGAAAGGCGCCCTTGGATCTCAGAGGGCAAATGTAATCATTTGATATCTTCAAATCAGTCATCCTCTTCACTTTTGTGTTGGCTCGACAACGAAACAATCAACAAAATCATCTGATTTAGGGATCATTGACCAACCGTCAGCAAAGTATGGAGGATCCATCAGCAACGAAGATGCCAAATCAGAGAGCTTCATGGTAAAAGCGTCCCTGCTAGCTAGGGGCGCCCCTTAGTTACAGGCACCAGATGAATCCATCTGCTATAACTCTATACATGTTATCTTTCCAGCTTCCTCCCAGTTATGTGATCAATCTGACAACAGGTTCACAAGACATGCCAAACGATCACACACTGAGATCAAGCAGAAAAAGCCATAATTGAATAACTGGAAAGGCAAGCCAGGAATTGGCTAAGGCATGATCAAAAGCGCCCCTCTTGAAGAAAGGCGCCCTTTCTTGAAGGCATCCAGATTCAGTCAGAATCTTTACTGCCTCCTAGGATGTTCTCAACTATGACATGTCTCGTCAATGGAACTATCAACAAGAACTTTCGACAAATCAATCATCTGATGGAGGAGGTCAAAGGCAGGCAATTCACAGCATAAGTAAAACTAGTCAAAAGCTAAAAGTGCCCCTGTTGGCCAGGGGCGCCCTTGAGTTCGAAGGACATAAACTCACTATCATCAACTGAGAAGTCAGTCATCAGTGCAAGACCGACCTGGTTACCCGATGCATCGTCAAGCAGAGTCGTCTGACTCATCTATCAACAAGAACGTCAGATCAAAGCACAAAGGGTCTTAAAATCCCAAATGAAGAACAGTCAATGAAAATTGACTAAGGCACAACCAAAAGGCGCCCCTCTTGAAGAAAGGCGCCCTTCATTCTGGAGGCTCAAACTCAGTTTTTTGAGTTAATCTCTCCTAGGCATATCTCGTCAAGCTGATCCCATCTCAACAATGGATCTGTCAGCAACTACCAAAGACCAACTGAGTAGCCAGGATCGAAGATCAAACAGAGGCACTTCAGCCTGCAAAAATGATCAAAACTCCAAAAGGGACGCCTAAGAAAGTCAAAAGCAAATGTTCACTTGAGTTAACAAATTTTGGAAGCAAAAAGAGGCCAAACACTCCACAATCAGTGGAAATCACCTTTTGAACTTCAAATCAGGCTCAATCATGAGTTGGATGCCCAATTGATGCTTGCAACTCCAAATTGACATATCAAAGCATCTAGGCATCCATTATTCATTATTTCTTTGCAGGTTGAGGAGCTCAAGAATGGATATTTTTCTTCTCCAACATTTTTGAAGATCTGACAGAGGGGTTTTCACCGTTCTTCATATTTTTGAAGATCTGTTGCACAGAGGGATTATTTATCAGAGTTTGCATCAAAAGGCATAATTCTTCCAGATTGACAGTCGATAACTTCTAATCCACCTTCTGTCTACTTCCTTTATTTCTGTCTAAAATTCTTGCATGTCTGAGAAAACGACAAATAATCACAAATCTAGCCAACTGGGTATGATCAGCACATCTTTTTCTACAAAACCCACATGTTAGATTTTTCCAAAAAAAAGTAGCCCTGTTGCCCTATTTTTTAGGGTTTCCGAAAAAAGTCGTAATTTTGAAAATCAAACAAACTGGGTTTGTTCAGCTCTGAAGCACGAACAAAACCCATGTGTTGGATTTTTCCAAGAAAAATCACTTTCTGGTGCCTCGTTGCTTCTGCCACCGAAGGACTCTTGCATGTCATAGAAAAATACGTTTTTTTGAATTTCTGACGATCTGGGTTTGTTTAGAGAATTATTCTCAACAAAACCCATGTCTCAAAATTTTTCGTAAAAATTACCCTTGGTGAAGCTATTTTTAGCAGTTCCAGAAAAAGTTGTCCGAGCAGCATCGTGTGCACAGTCAATCTTCAAGGTTTTCATAACGCAATTCTCCCAAGACGAATACAAGACCAAAATGGTCTTACTCCATGATTTTCTGAAAACGACTGGCACTGATCTGCATCGGGCACACCCAGAGGTCAATCTAGACAGATTGACAAGCATAGACACAAGTCCACAGGTTCCATAATGGTTTCACCTCATATATCTGGTTGCCTTCCAAGGCCAGTTTAGAGGATTGTAACCGTTGGAATTTTACACATGCAGCAAGTTCATGTGCATTTCTCACGGTTGGAGTGATCGTGGTCAAACTTCGTGGTTTCATCATCAAGCTTCGCGTTTTCATCATACGACACTCTTCCATTGAGAAAGATCAAGGAAAACATCAAAGCTGCAAAAGAACGCGGAAGGTAGTCATTCCAAACTCAGAGCCGCCATCGGTTAATACTACACTACCTTCCACGTCAAAGTGGAAACACAGACAAAAAGAAAGGGAGTAACCCTCCTAAGGGAAGCAGAATAAAGGAGATGCATACATCAAGTTGCTGACAAGTGATAAGCTGACGATTGATAGTCATGTAACTATCTACGTATGAAGAAGTCAACAAATGAACAAAAGCATCGTTGACCAATGGTGATGAGGTGTCAAACACCTCAAGAAGGACATCCTACCCTCCAAAGTAGCAATAAATATGACTGAAGTCAATTTGATGCCCCTTTCCAAGTTGACTCCAGATCTCCACAGATCATGCATGTCAAATCCCACTGATCTAGGATGCCTAATTGACTCCCACGATTTGTGGATCTCAGATCTCCTTTAAAGGTGGATGTCTATTTTGGAGACACATTTGTAAGTTAAGTTCACTTTTAGTTAGGTGTCAGTCAACTGAGGTAGACTCCCAGTTTGACTCTTGTTTAGTTTCAGTTAACTAAAGTAGATTTCCAATTAATTGCTTGCTTACCTACTTTTAAACATAGGAATAAATCTTGTTGATTGGCAAGAACTGATTGTTAACTCAAGGAGATTTTAGGGTTGCCTACTCCTTTGAGTTTCTATAAATAAGAGCCTTAGGCTTATTATTTGTTTAACCTTTATTTGCTAAGCAAAATTGTTGCGCCGTTGTTGCCAAAGTTAACTTGTTTATATCTGTTCACTCTTGGATGAGAGTTTGTTGGTTGATCGTAATTGTGCATGATTTTGTGCCTTTGTTGTCCCGACCTTTATAATTCTTTGGAGAAAGCTTGAAGAAATAAATCAGATGGCGCATGCTAGCTTATTATAAATACTTGAGTCTATTCAAAGTCTTGTTCTAAATAGTGCATTGTTTCAATCTCCTCCTTGGACAAGTGTCGTCGCTTCCTTGGATATTTTGTCATCGATCATTATCGTTTGATGTTGTTTAATGATTTGTCTTGCAGCCTACACTTTGGACAGGTGTCGTCACCTCCTCGGGAATCTTGTTAGACAGGCCATCATTCCTTATTGTTTCCAGTGAGCTATTTCCAAGCCTACACCTCGGACAAGGGTTCCTCTTCCTTGGCAAGTCTTAGATCCAGTTTACCGTAAGAGAGTGTTTACTTGTATCGAGTCCTATCTTGGTATATATTCGAGAGTTCAAAGCCTCGGCCATATTCCATTGAGATGGAGTATTCAAGTGATCCAACCAATCCATTTCGCTCCTATGCCCTCATGCTTTGTTTATCTTGAGGAGGTAGGATAGTTTAGAAGCTTAGTTAGTTGTAGTTAAGATATGCAGAAACCAGAGAAAAGCTTAGCTACGACGCATTGTGTTTATGCACCCTCGTGTCCTGCCACTGAGTAAAAAAGATAGGAACCTTAGTACACCCCTTTTTTACAGTAGAAAATCAGCAAAGAGAGATCTTCCTCTCTATAATCCGAAGAGCATGTACTAACACACTTGCAATAGTTGTTTGTTTCCAATAAGCACTCTAGAGGTGCTAATTGAAACGCCAACAGGAGGCGTGTAAGTAGAGGAAAATTGTTTAAGGTGGGTGAGGGTGGTGAGACCTAAGCTATACAAATCCTTAGCTCTACACTTGAGATTCAGCATGTTCCCACCTTGTGGTTAACCACCACGAAGTTTGATTCACCTCTAAGGAAAGATATGGATCCTGTAACCTCTTTAGATTCTGGATTGGTTCTTGGAGACAAAAGTCATTCTAAAAGGGAAGTTGGTTCTTTCAAGTTAAAGGGATGGGCTACTAGTAGATTTAAAAGTTCCTTGAAGTGCTTTGGCTTCAAGCCACCTTGAGTTGGCTAGTATATCATTACTTATGAGTGAACTACCCAAAAAAATTATACGGTATGGTTTGTTGATTTTTTCTTTTTAGCATTTATATTGTTTGTTCCATGTTTGTGTCTCATAGCATTTGGCCTTCATTGATATATATATTTGGTCAATATAAAAGGAGTATGCCCCTTTCAAAAGCTAACTTTTACTTTAATAGAATGAAGACAGATTGCCAATCTAATGATTTACTTGTGTAGTAACCCTCTGTACCTCTTAATCCTTTAGAAAAGGAATTTAATTATTCACAAGAAAGAAAGGGTAGTCGTCAAAATGCAAATTTTGTATCAATAAATAGCATTCTATGAGCTTATGTATCATTTCTCTACAAATTTGAAACACAAGTTGAAGTTTTGAATTAGCTAACACAAATTTCATATTTAGTTTCTATATTATATAGTATACTTGAGGAGAAATCCAATCTATTTATTCTTGTTGCAAAGACGAAATAACATCCAAATGCATCAAAAACAACTCAAGGCCAATGTTACCTTCAACAAAGATGCAAATTTTGTTGAAAAATAATACAATGCTGAAAGATTAAAATTATAATAACATGATTGAATAATGATCATAAATATTAATTTATTAGGGATAGTTACCCACACATCAAAATATGACTTATATAAAGCTTTTTCAAAACACAACTTCCCAACAATTAACATGACACTAACTAAACATTTTAATATCTTACATCACTAAGTCACTAATATAACTTTATTGCAAAATGTAACCTTTTTTTCCAACACCCCTCCAAAGGTTTACAATACAAAAAACAAATAATAACATGCTAACCAATCATAACCTCATATTCTTCAAAATCTTATTTTTGCACATATTTCTTAGACCAAGTAAAACTCCATGAAGCTACCTTGTAATCCTCATAAAGGCATAACTCCCAAATTGAATTCTTGATTTCCTAGATTCCACATACCAATCTCTCAAATTATTGGACAACTGTCCATGTTGAATTGCATCCATATTACTACATCAAGTTGTCTCATGACCCTCATAAGAGTATAATTCTTAGGATCCACAAACCCCTAACCAATCATAACCTCATATTCTTCAAAATCTTATTTTTGCAAATATTTCTTAGACCAAGTAAAACTCCATGAAGCTACCTTGTAATCCTCATAAAGGCACAACTCCCGAATTGAATTCTTGATTTCCTAGATTCCACATACCCAACCTCCCAAAAATCTCTCAAATTATTGGACAACTGTCCATGTTGAATTGCATCCATATTACTACATAAAGTTGTCTCATGACCCTCATAAGAGTATAATTCTCAGGATCCACAAACCCCTAAACTATTTGAACAACCATCTATACCAAGTTTAATCTATGTTAGATTCTTCCCTATCTTTAAAGTATGGGCTTCTTAATATATGAATTCTTCATCATAAATCACCTAGTGCTGCTCATGCAATGAACCATCTTTGAGTGAGAAGCTAGCTCGAGACAAAGAAAACCTTCCAACCTCAAATGCCTACAAGCCTTTTCATTGACCATGTTACACTCTATCCACCTAATGTCACATGAGTCTCATAAAGCTCCGTCAAAGTTAGCATGGATAGCTCCAACATCACAAACATTTGATAACATAACAAAACTAAACATTATCAATATTAAAGATGCAAAATTCAATCAAAAATATATTTTTTTATATAATATTATCTAACACCTTATTTCTCCATTCCAATTAAAAAACTAATTTCTTATATCTTGAATTAAAAAAAAAAACTCATCATAAGATTCAAAAATTACAAAATCCCTTATTTCTCCTTAAATTTGATTTTCTCAAATCTACCTGTGATATTTTTTATGTTTTGACTTAAAATATGAAAGTAGTGGTTATGATCTCCACACAGATCAATGTATTATAAAATTCTCTCCATTTATGCAATGCCCTAGCAAATGAATCTAAAAACGCTGCAAATAATCTACTTCAAAAATGCTTTGAGTGTTAAATTCTCTCCTTCAGATAACATATCGCATTCACGTTGTTGACAATCGCCTTCTCTCCATGTGATGTATATGCTGCATCTAATTTTGTAGGATGCAAGACGTAATAAACTTGCATTGTGATTTCATTTGTCTTCATTATTGCGGCTAGCAAAGCTTCCGAAAGGCATTGAGGTTGCAATTAAAACTCAAAATTCGAATTCCAATCAATACGCTAACAATAATTCTTACATGAAATGGCTTCTTATCTGCACCAATATCTAACGATTTAGATAACGCGTCCAGCATGAATGCTCTGCATACATCTTTCAATCATTGTCTCTGTGCTTCTTCTAGAACAAAAAAATACTTAAAATGTTTTGTATGTTGGGCTCTAATATTATGATGAAAAATGACAGAACGATGTTATAAGATATTAAATTTTTATGATATAACAAATAATATCTAATAATAATCATAAACATGAATATGAATTTTATAAGTATTTTCAAAATATAACCATTCAATCATTTGACAATTAATATACTAACTACACATTTTAACTGCTAACATCATTATATAACACAAATTAATTATAAAATGTAAAAATATTATTTTTCAAAAAGTTCTACATTAAACAGATTTATCAAAACTAATTTATATTATAAATCAGATGATTTTATTACAAAATATAAACTTAATTTCCAACAAATTTCACATTAAATAGACCTGTCATATAATTAATCTTCCATTATCAACAATTTACATGAATAACGAGCTTAAAACAGATCATCCTTATCAGATGAGCATAAATGTGAAATTTAATCATTTTTTCTTACAATATATATTTTCTGAGTACACAATTTCGAGCTCCTAGTTTTCAGTATCTAACTTACAATATATATTTGAAATTCAGTTTTGATAGCATGTCCACTGTAGGCCTAAATTTAACAGTCAATTTCACATTAAATAGACCTATCATATAATTAATCTTCCATTATCAACAATTTACATGAATAACGAGCTTAAAACAGATCATCCTTATCAGATGAGCATAAATGTGAAATCTACTCATTTTTTCTTACAATATATATTTTCTGAGTACATAGTTTCAAGCTCCTAGTTTTCAGTATCTAACTTACAATATATATTTGAAATTCAGTTTTGATAGCATGTCCACTGTAGGCCTAAATTTGACAGTCAGCCCTGTTCATCAAGTAATATTTATGATGGTTATTTATTTAAAGTTGTTTTTAAACTATTACGAGATATCTTATTTTTAAAAATTCATACATAAATTAAATATATATATTGAAATAATCTTACATAAATTTTGACAGTTTATTCAAAATCTCCCATTTCATGTGATAATTTTTAAAAAATTTGATTATATTTCATTAAAAAATATATAGAGAATTTATATGACCATCAAATTTAAGCGCCATGCAGCTCACTGCACTATCAGACAATTGATGACAGAAAGGATGAATGTTACTTCCATCATAAACCTGGCACAAAACCACCATACAACATAATATTTACGATGCAAGCTCTTCTATTTGATGGTAGCTGAAAAGGGAAACATTCCAATATAATAAACCCAATGGGAAGATACCCGTGTCATAAAATATTTATCCTGTAATCAAGCTACAAAAGCTATAAAAAGCACATATGAACTAAATATATAATAAAATGAGGCCAACCAGAGAAGCATCACCTGTAATATTTAACTGATGACGTCATGACTACTAGGTTGTATAATCCAGAGGATTCCTATTGACATCCTTGTACAACAAATAGCGTGTTCGAGTCTTGCCAAGTGCTGCATACCTGGGCACACGAGCAACATTGAGATGAAGACATTGAAATCATAAATCGCTCCTGATAGACTCGGATGAAAAATAAAAGTTGCTTATTCAAAAGCATATTACCATTGTGGCACAAATGGTGCCATCCAAATAGCATCACCGGCTTGCACAGGATGCCTGAAATTAGAATCAGAAGGGAAAAAATTATTCTTTTGGCCTTAAAACAGTTTATGAAATACAAACTTTAGCATTCAATATTTTGTTAGAAATAAGTCTGAGTAAGGTAAACTATTTTATGGATTTTATGTCGCTAACTACTGTGTATATTAAATAAGCATCCAGTAGATCACAACAATTCTGACTCGAAGCGGCAAACAATCAAATATAATTTTCAACAGCTTTTTCTAAGTAGACAGAAAGGATTTCTAATCGAATCAACATTTCTACAAAATTCTGTAAATTACGAAGTTGCTGATTGGAAACAAGCTTTATTTCAATCTTGCATCGTCTTTACAAGGACTGGGTGTAAGGCCCACAGGCTCAATGATTTGCTCATATGCATTACAGTTGTGCATCTTGTATTAATTGTGTTATATTTAAATTAGAATGATTTGTGTTGAGATGAATATGATGTGGTTGTATGTCGGTTATGCTTTGCTTGAATTACATTCAGTTGGTTGGTATATCATATGCTTTGGCTAGTTATATCAGGCAAGGACACTTGACAAGTTAATTAAGTGTGCAGGTGTAAGGTTTAAACCATGGTTGCTAGGAGAACGGTCCTAGTACTGGTATAGGAGACTGGGACCAATGATGGTACGTCTGTTTTGAAAAAAACAAAAGACGGGGGTAATTGGAGACTTTTTTTTTAATATAATTTAATAATTTATTAATTTGGTAACATTAAAACTGAAAATGTCATGGCATTGAACTCTCAAAACAAGAGTACTAATAAAGTTTAACATTAACTTTAAACACACAAATGTCAGACTTCAAACTACATATTTGATATTACATATTGAAATTCAGAAATGTCAATAGCTTGATAGGTTTATACACATACAAAAAATTAAAAAAATAAATTAAAAGTCTATTGTCTACATTTCTATGTCATTGTCATCCATTTCTGTCCTCGTTTATGATGCTCTCCTAATACTCATCACTCTCAAGCTCAGGTTCCTCTATTGGTAGTACAACTCAGGGTAAATCACTGAGGTTATCTGCTT
The DNA here is from genome assembly GCA_007115665.2 of Sequoiadendron giganteum. NCBI lineage: Eukaryota > Viridiplantae > Streptophyta > Pinopsida > Cupressales > Cupressaceae > Sequoiadendron > Sequoiadendron giganteum. The sequence goes on along the minus strand of CM021104.1, from coordinate 389,933,024 downwards.
CAACAACTTCATCCACCAAGGCTGCAACTTCTCCATGAGGTGAAATTTGGTTCCATTTTTCTTAAGGACCCTCCTTGTACCTAGGCTCTACATAAGAAAGAAGGTGAAGTGAGCTATGAATATACACTAGGTTCTCCGCATTCTTTGACCCCAATTGGTTCCTCTTTAGTGAATGAATAAAACTATAAGTACTACAATTTCTCTCACAAGATGAAGAGCTGACTACATGTGAGAGCAATCTCATTGCAAATGAGTGCAATTCAAGGGTTTCACCTCCATGGTTCCACCACAACTCTATAGGGTCTTTCTTTGCATGCATATCATATAAACCTTCCATGGAAGAAAAATCACCATGCCCATGTGAACTTATTCTATTGAGTCCTCATAATTGAAGCATTCTCACCTCAGTGATAAATCTTTTTTATCGTCATATAAAGCATAGTAACGAGACTCGGACTCGGATCGGACTCGGCTAGGGGGACTCAACTCGGGACTCGAGACTCGGACTCGGCGCAGACTCGGAAAAATGAAAAAAAGTTGAAAATACCCTAGAAATTTAGAGATTTTTAAGGATTTAAAACTTGTTTCAAGCACCCTTTATTGAATACAATACAAATAAAAGAAAATTTGATCACATACACAAGTATACAACGATCACATAAGTATAAAGTACACAAATTGTAGTTGCGCCGCTGAAGGAAATAGCATACTTGGATATATAAAATTAGTCAAATGTATACAAAACTCATGGAATATGAAATCCATAACATCAAATGTTCCATACAAATATGAAATATCAAAACAATAGCTATAAGTCTATGACTCTATGGCATAGTGGAGCCAGCATCCTTCCTACGAAGGCGTCTAAGGATCCTGGATGATGAAAAGTTACATAAGTATTGTAAAATGAAAAGTTTTAAGTTCTTAACTTTAAATTTGAATTCGATAATGAGATACATCTAGATTCTAAAATAATACAATTTAAATATAAATTTTAGAACAATTAAACAAAAAAGAATTACCTGGCTACATGGAAGGGAATGGTGCAGTAGTACCAAAAGTCTACAATTATCTTTTTTGTTGCATCATGTGCGTCCTTGTTCCAACCCATGCTCTCAAGCGATGGTTGGGAACCAGGAGTAGTGCGTAGTACAAAATATGAGTCCATGACATCAAATGTTCCAAACAAATATGAAATTTGACTGTTTAAATAAGCTAACAAAATGCTAGAAATGACATAAAGTACAAGAACAAGAATACTAAACATGCAAGTAATCAAACTAATGAAATGAAATGACAAAAGATAAATGATAGAAATAGACTCATGGGCAGTCCAACGCTATGTAGCCTTCCATAAATATCCACATGAACAACCTACACACATAGAGACAATGAAAATTGTTGGGGCTATTTCGGGGCGTGCCTTAGTTAAATCTCCATTTTGGTGTTTCCACCTCCAACGACAACCAAGAAGACAAAGAGATAAAGAAATAGACAATAGACAAGAAAGAGTGACGAGATAAAGAAAGTAGACATGCTAGATATCAATATGGTACTTACAAAATACAATAATGACAATGTAAGAGTGTTTACCCTCCCTTTAACGAGCTTGTAAAGCAGAAAGAAAGTGCAACACTTGAGAGAGCCAAGACGAAGATGTAGGAGCCAAGAACATGCAAGATGCATGAGAAAAATGGTGTAAAAGAGATTGAGAGAATGAGAATGCAAGAAGGAGAATGAGAGAATGAGAGATTGAATTGCAAGAATGAGTGAATAGAATGAATGAGAGTTTGAATGAAGAAATGCATGCAAAAGGGTCATTTTCTGGTGCATCTGCGATCACAAAGGCATTGCACTTTGCAGGAAGGTGGAAGTGTAATGTTCCAACAACAACATGATCAAGAATCTTGTCAGGATGTTCACCTGACATGCAGACGTGTGTGCATCACGAAAGCGTTCTCGACAAAAAATACTTCAAAGACCGAAAGCGATGGGGTCAAGGATGAAATTGAAGGTGAGGTAAAAAGGGAATTTTTATTATTGTCTTTATTAGGCTAAAGTGACCTAGTTATGTAATGTGAAATTTTACTAGGGGTGTAATTTTACAACATAGTGAGCTAAAGTATAAAAAGTTTTAAGAGAATATACCTAGGATGAAGAGGATGTAGACCTTCAATTCAGTATATATGTGATGTAGAGAAGTTGGGCTAGGACATGAAGACGATGCAAGTCTTTCATCATGTAAAGATGACTGCAATCTCACCACAAACATGTTAGGAAAAAAAGTGAAAAATAGACATGATAAAATTTCATAGACATGACATGACAAATATGACAATAGCACACTTAGATATATAGTCAAAGACTCAAATATATACAAAACTCATGGAATATGAAATCTATGACATATCAAAAGATTCAAAACAATAACTAGAAGTCTATGGCTCAAAAGAGCCTGCATCTTTCCTATGAATGTGTCTAAGATAGGTCCTGGATGATGTAGTAGCCATAATCTCAAGTATCAGGGAAATTGCCCTGATGGGGTTGAGAGGTAGTGCCCTTTGTGGGGGTTGAGGCGTAGTTCCTCTAGTGGGGGTTTGGGGGTAGTTCCCCCAATGGGGTCAAGGGGCAACGCCCCTTGCGGGGCTCTGGGGACAGCACCCCCAGCGGGGTCAAGGGGCAGTGCCCCTTGCGGGGGTTTGGGGGCAGCGCCCCTTGCGGGGGTTTAGGGGCAATGGCCCCAGCGAGGTCAAGGGGCAACGCCCCTTGCAGGGGTCTGGGGGCAGCACCCCCAGTGGGGTCAAGGGGTAGCGCCCCTCGCAGGGTCCCGGGGCATCATTTTGCATTCACAATAAGTAAATAAATTAAAAAAATCAAAAATCAAATATCATGTATTTTTTATCACTTTCAAACCTTGCCTTTGTCGAGTCCTGCTGATGGGACTCGCCTGGACTCGGCGAGTTTGGCGAGTCTACTAGACTCGGCGAGTCCAGCTAGGACTTGGTAGGACTCGGCCGAGTCCGAGTCCGAGCCCCCAGGACTCGGCCAGGGTGACTCGACTCGGGACTCGCCGAGTCCTGGCGAGTTTGGGCGAGTCTCGTAACTATGAATTATAAAGCCCTCTTATTGGTCACTTGTATTTCATACCATTTAAGGCATAGGAAACACAATGAAGGGGTGTGTTAAAGTTTGTTCCACCTTCCATGTATTTTTAATCTATCAAAGGATATAGAGAAAGATCCCTTGTATCTGTTGTTTTCTTTACTCTTTCACACATGGAATCTATTTCTTCATAAGTTTCTCCCAAACATGGCTAATTGAAATCTGCAAATTTGATCACCTAAATCCACAACAAATTTAACATCATCCCAAAAATGGTCATTAAGGACCATACCTCTCACCTCGATAGTAGTATCCAATGTAGATTGTCTCCAAGCTACCCATGCATCATTAACTACTGTGGAACACAAAGCTCCTTTGACTTCACAAAGATGCTCAAGAAGAATAAAATAAAAAGCAAACCATGCATCAACAGGTTTGAAAAGTTCCACCTTGGCAAATTTTTGATAAATGGCTTATGTGTGGTGAGTTAAATATGAGCATCTGTATTTTTCTGCCCTTTTTAATTTGATCTAAAGTCCACGGAACTTGCCAATATCTTTGAGTGCATTATTCAACAAATGCACACAACATGGTGTCCAAAATATATGCATGTACTTATTTTGCACCATCATACTTATTGTTTTACAAACAAGGGCAACATCTATAACAACTTGGACTACATGTGATGCCCCCACCTCCTCAATGCTGTCACATAGCTAGTTATGAAGGAACTCTGCATTTTTTTCTCACCTTGAACAATCTACTGCCTTCAAAAAATAAAGCCCTTTGCTGCATGTTAGCATGATATTAAGTAGTGGACGATTTCTAGCATATATCTACCAATCCATCACAATATTGCATCCTTTTGTAAACCACAATCTTTTCATTCGTGTAGTTTGTTATTCTAATCGATTTTTTTCTTTATCAATTAGAGTATGTGAAGCTTTTCATACCTAGCTTGTTTATACCCAGCTGGTCCATTATTAATAGTTTGAACCATCTCCTCGTAGAAAGGTGAGCAAGCGACCATTTGCATAAAAGAAGTGTGCAATCACTGCATCAACAGTTTCTCGACCTTGCACATCAAATAATCTTTTCTATAGGAGCGAATTTGCACCCCTTAGGCAAATTCCCCTTTCATATACCCTCACCTTAGAAAACCAAGTCCAAAGGCGAAATTCCACATCACCTACCTGCCTTCCATCCACTTGGCATTTGTCTTGTGTGTTGGTGAGAGAAAATTTGTCGGGGAAGCAAGCGCGGCGTGCAGATGTTTGTGCGGCACGTTGCCGCCCCTGACAGATTCTTGCGTTTGAAGTTGGTAGAGATGTTACACACCCGATTGGGGTCGAATTGTAACATCCCTCTTTGACCAATCGGCCCCAAAAATGGTAGATTCTTCTCATCCCACCTTCAAAAACATCCTCTATTCATTCATTTGGAGGCTTTTGGGATCACCTACAAATTCAATCACTTCATTCTCTTCACTCTCAAGCAGCATTCTAGCACTCTATTGTGAGCATTGCAACAATTTTGAAGCTCCATCAACTCCACATTGCAAGTGTGAAGCAAGCCATAGAAGTGTGGGCTTGGAGTCTTGCGATACCTCCCTTCATCACCGCTGCGGCTGTGGTGACTTTGATAAGTCCATTCCTTGCATTCTCCTTCCATTGGCTAGTGAGCTTTTGGGTGGAGGTGGTTAACACTTCATTCCTCTCCTTTGTGATTTGATTGAGTAGCATAGTATTGTTTTGTAGTGTTCATTGCAATCTTTACTTTCCACTTTCTTTATCGCATATTCTACTCCGTTGTTATCTGGTTGTTCGTGGAGGTGGAAACACCAAAACGGGGGTCTGACTGAGGCAGACCCATATACAGCCCCAAAAATTTCCCCTTCTTGTTTGTGTGTAGGTGGGCGTATGCATGGAGCTAGCTAGCGAACTAGCGCTTTTGAGAGATTATCTTCGTCACCCTAGCTCTTATCTATTTGCTTTATCATCTCCGTCTTTATTTTTTGTACTTTCTCATTCTGTTTTTCTCGTCTCAATCAACTAGCGAGGTTGTCAATAGGACTTTTGGCGGTTTTTGTTGTACTTGATGTTCTCTAGCCGTCCTCGGATAGAGAGTTGTCTGAGGCACAGTCCCAACTCCAAAAACCAACTTGCCTAGCCCAAACCCGAAATTCGGATCTGTAAAGTGACAGAAGTACTACATAGTGCTCTTCATTCTTGATACCCTTCCTTTAGAGTGAGGTAAGTTAGGGCAGCCCTCTGCTCTCGGCTCTCTGTGACCTGGAGCCTTGACGTGGTTGATCCCCCTCTCTTACATTTTTGGTGAACCTGATGTGAACCATTTTGGTTCCGTTTAGCAGCGTTGAAAGCTCTTTTCCTCGTGTTCTAGGAGTGTTGTAGGTGTGAGTGTTGTGAGGCCTTTCGCCTTGCAACCCAACCTGCGACCCGTAGTAGGCGTAGTTGGAAGGTTCCATAAGTATCGCATAACGTAGCCTTAGTTGGGCCACTGTCCGACTGTCGACCTTTGGGGAGCTTTGTGAGAGTATCGTTTAGTGTGCGTGATGGCCTCTTTCTTGCATCTGCCTATCCCCTCTGCACAGCTTGCAAGTAGTGGTCCAGGTATAACCTTCACCTCACAAGACCTGCTGATGGGTTTTAATAAAGAACCATCTCCTCTTTACATCCCTGCACAAATCAATAGAAACACTGTAGCAGGTGTTCTTGTTGACTGAACGTGTCAAGTGAATGTGATAACTGAGGAGATTATGTTAATGAACTTCTTACATAAAGATGGGTACAACACACCTGTGAGCACCATCAATATGCATAATGGACTTTCCGTACCTCCCCTCGGTAGCATTGTTCTGTCGATCCTTGTTGGACCTAACTCTGTAAACTTCTTGTTTGACATAATTCTGGGGTCTGAACTCTTCAGAGTGGAGTTGGGCATCCCCTGGCGAGTAGCTATGAACGCAATTCCCTCGATTGTGCATAAATGTCTGAAGTTTATCCATGAGGGTTCCGTGCATGTGATCCATGACACTAGCTATAAACCACCAGTTGCATGTGGTAGCTATTCCTTATATCACTTTTGGCCTGCACTCGTTGGTCCCCTTCCACCTAGGAAGAACCTCTTGTACCAGACATATCAAAAGTACAAGAAGGGATGCTTAGCGCCTAAGGTGAGGTACCCTTTGTCTCCTTATGTTGTCTAGCATAGGGCCTGCCTAAAAGCTGACAGCGATGCCGCCAAGGCACGTAGAAGAGAAGAAGAGAAGCGCTCTCGAGGCCCCTCTTCTTCCTCTTCCGCTGTCCTGCCTGACGCTTCCTCTCGCTCTGCTGAGGCGCCATCAGATTTTGTTTCGGGTTTGGAGGAGAATCCTATGGTGCCTGCTTGGCGAAAGCCCAAGCGTCTTGTGTTTGAGCTTCATGTTCTTCCCACGAAGCCTAGGCCCGTTCAATATGGTAGAAGAAAGGGTCCCTGAGGGGAATCCTCTATGTCTCGGCCTCCACGGCCTCCCACCTCTCCTGCTCCTAAAGCAGTGAATGGGAAGAGGCCCGCTGCTAAGACACTAGAGCCGACTCCCCTTGCTGTCTCCCAATCTCTTCCGCCTACTCCCGTTCAAGAGTTTGTCCTTCCGTCGGAAGTGGCTATGATGGACATCCCTATGGTTGAGCAGGAACCTTCTGTCCCTTCACAGCTCCCGGCCTCTAGCTTGAAGAGCCATAGAAACCCCCTTGCACGTGAGTGCAAGGGTCAACGAAAGGCCCTGGCAGCTAAGCAAGCCTCTTTGTAGAGGAATGAAGGAGAGATGACCGCCGCTACTTCAGAGCCTCTTGTTGTGTCCTCCTCTCTCCTCCGCTCTGCCTTCATTCAATCAAGTTCAGCCTCGCTGCCGACTCCTGCTGTGAGTGCGAGTGCATCTGACCCTAAATGGGTGTAGGTGTTTATCACTCCTTCGGTCAAGCCGCCCCCTTTTGGTGTCCCTTTTGAACATCCCACCTTTCCCTAAACTCGTGGACATGTTGAATACCTCGGTGGTGTCCATCGCAATCTTCTCCTCCTCCTCCGCACCTCTTGCCTCGTTTGTGGGGAGTTCACATCCCCCGACGAAGCAGAAGGTGGAGGTTGGCCCATCCAGCAATGGAGGGCATAAGAGGAGTCCACCTTCTCCAAAAGGTGGTCCTATGCTAGCTTGTTCCATTCTAGTGATGGAGCAAATCCCAGCTTCTCCTAAGTTTGTCACTACTCCTGAATCGCTCAATGAGCCAAGCAGTGAATCTTGGGTGCCGCCCTCCCCATCCGTTGAAGTACAAGGCACTCCTGTAAAGTACATGTTCAATTCTTTGGACGAGGTCTTGGCCTTGTCGATGATTTTTGCTAAATCGCTGAGCATAACTCCACAAGAGCCTAATGGAGAAGACCTTGCAGGGCCTTCTTCCTCAGCCCTTGTTGTGGGAGGGTCAGAAGCTCCTCCCCTTAATATTTCACCACTGCAGGCTCGTCCGCCTTCCCCTTATAATGATCTAGATTGGGAAGCGGATAACCTCTTGGTCGATGAGTGTTAGGGGGAGGCCTCTTCTTTATCTTTAGATTAGATGCGTGTTTGTTGTGATGTGTTCCCCCGTGCTTGCGTTATGTGTTCTTGGATGACCCTTGTCACCCTGTAGGTGCTTGGATACAAGAGTGATTTTGTGTCGTAAACCTTCTTCTATCTGTATCATCATTCTTCCATGTTTGTGTCTTGATTTTCAGTAAATTGAGGATGATGCAAAGCGTTGGGGGCATTTAGGCTTCCCTTCCATGTTGACCCAATTTTTTATTTTTCACTTTGCTTTCCGTGCATTCCTCTTAATCTAATGGGAATTGATGATCTTTCACTTTGCACCGCGATTACCTATTATTTATATAAGCATGAGTAGATCCGACCCCGCAAAACTAGATCCCCCTATCTCTTGTGTTTTCTCTTCCTATCTTTTTTGCTTGGATTGTGATGTTGTGGTGCCTATGTGTTGTCCCTAATGTGTGCGACAACATCACCATGTTGACATCTCGCTATGTCCCGCGGGCCACAACATCACCATTTTTCTTTTTTATGCTTGATTTTCTCTCCTTAGGTTGTTGCGTGCCTCTGCGTTCAACACGCACCACCCTAAGTGGGGGCTATCATGTCAACCTCAAATTTTCAGCAAACAAATTTGTTGCCAACAAATCTTTTCTCAAAAATCCTTGCAAACCTTTTCAAAAATCGCATTCTCAACTTGGACTCTCAACGGAATGTGTTTTCTTCATCATGGGTTCACAAAGAAAGAACTTGAGAACTTTCCTCTGAGGAGGGAGGAGCTTTTTCTTGCGGGAAAAGCCTCGACCTTCCCCTCGCGAAGGGGCATTTTCTTTCTTTCGAATTCCTTGATGAAGTGAACATCTTTTAGAAGGATCCCTTGATGTTGAATCGATTTGCGAAAAACATTCTTACACTTTCAAATAGCGTGTCCCTTGAGTGGACCCCTTTTCTTTTGTAGGGTTCCTGAGGGACCCCTTTGAAAGCCTTTTGACTTCTTGACTATCTACGTGACTATCTGTCTGTTTGCTCACGTGGCTGCTTTGTGTTCTTTGGCATGTTTTATTTGCGGATTAACATGTTGCTTTGCAGGTACGCTTGTGAAGCCGCTTTCCAGTCCGACTCTGCGAAGTCCCCTTCCAATGGGTGTCCTTCATGAGAGAGAACTTGGGGGATGCCTCCTTGCAGGTCTGCAAGCCTGTAAGGCGCTTACTACACTGGGCGCCCTTCATGAGAGAGAAGTTGGGGGATGCCTCCTTGCAGGTCTGCAGGCCTATAAGGTGCTTACTTCACTAGGCTTCCTTCATGAGAGAGAACTTGGGGGATGCCTCCTTGCAAGTCTAGGAGCCTGTAAGGCGCTTACTACATTGGGCTTCCTTCATGAGAGAGAACTTGGGGGTTGCCTTTTTGTAGGTCTGCAGGCCTGTGAAGCGCTTACATCCAACGAGATTTGTCCATCGTTGGTCCAAGGGACTTCAGTGTACTTTGTGCAACTTCATAGTTTTGCGGGGCTATGGAGTCCTTTCATTCGAAACTCCTCAGGAGAGAGTACTTGTGGAGTCCTTTGCTTGCTCTACACTTTCGAGTTCACCAAATCGCGGTTTGCTTCCTCGACGGTTCAAGTATACATTTCTAACCCTTCAATCTACTTTATCGAAAACTCATCGGTACTCTTGCTCGCCAAAGTGGGGGCAAAATGTATAGGAGCGAATTTGCACCACTTCGGCAAATTCCCCTTTCACATACCCTCACCTTAGAAAACCAAGTCCGAAGGCGAAATTCCTCATCACCTACCTACCTTCCATCCACTTGGCATTTGTCTTGTGTGTCGGTGAGAGAATATGTCGGGGATGCAAGCGTGGCACGTGGACGTCTACGCAATGTGCTGCCATCCCTGACAGATTCCTGCATCTGAAGTTGGCAGAGACGTTACACACCCAATTGGGATTGAATTGTAACGTCCCTCTTCGACCAACCGACCCCGAAAATGGTAGATTCTTCTTATCCCACCTTCAAAAACATCCTCTATTCATTCATTTGGAGGCTTTTGGGATCACCTACAGATTCAATCACTTCATTCTCTTCACTCTCAAGCAGCATTCCAGCAATCTATTGTGAGCATTGCAGCAGCTTTGAAGCTCCATCAACTCCACATTGCAAGTGTGAAGCAAGCCATAGAAGTGTGGGCTTGGAGTCTTGCAAGACATCCCTTCATCACTGTTGCGGCTGTGGTGACTTTGCCAATTCCATTCCTTGCATTCTCCTTCCATTGGCTAGTGAGCTTTGGGTGAGGTGGTAACACTTCACTTCTCTCCTTTGTGATTTGATTGAGTAGCATAGTATTGTTTTGTAGTGTTCATTGCAATCTTTACTTTCTACTTTCTTTATCGTATATTCTACTCCGTTGCTATCTGGCTGTCCGTGGAGGTGGAAACACCAAAACGAGGGTCTGACTGAGGCAGACCCCTATACAGCCCCAACAATTTTCCCCTTCTTGTTTGTGTGTAGGTGGATGTACGCGTGGAGCTAGCTGGCGAACAAGCGCTTTTGTGAGATTATCTTCGTCACCCTAGCTCTTATCTATTTGCTTTATCATCTTCGCCTTTATTTTTTGTACTTTCTCATTATGTTTTTCCCGTCTCAATCAACTAGCTAGGTTGTCAATAAGACTTTTGGCGGTTTTTGCTGTACTTGGTGTTTTCTGGATGTACGAATGCCAGTGCGCTAGAGAGACACTAGCACGTCGTACTATCGTCCCAGAACCGTGCTACTTTCCTCGAACAGAGAGCTGTCTGAGGCACAGTACCGACTCCAAAAACCAACTCGCCTAGCCCAAACCCGAAATTTGGATCTGTAAAGTGACATAAGTACTACATAGTGCTCTTCATTCTCGATCCCCTTCCTTTAGAGTGAGGTAAGTTAGGGCGACCCTCCGCTCTCGACTCTCCATGACCTAGAGCCTTGACATGGTTGGTCCCCCTCTCTTACATCTTCCAATGGGGTTTTAGCTGCCAATGTATGGTCTCTTGTGAGAATATTCTACTATGACATCTTTTGTTGTCACATGAACATCTCTAGAAGACAAATCCACTTCTAATTCTCTAATTTGATTCAGAGTTGCAATAGTTGCCCCTATCATTGAAAAGTGAGCTCAAATTAAAGACTTTACCATCAACCCTTTCTTGATCCCTAACAATGTCATATCGTTCTACTTCATTTAGACAAAGATCAACACATTTTCTAGGTATGTGGAGGAAATGAGACCTCGCCCTCGTATAAGTACCTTGCCATGACATTTCACAAAGCTTACATGTGATGATGGTTGTTCCACCTAACCCCTTCGCCTTCGAACATGATTACAATACTTCCATAGTGGGTACAAGCCTTGTTTTCCCCCACCTGACATTTTAAACAGAAAAATAATAATAATTAATTTAAAAACAACATATTCTAAAATTAAAATAGACAAGTAGTCTAGCAAACTAAAAATAAATTTGACTGTTTCAAATTTAAATTTTTAAATTCAAATCAAACAATATCCTAATTTCAGTGAATCCGATTATTGATATTCATATTTTATTTTGAGATGTATTTGCCTTGTTAGAGGCTTTAAAAAGTTAAAATGCATTTCAGACATTATATTATAGATTTAATATTTTTAATTTTTAATTTTAGACTCACATTATTCATCAACAATGCCCTATAAGCATAGTTTATTAGTTTCAAGTTCAGCCTAGATTTAAATTATTTAGTTTAATAAAGATTGCAGATTTAGTAATTTAAAGATTTAATATAATTTAAACTTATAGATGGAGCATTGAACCATAGTAACGAGACTCGCCCGGACTCGCCAGAACTCGGCAAGTCCCGAGCCGAGCACCCCTGGCCGGGTCCTGGGAGCCCGGACTCGGCCACTGCCGAGTCCTGGCCGGACTCACCGGACTCGCTGCTTCCCGGAGAGTCTCGAGCCCTGAACACGGCCGGCGACAGCAGAATGAAAAGTCAATAAAAAAACATAAAATTGAATTTAAAGTTTGTTTTTTTTTTTCTTATATTATCTCCCCAACCCTAAAAGCAACCTCATTTCATTCATTTGGCAAAATAGGAGGAGAAGAGAGGGCAACCGACAAGTTGTTGAAGACAAATACAAGGCCATATATCATTTGGGAAGCTTCATACCAGCAAGGAGGTGCATTGAGAGCTCATTACTAGTGATTGGGAGGAGTTTGCATTGCATTCCAAGCCAAATATAAAAGGTAAGTTTGATTTTAATTGGTTTTTTTGTGTTTTTTTAACAAATAATTCATTGTAATTTGTAAAATAATTGTTTTTTTTAGTTTGCATTTTTTTTTTTTACAAACCCTACTTGCAACTTAAATAATTTTAGAAACCCTACTTGTTATTGCAGCCACATTCATTTGCAAATCAAAGCATTATTATTTTCACAATGTCTCAAACCCCAGGCAGAAAAGACCCTGCTTGGAAACATGCTGAAATCTTTATCGGAATAAAAAAAGGAGAAGCAAAATGTAAATACTACAAAACAATATATCATAGAGGCATAAATAGATTAAAATACCATATTGCACGCATACCCATCCATGATGCAGTGGGCTGCCCTATAGCACCTCCTGAGGCTGTTCGTGAAGTGCAGGTGCAATTAGAAACTTTTGAAATGCAAAAAGAAATGAAAAAGAGACAGAAGCAGGAATTGGTGAATTTGGGAGTTGGACAGGGAATTGGTGTTGTTGGAGATGCTTCTTCCATGCCTCCATACCGTCCTAGTGCTAGTGCTACTGCTTCTGCACCAGCTATGCCTATGCATATTCCTAGTGTTGGTGTTGTTAGTACTGCTAGTGGTAGTGGCAGTATTAGCATTGGCCCTAGAGTTCATACATCTAAGGTGGATTCATATTTTGTACCATGCACTACTCCTGGTTCCCAACCGTCGCTTGAGAGCATGGGTTGGAACAAGGACGCACATGATGCAACAAAAAAGACAATTGCAGACTTTTGGTACTACTGCACCATTCCCTTCCATGTAGCCAGGTTATTCTTTTTCGTTTAATAGTTTTAAAATTTATATTTAAATTTTATTATTTTAGAATCTAGATGTATCTCATTATCGAATTCAAATTTAAAGTTAAAATTTTAAAACTTTTCATTTTACAATATTTATGTAACTTATTAATTTATTTATGACATGTTTTAGGTCACCTTTTTGGCAAAACATGGTTGATGCCATAACCATATGTGGGGTGGGGTTCAAAGCCCCTTCTGAAGATGAATTAAAAGGCCCACTTTTGACTCAAAAAGTGGTAGATGTGAAAGCACAATTAGAGGGGCAGCGCGTGCAGTGGAGGAGGATTGGTTGCACCATCATGACTGATGGTTGGACCGATAGGAGAAATAGGACGCTACTTAATTTTCTAGTGTCCTCCGGAGGTAATTGTACTTCCCTCAATGCATTGAAATTTGATTTTGATTTAGTGATTAATAATTTAATATGGCTGATTTATGTTTTTTAATTTATTGAATAATTGGTTTTGCTTATTCTTTCAGGTGACACCATCTTCATGAAGTCCATTGATGCTTCTATCCAATTCAAAAATGCCACATACCTATGTGAGGCTATAGAGGAGGTGATAGCTGATGTGGGGGAAGAGAATGTAGTGCAAGTGGTGACAGATAATGCAGCAAATTATGTTGCTGCTGGTAGATTATTGATGGAGAGGCACCCTACTATATTTTGGACTCCATGTGCCGCCCATTGCCTTGACCTCATGATGGAGGATCTTGGCAAGCTCCCATGGATCAAAACATGTGTGGATGCAGCAAAAAACATTTGCAAATTTGTATACAATCACACATGGGTGTTTAACCTTATGAGGCAATACACGGGGTTGAGGGAGTTGTCTCGTCCTGGCATCACTAGGTTTGCAACATATTTTATCACGTTGCAATCCTTGATTCGGTCAAAGGCAGCTTTAAGGCGCATGTTTGTTGGGAGGAGTGGTCTTCCTCATCCTTTTCTACAAGCATTGTAGGGATTGCTGTGGCTGATTGCATTTTTGATGAGCAAGGGTTTTGGACACCAGTGGAGGAGATTGTGAAGGCAAAATTTAATTCTTTATTATGTTTTAATTTTTAATCATATCTTACTTTTATTTGTTTATTTTCGTTCACACTTATTTGTGAAACATGTTTGCACTTTGCAGTTTATTGAACCCTTGCTAGTTCTCCTACATGCTATTGATGGGGAGAAGCCCGCAATGGGCTACATATATGAGGGCATGGATAGGGCCAAAGAGGCCATTAGATCAGTCTATGGTGGAGTTGAGGAGAAGTATCGTCCCACTTGAGATATCATTGATAGGAGATGGCAAAACCAACTTCATAGGCCCATCCATGTAGCCACATGTTTCCTGAATCCAGCCTTCCAATTCCACCGTGATCTCCGTGTAGACAGAGAAATTCTTAGTGGGCTCTACTCGACGTTAGAGCGGATGTTGCCCACTGTTACTACACAGATAGTGCAGGAGATAGATGCCTTCAGTAAGGCACAAGGAGACTTCTTTGCACGTCAAATGTGCAAAGACAATAGGACAACAATACTACCAAGTAAAAATATATTTAAGGGCATAATTTTCATCTTTTTATATTGTATTTTATTATTAAATGTTGAATTTGAACTTGAAACTTGAAATGAGATTGATTTTGTTTCTTTTTCTCATCTCAGATAGACGGTGGGAGTTGTTTGGTTCTGATACACGGAACCTGCAGAATATTGCCATCCATCTATTGAGCCAGCCATGCAGTTCATCTGGTTGTGAGTGCAATTGGAGTATGTTTGAGCACATACACTCCAAGAAGCGCAATAGATTGACAGTGGAGATGATGAATGACTTGGTCTATGTTCATTACAACCTTCGACTCGAATACAGGAAACTTTTTGACCACAACAACACCCCGATCAATCTAAATGAGGTTGATCCACGGTCTGAGTGGACCACTGAGGCTACAGATGCAGTCTTTAGTGACGAGGACCTTGATTGGGTGGACCAGGCAGAGAGAGAGGTTGAGGTTGTAGCCATGGTTGAGGAGGAGGCTAGAGCACGAGGAGACATCGTTGTTGTTGGTGAGAGTGGCATGGAGACCCAGACACAAGTAGAGACTATGGCTGTAGCTGCAACATCATCCAGGACCCTTAGACGCCTTCGTAGGAAGGATGTTGGCTCCACTATGCCATAGAGTCATAGAGTTATAGCTATTGTTTTGATATTTCATATTTGTATGGAACATTTGATGTTATGGATTTCATATTCCATGACTTTTGTATACATTTGACTAGTTTTATATATCTAAGTATGCTATTTAGTATTTCCTTCAGCAACGCAACTACAATTTGTGTACTCTATACATATGTGATCGTTGTATACTTGTGTATGTGATCAAATTTGCTTTTATTTGTGTTGTATTCAATAAAGGGTGCTTGAAACAAGTTTTAAATCCTTAAAAATCTCTAAATTTCTAGGTTTTTTTTAACTTTTTTTCATTTTGCCGAGTCTGCGCCGAGTCCGAGTCCCGAGTCGAGTCACCCTAGCCGAGTCTGAGCCGAGTTCGAGTCTCATTACTATGCATTGAACAGTTAAAAATTTTGAACCTACCTTGGTCAATGTTCTACTCGCCTAGTTGCTAGTCGTGCACAAAAAATCTTGAAATCTTGTCCCTCGTCTACTCCTACGTGGAATCCAAAATCGTTGAAATCTTCAAATCTTTCCCGTGTTTGCTCATGTGCGGCATCACGGCTACTCAGAACACTGCAAAACGACCTTGCACGACGCATTTTATTTTTTCCTATTCGTTTTTTTGTGTTACCCGAGGACGTGTCCCCAAGCTTAAATCCCTCGACCTTGTCCTAGGGATGTTTTGGGGACGCGAGGACAACCAAGGGACATCCCCTAGGCATCCCCAATCTTCCCTAATAAGTTGAAAGCATCTTGGAAAACAGGAGATGGCTCTACCTAGTGCCAAGGATGTCTAGGACATCCCCTGACCATCCTGAGGACGATCAAATGTCCCCGACGGCAGGCACTCATTTAAAAAAAATAAAAATCAATTAACTTTAAAAAACATTTTGTTTATGTTTTTGTAGGCCCCTACCTCCCAGCTCACCCTAAAGGGGAATAGGTTCACCATTTTGACTCATTTCAACATTTGTGTGAGGAAAAAAGAGGAGCAACAAAAAGGGATAGAAGGAAAACAAATTCAATCTAGGGCAGTGGGGCTGCAAATCCTTCAAAAAGGTAAGTTTTTGCATGATAGCAAGCATCTCCTTATCGTAGATGGAATATAATCTCTTTGCATCACGAAGCTTCGTGCTCTCATAAGCAATGGGGTGTTTGTTCTGCATAAGTTTTGCTCCAATCCCTTCACCAAAAGCATCACACTCCAACACAAAAGGCTAAGAGAAATCAGGTAACGCTAAAACAGGAGAAGTGCTCATTATCTCCTTAAATTTCTTGAATGTGCGCTGAGCCTCATCAATCCATTTGAAAGCTCCCTTCTTAGCGAGATTCGTAAGAGGTGCACCAAGTTGAGAGAACCCCTTTCACAAACCTCCTATAGTAATTGCAAAGGCCAAAGAATCCCCTCAACTCTATTAGTACCTTCGACCGTGGCCAATCCAATTTAGCTTATTTTTTCTCTTGATGGACCTTCACTCCATTCACACTGATCACATGCCCCAAGTAAAGTATCTTTGTCATTCCAAACTCATATTTGGAAGCTTTGGCAAATAAAAATTGTGCATCCATGATGCCCAACACCTCATCAAGGTGCCTGAGATGATCCTCCCAAGTCTTGTTGTAAATAAGAATGTCATCAAAGAATACCAATAAAAAATTCCGCAACTACCTATTGAAAATGTGGTTCATGCAAGACTAAAAGGTAGAGGGAGCATTGGTCAACCCAAAGGGCATGACCAAAAACTCATAGTAGCCATAATGACACCTAGATGTTGACTTGTGAATGTCCTCCCAAATTTTGATCTGATGATATCTTGAACAAAGATCAATCTTCGAAAAATATATTAAGCCATGCAACTTATCCAAAATTTCATCGATCTTGGAAATCAAATACCTATTTTTTATAGTTTTTATTGAGTGCACCATAATCAATGCACATACGCATAGTCCCATCTTTCTTCTTCACCAAGACAACCAAAGAAGAAAAGGTACTTGAGCTAGGCTTGATGTGCCCCATATCCAATAACTCCTTAATCGTTTTCTCGATCTCCTCTTTGAATCATTTTCGGATGTCAATTAGGAGTAGTAATAACGAGCTTAGAGCCCTCCTGTAGCCCGATCATATACTTAAAACTTGTGACGCCCTGCCGTGCAAACCCTAAAGGACAACAAAAACAACAAATTACCACACATTTTTTTTGAAAGAAGAATAATGCATAAGATGAACATGAACTTATACTATATATAAGGCAATTATATGATTACAAATACCATTACGTCCTCTGGGGTACACGAGATGACATCACGAAATCCTAAACTAATACCATAATGATAACGAACGAAATGAGATTACAGAAAGATAACACACAACCTTCCATGATCAAAAGGATGAAAAGATACATATAACATTTTATTAATAGTTCAATATGAAAAATTGTGGAGTATATTTCCACAGATACAACACATCAGATAACGGCTACCACATAAGGTTTACGAAGGTAAAATAATACATTACAGTCGTTTCAAGAGTACATTACATCCTATTGTGCTGAGGAAAGATATATCAAATACAAGAATGTTACATAATTGAACAGGATACAATTTTGGAGTCATCGCAAGAGACACATATCTGCACATCTCGATCCTCGGCTGGGGACCCAATGGGGTGCATAGCACATTCCACCCGACCACGTGGACCCGAAGGTCCACCCCCCGTGCTAGGAGATGACAAGAAAGGACCCACGACCAAGATAGACAAGCAGAATGATCACAAGACCAAATCACAAGGTCAACCAACACATAACATACAACAATCTCAACGACCACTTACAAGGTGACTGCTTCCAGAGGCATACGAAGGAAAACTATGTGAGTGTCATTGCACGATCATATCATGGGTTATCCTGACTGCCTCACAACAGGCGTCGGCCCCCATCTATGGTTATCCTGACTTCCTCTCATTAGGCGCTAACCCCATAGGGTGACATTTGTGGAACCACTAGCCTCTCATGAGGACGAGGTAGCGATCTTGCCAACCACGACCTTCTCAGCCCACCCTTAGTCTACGAAAGCACTAACGGCGTGGACAAGGTATCTTACTATATTAATTAATGTGTTACTACCCAAACCCACTAGTTTATTTTATTGGGTTTTCACTTGTTTAACCAACTCTTTCATGGGTTATCCTGACTGCCCCTTTGTGCATCGGCCCCCATGAAGAGCCACCCTCCCCATCAGTTCCGAAACAAGACCCACATCAAGAGGTGTACCAAACATAAAGCCACAAAACGAACGCATGTGCGAGGCATGAACCATCTTGCTCAAAGCCACATCAAGGTCAACACCATGGTACAAGGTAACACCCACAAGAACTCAAAATCAGAAATAAGATCAATGAATTACAAAGGTCCCACCATGGAATATCAACATAACTCAAGTTTCTCCATTGCCTCTGGAAGCCTAAAATACCGAAAATCCACAAATTCCCACTAAAGGTAATTCAACATTTCGGGTTCCCAATCATCTCAAAATATGACTACAAGAAAGTTAGCACATCAAGTCTCCTTATTCAAAATTAATACAAGAGAAAGACTCATAACATGGAACCTCAAAAATAGCTATATAAAACCCAATCACAAAACAACAAGAGTAGAATAAAAGTAACAACATCATAACGGAATCTTCAATCTTATTCAAGCTAACATAATCAATTCAATACAAAATGAACTGCATTTACCGACAATAGATTAGTCAATAGGGCATCTACGGGAAACCTCAATATTCTCCTTGTATGATACCCAACGACCAATTACCAACAAACTTCTATTTAAAGTGTAGAAGGGTATGTCAAAAACCACACTTTCCGAAGACTACCAAGCCAACTATTAAAGGATCACAAAGGATAAGTATTAACTATTAAAAGATACTCTAATTCAAACTATTCAATTAAATCCCTCAATTGTCTAACCATACGTAACCCCATTCCCTATTTAATTTTCCAATTGAATCCTTCTCTATCAAATTACTAATTCATCATGGAATGTACTATCAAAGAATTACATCAAAAGAACATACTCAACTCGTAATTACTTATAATAATAAATATATAAAATACATACATACCTATATAAATATATTATAAAAGAAATGATATATTGCAATTAATTTCCATAATTTCAAATGCCATAAAGAAGAGGAATTGATATATTTTAATTGAAGAGTAAATCTTAATTCCGTAAGGACAATCACACAATTAAACGAGGGCACCATATCCTAAGCTACTATGAAATTAACTTAAAACAACATTCATTCGTTATGTGAACTAAAAAATTCAACTTTAACAAAAGTTATCAAGTTCGTTTTGAATAAGTCCTCTAACTTCCTAACACAATTTAATCAATCTCATAACTATTGAATAATTCAGAAAATAATCAATAAATATAAGAGAATCCACTTCATATAACTATCAGGGAAAACTTTAGTGGCGAATCTTCGCCAATTGGAGAATATTTGAAATCGGGACCTCCAAAAATGGCGAATAATACAAGTTAAAAGGATGTTGAATCGCCAGGTTTTTACAAAAAAATTAATTTGTTTCGATTAATTCGCCAATGCATTATTTTTTAAACGATGCGTCATTGGAACTGATTCACCAGTAATTTATACAATAATTACAGATATTAATTATATTCGCCATTAATTTTATATTCCTATAATTACTTTTTGGGAAATATCGCCACTAACAATAATTTACCTTTTCATTTTAGGGATATTTTAGCCTTGAATAGGTTTTTTATTTATTGCCATCTATTAGCTTTTTAATCGAATGGTTGCAAGTCAATTATGTGACTTTATATGCACGTGCCTTTTAAAAAGGTTGTTGAGGCCCGAAATTTGATCTCCACTGTTCACTGTTGCCAATAGTTCATGACATACGTCATCATCGTTGTATAGGCGGGAAATCCCTAAGTGTCCCACTGATGATGTTCACTCACATCGATAAGGCTTCCATACTCCACTTGGGGTCCACCAAGGCACAAGTACACCACTTGTGTAATTCCGGAGAATCATGAAGGGAATCTACAATATTCGCGCCAATCTCTCAGAAAAACATCCGATCAAAGCTCTATTTGATCTCCACCGTTCACTGTTGCCAATATTTCATGACATACGACATCATCGTTGTATCGGCGGGACATCCCTAAGTGTCCCACCAATGATGTTCACTCACGTCGATATTCGCTCACGGAATGAACTTGCAGCCATCTGATTTAAAAGCTAATCGATAGTAAAATTTTCAAGTTTCATTTAGTCTTACTTTTCAAGTGAGATTTTTTAAAAACACTTCATCTGTATGTGCTCCTTGACCCCCGCAAGGGGTGCTACCCCTTGACCCCGCCGATGGCTGCCGCCCTTGAGCCCCTACTTCAATATTAAAAAAATGGGGGAACTGCGTCGACCAACTATGCAAATTTTTAAAGGAAAGATTCACCATTATAATTAATCGTTTTAGTGATTATTCACTAGGATTCGCCATTGTGATTTTTTTTTTTACCAATTATTCATTAAGATTCGCCAGGATTTTACAATTTTTTTAATAATGTGCATAAGATTCGCCAGGATTTTACACCTTCGCTGAGCGGAAGGTTTCTTAAAATTATCCTTGATAACTATCATAATCAATTAGTTTCCCTAGATATACATTTTTTTAATCTATAATCATACTAATTACACAAGAGATTTATAATTTGATAAATAGCCACTTGTAAACAAAATCAACAAGCAATAGTTAATCAATTAATACTCCTATTCATTTATTAAATAACTTTTTTGTTGGTCTAAGTATTAACAATTCACTTATTTATTATCTTATCAAAGAGATGTCTAAAACTATGCCCTTATAGATTACTACTTTGTGATTCTCTATGAATATTAAATAGGTAATGGGTTAATTATAGTTAAACTTTTCTTTAATAATTAAGTTAGACTATTGATAAAACCAAACATTATTAACTTGTATAATTGAAGGTAAATAAAGATCTCTTAATTATTTAATAGAGTATTAAATGTATACCTAATAGTTAACTCATGAATAGGATATTTAAATTCAATTATAAATTAAACAATTGTTACTCTATAATACCAAAGGATTAACAAATAAGACAACAATTTAATTAAATACTAACTATACTGTTTACTAACAAAATAAAACATTTAAATCCTCTTTCTAGTTTTTACTAAAACATTGTCCTAAATTAGATTACCCACTACATTTGTCGAAGGGGAAATTAATTACTTCTCTCAATACTACCTACCCCACAAATAATTAATTCATACCATCAACCTCAATTATTATTACTATATATATATATATATATATTTTATACAAAAATAAAACTAAATATCAAATACCCTCAAAAGCTTTACATTCAGATAATATTTAAAATAGTAATATTCTATTTAATCAATTAAAACATTAAAATCATTAATTAAATGTTTGTAAAGGAGACAATATTAAGGTCCATCAAAATCACTTATTCGAATACATCATTCAATTACTTAATGCTATTAAAACAATTTCTTTACCTTTAAAAATAATCCTCTAATTCCCAATATGAACTTTATTACTAGAATATATTTTTATATAACTATTTATTTATGAATATTTCCCATGTGTAAACATAATATTATTATTCCCTCGGAGAAAGAAGGGAATTAAAGTGATAATCTTCATTAAAAGAAAAGCTAATGATGCCAACTAGAATAGTCTTAGGCGAGATGCTATAAGATAAATGGTAGTAAAACTAATTTGCAAGATTTAAGACTTTTGTTTTGACAATAAGGAAATAAACAAGTTAATCTATTAGAGAGCTATAAAAGAGTGTGACTGCCAGGGCAAATATTTTAAGATAAACGAAAATAAAAAGTCATATGCTTGGAATGGGCAGACTGTTTTTGTAGACATGAATTCAAAAATGAGGACACATAAACACAGCGCGAGAACTATTTGACACAAAGCCTCAAAGAATTGGGATTCTCATGGAATGAAATGCAATGATTGCAGAATGTGCACAAAGATGGATTTTTGCAAGGAAGCTCTCAGAATCTTTAAATTAATGAAGCACCCTGTAACACATCCTAACTCTGTAAGCTTTGCTTGTGTTCTAGGTGCGCACAACCAAGGAAGGATGGTGGATAAGGGTTGCGCAACCTTCACACATCAGTAAACCTTATTGCATTACATATACAGTTGATCATTCGGTGTGCATGATTGACCTTTATGCCCATGCTGGCTATCATGGAGACAACCCCAAACTTATTGCTAAGATGCCCATTAAACCTATGGTGCCTCTTACCCAGCTGCACTGAGAGATATGTATGCAGAATGTGAAACGCAGACAAGGCACGTGACTGTTTGACTGAATACCCCAAAGAAATGTGATCTCATGGAATGCAATGATTGCAGAATATGCATAACACGGGTGTGTTGAAAAGGCTTAAGACACGTTCAGGCAAATGCAATTTAGCAGGTGTAAAGCCCGAATTCACAACATAGCCAGCATCCTATCTGCCTACGCCAAAATGTGAGCTTACGTACAGGGAATGGACCTTCATCAAGCATAACAGGAGGGGGGGGAGAAATTTAGGCAGATGTAGTTGCAACTGCATTGGAAGACATGTATGCAAGGTGTGGACGGCTATACAAGAGGAAGTTATGATTAATAGGAAGATTAAATTTAAAGTGAAGCTCAGGCTATGCATGCTATATGTGAAGTCATAGTCAAGGCATGCAAACTATTGACAGTTCACCTTAAGAAATATGGCCTTACGGAATGCTTCTAATACAGGGTATGCACAAATACAAATCTGCACAGTGCGTTTATCTTTGAAATAATCGACATCAAGTATTTAGCATGAAGATAAGTCACAGACCATGAGGTAATTCTGGCTTATATAAGGTCAATAAAGATGCCTGGAAGGAGAGGAGAAAGAGTGTATATACGTATATAACTAATTACAAGTCAAACACTAGTCTTAAGATTCAGCAAGGTGATACGGAAAACAAATGATCGTTTACTGCCTATGCAGATACCGGATAAAGATGCACACTCAGAGACTTAAAAAGACTTAGAAACATTCAAGAAAATGTAAATGGCTGAGTGAGGCCAAATTCCAAAGATAGCATCAATAGGACATATTACATATTATTGATTCCCAACTTACAATTTATGCGGTGCAAGGACTCAAAGCATGCAGTGTTAAACTTAAAACAACGAATATGATAATATAGTTATAAGATCAATACTTACAGTGAAGGATACGAACGCAGGTAAAGAGGTGATATCCTATATCTCCCTTTCTCTCCAAGATTGTTGCCCCAGCAATTATTCTCCCTCCCTCTCCAAGATTGTATCCTCCCCTCCAAAACCGTCCTCCCCTCCCCCAGAAAGGCCCCGCATTTTCAGGGAAGAATGCCACGCAAATAAACAAGCAAACAAAGGATGCAAGGACAGGGCACGTGCTCAGCTTGACAGAATGCCTAGGCAAGGTGGAGGTTTAGGTAAGAGACAAGTGCAACTCTTTTAGAAGCTTTTTACAAGTTTTATTTATTCTCTCAAGTTTTATATGTATTTATTCTTTGTTTTCCTTTTATTCACTTCTTTATCCAGGTATTTTGAAATTTATAATTAAACTACATTCATAAATGGACGATTAATCCCTTACATTAACTTTGAGAATAACATTGTTTATAAATGAAATTTTATACTTTTATTTGCATATTCATGAAATATTTTAAATTTATAAATAAACTTCAATAATAAGTGGATTACTAATCCATATTAAATTTAAAATACTCATTATTTATAATTATAATTTAGAATTTCGTCTTAATAAAGAAATAATATTATCTATTGGATCATTATTCTCTTCAAATAAGTTTTAATAATTAATTAATAAATTTAATAATTTAATTTAATATTTTAATTAGATCAATGTTGCCATTACGAGCAACGAAATTCAAAACAATACCTGAACGACAGAAAGGTAGCAAGATCTCACAAATCGCAAATGCTCAACTTACTCAAACGACGGGAAGGACCAAAAGCGGAGGGGTACTACAAAACCCCTATCCAGAGGTATCCCAAAACAAATGTCACTAAAGACCACATTGTGCTCATTCAAAATGGATTGGATATCCACATGATATTGTCCATCACCAATAGAAGGGGTTTTACAAGAAATCAAACACTAGGCTACCCAAGTAACCACCATGTCTGAATATACTCTCCATCCTCTCGGTTGTCACTATCCTAGGTGCACCATTGGACATACCCCTTAGGACCACATTCTTTCCATCCACTCTAAACTTCAACTCCATGGTCTAAACGTTTTGCGAGTACTTTCTGAATGAGTGTAACCACTAAACTCCCAAGACTACATTGGTCTCTCCAATGCCTACTCTATAAAAATCATCAGTCACTGTGTAGTTACCCAATGGTATGTTCAATTGAGGAATTTTTTTAGTACAACTCATGGTGAAACCATCTGTAACCATCACACTGAAACCCTCGAAGTCCTCTATCTGTAAACCCCTCTTGGCCATCAGGGCCTCATCTATGAAATTGTGGATTATCCCACTATCAATCAAGACTATAACTCACTACCACTGTAAGCCTATTCATACTCTGAATGAATTATACCTAGGAGTACTAGAAAGAGTTGCAATGGTTCCTCCCTTCCCTTCTTCTAATGGATGTCTCTCCAATTTGTCGATTCCCCATCTGAGTCATCCTACTCACAACCAATAGCTCCTTCTATCTTCTCCTCCTAATCATCTGAAACCACCTCTATGTAATGAACCTTCTCTTTCCCCAAACACATGTGACCACACTCCCAGGGATATTTGTAAGAGAAGCAAAGCTTTTTCCTACGTAGTTCATTCCTAACCTCATCATCCATGTAGTTCTTCTCAGGCCACTCTTTTTGGAAAAGTTTCTCATCTCTTTTTGGTGGAAATGGTTTGGGCTAGAATTTGTTTCAAGGTGTTGAACTCTCCATGTTATGAGCCCTCTTGATGGAATCCTGCAAAGTATTTGGATCAAATGCTCTGACCCAACCACGAAGTGGTTCTAACAATCCCTCCATAAATAGTAATTTAACCTGTGCTTGGAAACATTTGTGACCATGATTAAGAGTTTTTGAAACTCAGATATGTAAGTCAATTGATCCTACCTATCTCAATTGTGCCAACTCTTTGAAGTGTAGCTCAAGGTCCTTTTTATCGAACCTATCAATCAACTTTTAAGTGAAATCTGCATACGAGGTAATATTGTTATGCCCCAAGGTCACTAACCCATGATGCCACCACTCATGAGCTTCCCCATCCAAATGAAGGGTGGCATACTTAATGGCTTATGTTTCTAACATGGGTTTAAGCTGGAAGTATGTATCTAATTTTTATACCCATGAACATGCAATACACTTGTTGGAGCCATCAAAACTAGGAATGGACAACTTACCCACTCTATGCTGCAATAGTTAGTTCCTTGCCCCCTATACCCTCTAGGTCTATTCTTGTACTTCACTTGGCAAAAATCTGCTAACGACTGCATCAAATTCATCACCTAATGATTGATATTCCCTAAAATAATTTGCAAAACTTTCACCACCATCCTGCTGTCCCGTTTACCCTCTTGGCTATACCACCAAGAAATTAGGCATTAAAGGTCTATGTGTGGTTCTATTGGCTGCCTTGGAGTTGTTAACCGGAATGTTAGTGTTACTTCCCTCTGCATGGTTGCCATTGTTTCCATTATTGCAATTATTACCATTGTTTCCATTATTGCCATCATTGTTTTGCATCCATTGAATGAGTGATTGAACCAATTGTTGTTGTCCTCTAGCCTAATCATTTAGAATTTGCATAATACTAGGATTTTGCAGATCATCCCTATCACCCATGTTCTCTGCAGCTCTCTCACCGAACAAATCTGCAATAGCAATTTTCTCTTCAATTTCCAGATGTTTCGGTGGATCATTAGGTTTTCATCTAAAGTAATACCTGTGAGACCCTCCAGCTGCATAAGAAATTTCTGCTATCATAAATTTACACAAATCCCCAGTGGCTGACAGGATATAAGGCTCTGATATCACTGTAATGATCTGACCTAATTTTCTATACCAAATTTTTGCCCATTCTCTGAGTTTTATATCATGGACATTTCGTCAAACAATTCATGTGCATACTGGTGAATAGTTTTCTGATATGCAAGGTGTATGATAAATGATCTTATAGTTTGAGAAAAGTTTCTAGTATATTAATCATTCAATAAACTTGAAAACAATGCATCACATACTTGCCATTCATTCCAAAATGAATATCAATAAACATATGAAGGTTTTACAACTGTTGCTCTGAGTTTCAGCATACAAAATAAAATATAAAAGTCTGACCTCAAAACTCCAGCATCAAACATTATTTCCTCTGTCCACCCAGTCAATTGAAAATGCATCAAACAATTCAATCATATCCCACACAGCAGTCTTATATTGTTTAAGTCTTGTTTTTTGATGCGTACTTGGCTCTGACTTGTGAAACAACTAACTCTCAATCTCCTAGAACTCTGATTTTCTTTATTCCGTGTTTGACAGCCATATTCAAACCTAGTAGCAGAGCTTCATACTCAGCTACGTTGTTTGTGCAACAGAAAGAAAAGGTGAAGGAATACTTAAATGACTTACCAGTAGGTGAAATGAGGATTACCCCTGCTCCTGAACCTTCTTTTGAACATGCACCATCAAAGTACATTAACCAGGTCCCATTATCATCAGGAACTGCATGAGCTTCTTTCTGAAGTGGTGTTTCCTTATCTTGAACATGTTCAGCTGTCTCAACCTTGAACTTGTCTATTTCTGTATCAATGAAACACACTTCTTCATGAGGCTCAAGATCTTCAATAATGGTATGAGATCTCTTTTTAGTGTCCAACTTCGCATTCCTGCCATTGATAGGAATAAGGGCATAAGATGAATCCATTTGGATGTTTCCCCCTACTGCTGCAGACCATCTTCTAGATAGTAACATCCCATATTGAAGGGGGATGTCAACTATCGTGACATTCATACTATATCTTTTTTCTGGGAATGCAGCCAATTTGAATCCACGTCCTTGATAATGCCAATGACAGGTACCTCCCTTGAGTCCATAGCAAAACAATTTCCATATGATCTATGTACTTGAAGACCAAGCTGATTCATGATTGACAAAGGCATGACATTGGTTGATGCCCCTGAGTCAATCATGCAATTCTTCACTAATTTGTCATTCATCAACAAGGTCACATAAAATGGGTCCACTTGGGATGGACACTTATTCACTGTAGTTCCTAAATAAACTTCAGGGAGCTCACAACTTGCATCCTTGTTGTCAACATTATTCACATAGCTCATGTTCTTTACAAGTTGGCTGGCATCATTTACACTATTTGAAGAACTAGAAACAATCTCTCCTATCAAAGCCATAGTTTTACCTTTATGCTCTTCAATCCTCATCATTTCCAGTAAGGGCACTGAAACTTTGATTTGATTAAGGACCTGAGTGGTATCAATTGGAGTATATGTTGGTAAACACAACTGAGAGTATTGGTAGGAATAGGTATACTCACCTTTTCCTTCTCTTTTGCATTTTGATCCTTTGGAGCGTGAACATCCTTGGAAGTGTGTTGCTCAGCTTTGCAACCTTGAATTCTGGTCTTGTTTTTATGCTAATAATTTTCCACATGGGGTGTATTGTCCTTTCTGCCTTTTCCTTTTGCTTCACCATTCGTGGCAGGGGTTGATTTTCATTTCATTTTGCTTTTCTCTGATGAAGATGCTGCATGCATTACCTTGAGCAGCATTGTTTCCTTTGCTTCTCAGGTTGTAGTTACCCTTAACCTGAGCAACTGCAACAGTTGTTAAAGCTCTAATTTCTTCATTAGAAGGTCTCCTCAATCTGAAATCAGGAACAACATATTCAAAATTGTGGACATGATAAATTTCTTCATCTTCAAAAAAAGCTTGCTGATGATAATTGTTGCTCAAGCATCTTCTATCATTAATGTCTGATTCAGTACCACATTCAAAACCTGAGCACAATCTAGTAGACATCATGTTAACGTCTTGGTGTTCATCATCTTGACCTATTCCATGGTCAAAATGATTACCTTCATCAAAACCTGAGCACAATCCAGTAGACATCATGTTAACATCCTGGTGTTCATCATCTTGACCTATTCCATAGTCAAAATGATTGCCTTCATCACATGAGTGATTATAAGTCTCAATAGATTGTGCTACCATACATTGCACAAGAATGAGGCAATTGGCATGCAATACACCAGGGAGATTCCTCCACAACATTTACTTCGGGCTTTTTGAGAGAATTTGGTGTTTCTTTGCTTGAAAACCCCCTCAGATGATTATGGACAGGCTTGCCATTATGCCAAGTTGTATGATAAGGCTGATCAAGTAACCTTGGCATTCTTTATTGCTTATGATGATTAGGCTTATCATGAGGCAAGCCTTTTTCATTTCAAGCCATTTTATAGCTCAAGTCCTTCAAAGTGTTCATCACTTTATCTATTTTGTCTTTAGATGCAGGCGCCTTATCCTAGTGTCCTTTGTTGTTAGTCGAGATCTTAATGTCATCCCTCTTATGAAGCTTACTGTTGTGACCTTTTTCACACATCACCCCATCAAGATGGGGACCCCCTAGATTTTGCTCCATTCTGGTCTCTTGGCTTTGGTTCGCTCTCTCTCTGGTCTCTGGTCCTTCCGGGGATGTCCCGTTGTTTGACCCAAGTTAAAATATTGGTTAAGTCTGGGTAATTAGGGTTTTCATCCTTCAGGCTTATTAAAGGTCAAATTGAGTTATAAAATTGAAATCTAAGCTTGGTGCAGCAGTCAGAAGACTTCCAGCAAAGTCCCCCTAAATTTTCACTGTATTCCGGCAACTTACTATTTTTAGTAAGTATTCAATTTGGGACTATTTTATTGAGATTTTGGAATTCTGTCAGTTCCACTGCGTCCGGGTAACATCAAGCTGCCTACACGTAAATTTTGAGCCAGATCAGACGACTTGCTATTTTTGGCAGTTCAGGCTTCAAGAGCCATTTTCAGGGTTTCCACATGAGCTTTTCAGATGCATGTCTGGAGAATCCTTCTGGGTTTTCCAAAACCTTCTCAGTGATGTAACATGCAAACCGAGACGACCACTTTCAGAAGTCAGCCTTCGGAGGCTATTTTTAGGGTTCGCATGCAGTGTTTTTCAACGCATGTCGGGTTTTTCTTTATGGGTTTTTCGAGAGCTTCGCAACGGTGTGACTTGCAAGCGGAGAAGATCAAAGTTTAAGGACTTACTATTTTTAGCCAGTGCATGCATGCAGACCAGTTTTCTGGGTTTTTCTGGGTTTTTTGAGATCCCGCGGGCAATATGACATGCAAAACCATCCGGCAGTGGATGAGTCACTTTTCAGGCAGTTTCTATTTTTAGCAGGTACACTCTGGCAGCCGCCCAACACTCCAGTTCAGCAAGCAGAACGACATGCAGAAGGAACGAAGTCGAACGGAGACCGTTCGGGATACATGCAAGTCAAATTAGGGTTTCCACTTTTATAGGGGGTAAAATCCAAAAATAGCCGAAACAAAGTACCCCACCCATGTCAGCACACTTCAAGGTACCTGCTGGCAAAATTTGAGCAAATCGGAGAACTTACTATTTTTAGTAAGTCAGGGCACGGCTATAAATAGCAGGTCTGCACCCGAGGTTGGCATCAGAGTAACACTCAAGCTATCAAGATCAAGCGTTGCAACTTTCAGGCAAAACGGAGCTACTGAAGTCAGAAAGTCAGAACTTACTATAAATAGCAGGTGGCTATAAATAGCAGGTCAGGGCAGAGGACTGGCAGAACAGGTTCACAAGGTGAAGAATATCATATGATGAAATTTTCAGGCAAAACGGAGCTGTAGAAGTTGAAAATTAAGGGACTTGCTAAAAATAGCACAACTTGCTAAAAATAGAATGCAAGAGCAGGGGCAGGCAGAGGCAAGGAAAATATTTTCTAAGGCAAAATTAAAAGCTTACCCTAGCATTTGCGCCCACCAAGGTAGAGCCTTGAAGAAAGTTTCTAAGTCATAAAATCAAAGTAGCCCCTTCCAAATGCGCCCATGGTGAAAATGAAAGCTCACATGTGTAAATGCGCCCACCTAGCAAAACAGAAGCATGGGGTCTCATTTGCGCCCAAGGAAGAAGAGGATAGGTGAAAAGCGGCTAAGTATGAAAGTGAAAGCTCACCCTCTCATTTGCGCCCAAGGGTAGTGATGCCTTGAAAAAGTTCTAAGGCGTGGAAAGTGAAAGCTCACCTAGTGATTTGCGCCCTCACCTCAAGGAATAGGGGGAGCATCAAAATTTTCTAAGGCATAAAACGAAAGCACACCCATGTAAATGCGCCCACCTTGATGACTCTCTCAAAACGTCTAAGGCATGAAAATGGAAGCTTGGCCTAGCAAATGCGCCCATGATGAAGAGGAGATGGGAGAATTCTTCTAAGGCATAAAATGAAAGTAGAGAGGTCAAAATGCGCCCTCAAGAAGATACATGGCTTGAAGAAATTCTAAGTGGTGAAAATAAAACCAGACACACCCATATGCGCCCAAGGCAAGATAAAGTGACTAGGACTTGGAGAAATTTCTAAGTCAAGAAAATGAAAGCTCAAGACCCCATATGCGCCCAAGGTTGCTGGAGAAAATTTCCTAAGGCAACGAAATGAAAGTGGAACCTATGAAATGCGCCCTCACCTTGAAAGGATATTCTAAGTGTTTGAGAATTTTCTAAGTGAGAAATCAAAGCTTGCATGAGTAAAATACGCCCAGGAGGCAATAAGATGCTAAGGCACGAGGAGTAGAAGTAGACACATGAATATGCGCCCAAGTTGAAGTGGAGATTTTTTTAAAATTTTTCTAAGTGTGGAAAATGAAAGTGGCTCATGCTAAATGCGCCCTTGATTGAAAATGTTTCTAAGGCGTGGCAAGGGTAAAAGCTAGCAAAATAAAACATCACTGAGTGAAATACGCCCAAGATGTGAGATGACTGGAGAAAATTTCTAAGTCGCAAAAAAATAAATGCCAAGGGGTCAAGTGCGCCAGAGGTGTAAAGTGAGGAATTTTTTTTAAATGAAATAAATATTTCATCAAAAATATACGCCTATGGTAGAGAAAATGTTAGAAATATTTTCTAAATGGAATAACATTTCACTGGGGAAAAACACGCCCTTGGCATGAAAAGATAGCTTGATGAATTTTAAAATTTTCCAGAGACATTTAAATGAAGTGGACACAGTGACGAAGTTTTATTTCCAAGGCGGAAGCAACTAAATATTTTCCATGGCTCAAGTGAAAAATCAAATGAACCCGTTCAAAAGGCACCCATGGGTTGGGAAATTTTAAAATTAATTTCCTAAGGGAAATTTTAATATTTTCAGAGGAAATTCGTTTTGCCTAGATTATTTTCCTAACGGAAATTAAATCTCAGAGGGTGAATTATTTCGAGCAGGCGCAGATAATTTTTAATCACTCGGAGTTGAACGTTTTAATGAGAGAATTTAAAATGTCTAAGGCAAATTTTATGAAACCGAGGATTTAAATGACAGACATTTTAAAAGTTGGAAATATATTTACAACTCCCACGAATTTTTTCGAGTTGAATTTATTTAAACACTGCGAGATTTTAAAATGGAATTTTAAATCAAGTCAAGTGATTGTTTTTCTCGCGAGTTGTTTAAATCGCCAAGAGTTAACTGGCAGACTAAGAGGAAAATTCGAAATTTGAAGAAGAAGGAATCATTATTAATAGCAACTACCATAATGACCGGCTGACGACTAGCCCACTACTGCGCTTGAATTAGAAGATTCCGAACGAAGAGAGTGGAAAATTGATGAAGGTGCTAAAAATAGCCCCAGCACTACTTAGCAGGATTCTCCGAGAAAAGTTATTTAAACAATCTCTTCTCTCATTTCTCCTCACATTGTTTCGAAGTTGAAGTTGCTGAAGAAGTTCTTGAGAGATTGAAATATTTTCCAAGTGGTTGAGGAGAGAAATTCTGTGAGAGTTTATTTTATTTCGGAGTGTTGAGTTGCTGAAAGTACGAAGTGCTGGAGAAAATTTCATTTGCCGAGACTCTTTCTTTCGAAAGCTGAAAGTGTGTTGCTGCAACTTCGAAGTTGAAGGGTGAAGTTATTTTCCGGAGTTGCTGGAGAATTTAATTCTCAAAGAGCTGAAAGTGGAGTTGCTGCGAAGTTCGAAGTTGTATACTGGAGAGCTAAGATTTTATTTCCAGATTGTTGAAGTCGCTGCAGATTTGCGAAGTTGTAGAGGATTTCTTTTCTCTGGAGATCTTTATTTTCAAGCTACTGAAAGTCGAAGTGTTGAAGAAGTTTAAACGTTGAGAAGTTGAGGAAGTTGAAATTTCATATTGCTGGCAACTCTTTATTCCTCTAACTGCTGAAGTTGACAAAGTGAAGTCAAGGTTCGAACTATTTGTGCTGGAGAAATTAGCTACATTGCTGAAAGTTATTAGCTTGCTGCGTTTTTTCTTCACCAGTCAGAAGTGCAGTTGCTGAGAGTTGTCTCCAAACTCAGAGATTTTTATATAGTTTGAGGTTTGGAGTTAGAAATTTATGCTGAGGAATTTTATTTTCAAAGCTAACTCCGTATTCGCAGCCGTCTCGGAGGTTACTTCATTTTATTTAAAAATCTGCAGCCTAGCTTATTGATATTCTATTTTATTTTGCAGATGGCCGGAGCAAAGGATGTTGCAGGAACAAGCAGAGCCGCAGGCAGAGCTGCAAACACTGAAGCAGGCAAGGCTGGCTCATCCCGACAGGCAATGATTAAAAGGCTCGCTAAGCCATTTCTCCCAAAGTCAGCAATAGTTTCAAAGTTGGCAGGATTAAATGACACCAACCTTGGTTCATTTAATCTAAATGCACTCAAATCGAGGATGTTCGGGCTAGGGGGCCATCAACCATCAGTCACGGCACATAATATAATGAAGAGTGGAATCTACGCAGCTGCTAGTTTTCCGCCAGCAATTCAGTGTCCGGAGCTAATTATGGAGGGCGCCAATCACTACAAGCCAGAACGTAGGACGATTGTCTCTCCGGATGGTAAACTGCTCGCCAACTTCACACCGGATGCCATCGGAGAGGCATTTGGGATCCCAACTGCTGAGGAGATGTTATACAGGACAAACAAAAGGGCAGATAAGATGTACTCTTCCTCTTTCGAAAGAGTCACTGCAGTCATCAACAGAGTTTGGATGCAGAAGCCGAGGCCACCCCGCACTAAGCTCCCAAAGCAGATAATTGCTGAGGACGTGAAACAAGAATACTGTGATTTGATAATGATGTTGAGCCGGGTGAATGGGAGTGCACAGGCTTACATTTTCGAGCCTTGGATGTTCTACTTCATCGAGATCATCTTGGAAGGAAAAGAGTGTGTCGATTGGGCTAGGATGATTAGCAACCACATCGATGAACAATTCAGGAGCTTGAAGGTGACGAAGACTTTCTACATGAGCTCATATGTAATTTACATGTTGGCCAGGATGACTAAGTACAGAGGGATTTCGTACAAGGAGCCAATCGGCTGTGCCCCCGGTCAATTCAAAATCCATGAAGCCTGCACACAGCTACATTTAGCTAACATTGCCAACTATAAACGAGCAAATGATGCATTCACAATGCACATTGCGAGGACACTTCAGCAAAGGACGCAGCAGAGAATATCTAAAGAAGCACAGACATTGATTGAGGAATATGGGTATTGGCTCATCCAATTCCCGAAATTCACATATATTAGGCTGCAAGGGTTCACTTCGTATCCGTATCGGTTACCACGATACCCCACTGATCACATAGTAATACTTGAGATATCCAGGCAATTGATTGCCTACGATAAGATTCAGAAAAGGAAAAAGAAGGGTGGGCTTGATTTCCCTATCACCATGGGAAATTCCATTGAGGTGTGTCCCTCTTTGCAGGCAGCCCGAGAGGCAGAGGACAAGCTGCAATCTTATCATTTGTCATATCACACATGCAGGCAAGATTTCGATCCTTACAGGAACATCCAGATGATACAGAACGTTGAATACCG
>CM021104.1:389688973-389898810 GCA_007115665.2 Sequoiadendron giganteum | reverse complement strand
GTGAAAAAGTGTTGCAGCCCTTTTATTTAAAAGTCTGCTGACACCCTCAACAGTGATTATTTTATTATTTTAAAATCTTGTTTTCTAACTCTCTTACCCTTTTGCAGAATGGCTAAGTCAAGCAGAAGAGCTGCAGGGAGAAACAACCATACAGAATCCAAACAAGCAGTGATCAAGAAACTAAGCAAGTCCTTCCTACCGGAATCAAAGTTTTCATCAAAGTTGGGCAAGCTAGCTGACACAAATTTAGGCTCGTTCAACCTGGAGGCATTTAGAAGAAGAATAATGGGGACTGGAGGCCATCACCCATCAGTGACTTCACACAATATTGTTAGGAGCGGATTATATGCAACTGCTAGTTTTCCGCCAGCTATCCAATGTCCAGAACTCATCATGGAATGTGCCCACCACTACAACACAGAGCAGAGAACGATCACTTCGCCAGATGGCAAGATATTGGCCAACTTGACACTTGAAGCAATCGGGATTCCAATTCATGAGAAGATGATCTATAAGACGAAAGAAAGGGCTAAAAGAATGTATTCATCCACAACGGACCGATGTGTTGATTTGATAAACACCAGGTGGATGATCAAGCCCAAGCCAACTCGTACAAAACTACCCAAACAGATAATCTTGGAGGACTTGAGTCAGGAGTTTCGTGATCTGATTATGATGTTAAGCAGAGTTGGAGGATGCCCCCAAGCGTTCATCTTTGAACCTTGGATGTTCTACTATGTCAACTTGGTATTAAAGGGTAAAGATCACATGGATTGGGCACTATTGATCAGTGACAACATTCACGAGCAGCTCCGTGGTGTGAGGAGAACAAAAACGTTCTACATGGACTCTTATATTGTCTATATGCTAGCACGCATGACAAAGTATAGGGGGATCTCTTACAAGGAACCAATTGGGTGTGGTTCCCATCAATTTAAAATACATGAGGCTTGTCCACAATTGCATTTGATAAGCACAACTAACTACAAAAAGGTCAATGACGCCTTCACTATGCATATTAAGAGGACCTTGTAGCAAAAAACCCATCACAGAATATCTAGGGAAGCACAAGAGATGATTGAGAAATTCGGATGTTGGTTTATCCAATTTCCAAAGTTCACCTACATAAGGCTGCAGGGATTCTCTTCCTATCCTTATAGATTGCCCCGGTATCCCACCAACAGAATAGTGATGCTGGAAGTATCTAGGCAACTTATTGCCTACGATAAGATTCAGAAAAAGAAGAAGAAAGGCAGACTCGGATTCCCAATTGCCATAGGGAATTCAGATGAAATTTGTCCATCGCTGCAAGCAGCTAGGGAGGCAAAAATTGAGCTCCAATTCTTCCACCTTTCTTACCACACCAGCAGGCACCATTACGATCCCCACAGGAACATTAGATGGATATTGTCAGAAGAGTTCAGGCAAAAGGCATAGATCGAAGACTTTTGGGCCAGTGCAGTGGATGAGATCGAGATCAAGAAGAGAATGTTCTCTCGGATACCGTTGGTAATGATTAGAGAGTGCGAGATTGTCCTAGTACCGGATCAGATTGAAGAGGACATAAACGTAGTATAGGCTGACTACAAGACAGTGAGAGATACACCTCTACCACTCCCAGATTGGTCTGAGCCAGAGATCACCGACTTGGATACTCTCTGTATCCCAGTCTTAACATTTACACGGAGTTGGGTAGAGAGGCATGTCAGCCGACTTAAGGGATGATTAATTCCCCTTACATATAATTTGATGGGAGATCACAGATCGCCAGCAGTTAGGCAAAGAAGGTAGGTGGATCATACTCCAGAGCCAAGAGGAAAGGAGCCAGTTCAGCCTAAGCCTTTGAGAGTTGAGGAATCCTCACATACACCATCTCGGGCAAACTCTCCAAGTTTGCAGGAGGTATCATTGTTTGTTGATCAGAGGGAGAGGTTGCAGGCGGAACAGGCAATGCAAGTAGCAAGTCAGCCACCCCGTAGAGAATCAATGGGCCAGAGCATCAACATGCCCCGAGAAGATAATCAGCAAGAAAATCAACAAGAGACAGATGAGGGGACCGCCACAGATACTCAGTTTCAGCAGGAGATTGAGGCGGCCCTCGAGGATGATACCATTTCAGATCAGGATGCCCAGAGCTCAAGAGACACTGAGCCTATTGATAATGATGAGCCTCGTCGGAACAATGGCAGGGATGAAGTTCACGAGATAGAGGCCGAGGTTGAGCAACCTTTTGTCATATCAGACATGCGGCAGGAGGTGCCAGAATGGCTAAGGGATAAGATGAGGCGTGATCCTGCAGATGAGACTGATCCCGCAGTTGAGATGGAGGAACTGTTACAGAGGATCAGCGCACCTCCAACAAAGAAGAAGGCTAGGAAGTTCTCCAAAATATTCACAGATGAAGATGGATCTCGAACTTTACATGTGGCAATGCCTCGGGTAGAGTGTGATCGGGATAAGGCCGTTCCCGAAAATTATGTTGTCTCAAGTTTCAACTATGGAACTTGGCTGCCCTACTGGAGCACAAGTAGTAGAGGAGTGCGATAATTCGTATCGAGCACTCAAGGATAGATTGTCCTATGTTGAGGGCAAATACAAGAAATTGAAGGTAGAGCACAAGATACTGATTGGCTACGTGCAGCACTTGTCCCGTCCTTGTGGGCAAGAGAATCCGGCAATTAAGCTTCCAGCTGAAATTTCCAAGGAGTCAATCAGTGGGTTAGAGGATTTAAAGAGAATGGCACAGCAGGCAGACAAGTGGGTTGCTGGCGTCTGTGTCGAAATAGGAAAGTTTATGGAGGACCTTGCACATGCCTATCGGCAAGCCTCCGATATTATGGCAAGGATGGATGCAGTTAACCATGCTTGAGGTGAGGCATGTATCTATCAGACGAGAGTTGTTCTCCGTTTAGGGGCTTTGATGAGCACACCTCTACAGGTTTTGGTTGAGGGAGGTGTAATTCAGCAGGGGGATAGATATGACATCGCTGAATGGTACTCTTCAGTAGTCACAGGCAGAGGATTCTACGATGCATCACAGACAAATTCTATCAGGGTCAGAAAGGCCATGACGAACATCTTAAATGGAATTCTCAACACATTGGAGGCAATCTTTGCCAGGAGGTTGACTTCTGAAGAGGTAACTGCAGATGGATTGAAGAACAAATTAACGCCATTCTTTTCTGAGGTGAAGACCTTCACATAGGATGACTTCGAGAACACTTCTGCATTCTCCAGTATCATACAAAACACCCAGGACGCCCTTGTTGCCTGGAAGAAATCTTGTGCCCAGCATGGGCAAACAGTTACAATTTTCGAATTTCAGTTGGATCAAATTCCTCCCATTTCGGATCAGGAAGTTGAGGCAGTGTTATCCAAGTTCATCAGATTTGCAGCCAGCAAGAAGGAGAAAGGAAATGCCCTTCTGGACAATGACCTTCTGGAGGGAGACGACGTGCATTGATGGTGGATAGTGGTTCATTGATGAGAGGTGGAGGGCGCATTCATTGCCACACTCCTCTCAGTGGCGGTTTTTAGGGCTAAAACCCTAATCAGGGCTTAGGTGGCTCAATCTGAGCCTTCCATTGTATTTCGATCTAAGCCATCCACTGGACTGGGCTAGATATAAAAGGGGTCTCCCCCCTCATTTGTAAAGATAGTTAGAAGATATCAGAGTTAGACAGAAATCAGAGATAGAGCTAGGCAAAAGTTAAAGTAGAGCTAGGAATTAGCTTAGTTTGGAAAGGAAAGAAAGACTTTCCCTTTGAAAGTTTTTGCAAAAGATTTTTGTGTAAAACTCTCATAATATAAGGATTTCATTGATTGGTGACTTCAGTTTGCATTGAGGGCAGTTGACGAGATCTTTTCGTCTTTCCAATTTGAATAGAGTAGAGTAAAGTAGATTTTGTTTTCATGCAAGTAGTGTTAATTGTGGAATGTGACGTTGGTTTGAGCATATCTTCCTGTATCCATACCACTAGCGGGCTTACTAACGATAAGTCTGCCCCTGCGTGATCGACTGGAATCTCAGCACCTAACTTCGGTTGTGATTTGTGTGCCCACTTGCTTCGTGTTGTGACCTTTTTCACACATCACCCCATCAAGATGGGGACCCCCCTAAATTTTGCTCCATTCTGGTCTTTTGGCTTTGGTTCGCTCTCTCTCTGGTCTCTGGTCCTTCCGGGGATGTCCCGTCGTTTGACCCAGGTTAAAGTATTGGTTAAGTCTGTGTAATTAGGGTTTTCATCCTTCAGGCTTATTAAAGGTCAAGAGTCAAATTGAAATCTAAGCTTAGTGCAGCAGTCAGAAGACTTCCAGCAGAGTCCCCCTAAATTTTCACTGTATTCCGGCAACTTACTATTTTTAGTAAGTATTCAATTTGGGACTATTTTATTGAGATTTTGGAATTCTGTCAGTTCCACTGCATCCGGGTAACATCAAGCTGCCTACACGTAAATTTTGAGCCAGATCAGACGACTTGCTATTTTTGGCAGTTCAGGCTTCAAGAGCCATTTTCAGGGTTTCCACATGAGCTTTTCAGATGCATGTCTGGAGAATCCTTCTGGGTTTTCCAAAACCTTCGCAGTGATGTAACATGCAAACCGAGACAACCACTTTCAGAGTTCAGCCTTCGGAGGCTATTTTTAGGGTTCGCATGCAGTGTTTTTCAACGCATGTCGGGTTTTTCTTTACGGGTTTTTCGAGAGCTTCACAACGGTGTGACTTGCAAGCGGAGAAGATCAAAGTTTAAGGACTTACTATTTTTAGCCAGTGCATGCATGCAGACCAGTTTTCTAGGTTTTTCTGGGTTTTTTGAGATCCCACGGGCAATATGACATGCGAAACCATCCGGCAGTGGATGAGTCACTTTCCAGGCAGTTTCTATTTTTAGCAGGTACACTCCGGCAGCCGCCCAACACTCCAGTTCAGCAAGCAGAACGACATGCAGAAGGAACGAAGTCAAACGGAGACCGTTCGAGATACATACAAGTCAAATTAGGGTTTCCACTTTTATAGGGGGTAAAATCCAAAAATAGCCGAAACAAAGTACCCCACCCATGTCAGCACACTTCAAGGTACCTGCTGGCAAAATTTGAGCAAAGTCGGAGAACTTACTATTTTTAGTAAGTCAAGGCACGGCTATAAATAGCAAGTCTGCACCCGAGGTTGGCATCAGAGTGACCCTCAAGCTATCAAGATCAAGCGTTGCAACTTTCAGGCAAAACGGAGCTACTGAAGTCAGAAAGTCAGAACTTACTATAAATAGCAAGTGGCTATAAATAGCAGGTCAGGGCAGAGGACTGGCAGAACAGGATCACAAGGTGAAGAATATCATATGATGAAATTTTCAGGCAAAACGGAGCTGTAGAAGTTGAAAATTAAAGGACTTGCTAAAAATAGCACAACTTGCTAAAAATAGAATGCAAGAGTAGGGGCAGGCAGAGGCAGGGAAAATATTTTCTAAGGCAAAATTAAAAGCTTACCCTAGCATTTGCGCCCACCAAGGTAGAGCCTTGAAGAAAGTTTCTAAGTCATAAAATCAAAGTAGCCCCTTCCAAATGCGCCCATGGTGAAAATGAAAGCTCACATGTGTAAATGCGCCCACCTAGCAAAACAGAAGCATGGGGTCTCATTTGCGCCCAAGGAAGAAGAGGATAGGTGAAAAGCGGCTAAGAGAAAGTGAAAGCTCACCCTCTCATTTGCGCCCAAGGGTAGTGATGCCTTGAAAAAGTTCTAAGGCATAAAACGAAAGCACACCCATGTAAATGCGCCCACCTTGATGACTCTCTCAAAACGTCTAAGGCATGAAAATGAAAGTAGACCCATGTAAATGCGCCCACCTTGATGACTCTCTCAAAACGTCTAAGGCATGAAAATGAAAGTAGACCCATGTAAATGCGCCCTCACCAAGGTGGAAAGTGAGCTTGATGAAATATTCTAAGGCACACAAACGAAAGTATCAAGGATGAAATGCGCCCTCAAGAGAAAGTGAAAGCTCACCCTCTCATTTGCGCCCCTAGATGAAAGTTGTCTACCCAATATGCGCCCAAGGAATAGGCTAAAAACGCCTAAGGTAAAAATGGAAGCTTGGCCTAGCAAATGCGCCCATGATGAAGAGGAGATGGGAGAATTCTTCTAAGGCATAAAATGAAAGTAGAGAGGTCAAAATGCGCCCTCAAGAAGATACATGGCTTGAAGAAATTCTAAGTGGTGAAAATAAAACCAGACACACCCATATGCGCCCAAGGCAAGATAAAGTGACTAGGACTTGGAGAAATTTCTAAGTCAAGAAAATGAAAGCTCAAGACCCCATATGCGCCCAAGGTTGCTGGGGGAGCATCAAAATTTTCTAAGGCAACGAAATGAAAGTGGAACCTATGAAATGCGCCCTCACCTTGAAAGGATATTCTAAGTGTTTGAGAATTTTCTAAGTGAGAAATCAAAGCTTGCATGAGTAAAATACGCCCAGGAGGCAATAAGATGCTAAGGCACGAGGAGTAGAAGTAGACACATGAATATGCGCCCAAGTTGAAGTGGAGATTTTTTTAAAAATTTTCTAAGTGTGGAAAATGAAAGTGGCTCATGCTAAATGCGCCCTTGATTGAAAATGTTTCTAAGGCGTGGCAAGGGTAAAAGCTAGCAAAATAAAACATCACTGAGTGAAATACGCCCAAGATGTGAGATGACTGGAGAAAATTTCTAAGTCGCAAAAAAATAAATGCCAAGGGGTCAAGTGCGCCAGAGGTGTAAAGTGAGGAATTTTTTTAAATGAAATAAATATTTCATCAAAAATATACGCCTATGGTAGAGAAAATGTTAGAAATATTTTCTAAATGGAATAACATTTCACTGGGGAAAAACACGCCCTTGGCATGAAAAGATAGCTTGATGAATTTTAAAATTTTCCAGAGACATTTAAATGAAGTGGACACAGTGACGAAGTTTTATTTCCAAGGCGGAAGCAACTAAATATTTTCCATGGGTCAAGTGAAAAATCAAATGAACCCGTTCAAAAGGCACCCATGGGTTGGGAAATTTTAAAATTAATTTCCTAAGGGAAATTTTAATATTTTCAGAGGAAATTCGTTTTGCCTAGATTATTTTCCTAACGGAAATTAAATCTCAGAGGGTGAACTATTTCGAGCAGGCGCAGATAATTTTTAATCACTCGGAGTTGAACATTTTAATGAGAAAATTTAAAATGTCTAAGGCAAATTTTATGAAATCAAGGATTTAAATGACAGACATTTTAAAAGTTGGAAATATATTTACAACTCCCACGAAATTTTTCGAGTTGAATTTATTTAAACACTGCGAGATTTTAAAATGGAATTTTAAATCAAGTCAAGTGATTGTTTTTCTCGCGAGTTGTTTAAATCGCCAAGAGTTAACTGGCAGACTAAGAGGAAAATTCGAAATTTGAAGAAGAAGGAATCATTATTAATAGCAACTACCATAATGACCGGCTGACGACTAGCCCACTACTGCGCTTGAATTAGAAGATTCCGAACGAAGAGAGTGGAAAATTGATGAAGGTGCTAAAAATAGCCCCAGCACTACTTAGCAGGATTCTCCGAGAAAAGTTATTTAAACAATCTCTTCTCTCATTTCTCCTCACATTGTTTCGAAGTTGAAGTTGCTGAAGAAGTTCTTGAGAGATTGAAATATTTTCCAAGTGGTTGAGGAGAGAAATTCTTTGAGAGTTTATTTTATTTCGGAGTGTTGAGTTGCTGAAAGTGCGAAGTGCTGGAGAAATTTTCATTTGCCGAGACTCTTTCTTTCGAAAGCTGAAAGTGTGTTGCTGCAACTTCGAAGTTGAAGGGTGAAGTTGTTTTCCGGAGTTGCTGGAGAATTTAATTCTCAAAGAGCTGAAAGTGGAGTTGCTGCAAAGTTCGAAGTTGTATACTGGAGAGCTAAGATTTTATTTCCAGATTGTTGAAGTCGCTGCAGATTTGCAAAGTTGTAGAAGATTTCTTTTCTCTGGAGATCTTTATTTTCAAGCTACTGAAAGTCGAAGTGTTGAAGAAGTTTAAACGTTGAGAAGTTGAGGAAGTTGAAATTTCATATTGCTGGCAACTCTTTATTCCTCTAACTGCTGAAGTTGACAAAGTGAAGTCAAGGTTCGAACTATTTGTGCTGGAGAAATTAGCTACATTGCTGAAAGTTATTAGCTTGCTGCGTTTTTTCTTCACCAGTCAGAAGTGCAGTTGCTGAGAGTTGTCTCCAAACTCAGAGTTTTTTATATAGTTTGAGGTTTGGAGTTAGAAATTTATGCTGAGAGTTTTTTATTTTCAAAAAGCTAACTCCACGTTCGCAGCCGTCTCGGAGGTTACTTCATTTTATTTAAAAATCTGCAGCCTAGCTTATTGATATTCTATTTTATTTTGCAGATGGCCGGAGCAAAGGATGTTGCAGGAACAAGCAGAGCCGCAGGCAGAGCTGCAAACACTGAAGCAGGCAAGGCTGGCTCATCCCGGCAGGCAATGATTAAAAGGCTCGCTAAGCCATTTCTCCCAAAGTCAGCAATAGTTTCAAAGTTGGCAGGATTAAATGACACCAACCTTGGTTCATTTAATCTAAATGC
Source organism: Sequoiadendron giganteum (assembly GCA_007115665.2). Lineage (NCBI taxonomy): Eukaryota > Viridiplantae > Streptophyta > Pinopsida > Cupressales > Cupressaceae > Sequoiadendron > Sequoiadendron giganteum. The sequence continues at coordinate 389,890,226 of CM021104.1, read as the reverse complement.
ACTCAAATCGAGGATGTTCGGGCTAGGGGGCCATCAACCATCCGTCACGGCACATAATATAATGAAGAGTGGAATCTACGCAGCTGCTAGTTTTCCGCCAGCAATTCAGTGTCCGGAGCTAATTATGGAGTGCGCCAATCACTACAAGCCAGAACGTAGGACGATTGTCTCTCCGGATGGTAAACTGCTCGCCAACTTCACACCGGATGCCATCGGAGAGGCATTTGGGATTCCAACTGCTGAGGAGATGTTATACAAGACAAACAAAAGGGCAGATAAGATGTACTCTTCCTCTTTCGAAAGAGTCACTGCAGTCATCAACAGAGTTTGGATGCAGAAGCCGAGGCCACCCCGCACTAAGCTCCCAAAGCAGATAATTGCCGAGGACGTGAAACAAGAATACTGTGATTTGATAATGATGCTGAGCCGGGTGAATGGGAGTGCACAGGCTTACATTTTCGAGCCTTGGATGTTCTACTTCATCGAGATCATCTTGGAAGGAAAAGAGTGTGTCGATTGGGCTAGGATGATTAGCAACCACATCGATGAACAATTCAGGAGCTTGAAGGTGACGAAGACTTTCTACATGAGCTCATATGTAATTTACATGTTGGCCAAAATGACTAAGTACAGAGGGATTTCGTACAAGGAGCCAATCGGCTGTGCCCCTGGTCAATTCAAAATCCATGAAGCCTGCACACAGCTACATTTAGCTAACATTGCCAACTATAAACGGGCAAATGATGCATTCACAATGCACATCGCGAGGACACTTCAGCAGAGAACGCAGCAGAGAATATCTAAAGAAGCACAGACACCGATTGAGGAATATGGGTATTGGCTCATCCAATTCCCGAAATTCACATATATTAGGCTGCAGGGGTTCACTTCGTATCCGTATCGGTTACCACGATACCCCACTGATCACATAGTAATGCTTGAGATATCTAGGCAATTGATTGCCTACGATAATATTCAGAAAAGGAAAAAGAAGGGTGGGCTTGATTTCCCTATCGCCATGGGAAATTCCATTGAGGTGTGTCCCTCTTTGCAGGCAGCCCGAGAGGCAGAGGACGAGCTGCAATCTTATCATTTGTCATATCACACAGGCAGGCAAGATTTCGATCCTTACAGGAACATCCGGATGGTACAGAACGTTGAATACCGACACAGAGCTCATCTGGAGGACTTCTGGGCAAATGCAGTGGATGAGGCTGAGATAAGAAGAAGGATGTTTTCCAGACTTCCTCTCAAGTTGATTAGAGAATGTGAGATTATTCCAGTTCCCGACCAGGTGGAGGAGGATGTCAACGCCATGCAACCCGACTATGGGTCAGTTAGGGATACTCCTGTCCCACCACCTGATTGGTCCGAGCCAGAGATCATGGACTTGGACACTCTTTCTATCCCGGTGATGACTTTTACCAGGACTTGGGTCGACAGACATGTATGCAAACTCAAGAGCAAGTCGATCGCCCTTACTTATAACTTGATGGGTGACCCAAGGCCGTTATCGGTAAAGAGGGGGAAACAAATTGCTCAGACATCGAGGGCACAAGTGGAAGTGCCAACCCAACCGATACCGTTAAGGATAGAACAAGCATCCCCCGTGCACTCACAAACTCAGTCTTCGAGTTTGAGAGTGGTTTCATTATTTGCCGATCAGAGGGCAGGATTAGAGGAAGAGCGGGGACTTGAGGAGGTAGATCAGCCCAACGCCCGGGAATCAGCTAGTGTCAGTCTATCCAGGGGCGGCCAACAAGAGGAGGAAGAGGAAACAATGGTCGACACCCATTTTCAGCAGATGTTGGACACGGCTTTGGAAGAAGAAGAAAACACAGAACAGGGGACCCAAGGGTCGGGAGATACCCAGCTTATAGAGGAGGATGAGCCTGAGCAAACCAGTGCAAGAAGAGAGGAAGTGCACGAGATGGAGGCAACAGAAGAGCAGCCCCTTGTCATTTGTAATCCACAGCAGACAGTGCCTGATTGGCTTTCCGACAGAATGAGGAGAGAACCCGAGGATGATACGGATCCGGCCATTGAGATGGAGGAGTTCCTTAGGAGGATCAATGCGCCACCAGAGAAGAAAAGGGCCCGAAAGTTTTCAAAGATCTCGACTGACGAGTCAGGCTCTCGCACGCTTCAGGTGGCTATTCCGAGGGAAGATTGTGATCGAATCGAGGAGAGGCCTGAAAATTACGTGATCACCACAGTAGAGTTGGGTCGTCCTACGGGAGCCCAAGTTATCGAGGAGTTCGATAACTCCTATCAGGCATTGAAGGATCAGTTGCTCCGCACGGAGGGGAAGTATAAGAAATTGAAGAAGGAGCACAAAACTTTGATAGGATACGTACAAAATCTAGCACATCCAGGTGAACCAGCAAACCCAGCAGTAGAACGTCCATCGGAGCTTCCGAAGGAGTCAGTTGTTGCCTTAGAGGATTTGAAGAAAATGGAAACGGAGGCGGACAAGTGGGTTAGCCGTGTTCATACTGAGACAGGGAAATTCATGGAGGACCTTGTCGATGCTTATCGACAGGCCTCAAATATTTTGGCACGGATGGATATAGTAGATCAGGCCTGGGGTGATACTCGCATCTATCAAACGAAGACTGTACTTCGTTTGGGGGCTTTGATGCATATACCTCTAGAAACCTTGGTGGATGGAGGTGTAATTCAGAGAGGTGATAGGTATGATTTCACCAGTTGGTACTCCTCGGTGGTCACAGGCCGTGGATTTCACGACGCAGCAAGGGCAGATTCAGCTAAAGTGAGGAAAGCAATGGGCAACATCTTGGGGGGAGTCCTCAATACATTAGAAGCCATATTTGCTAGAAAGTTGGTCCCAGAGGAGATAACTGCTGATGGCTTGAAAAGTAGACTGCCTCCATTCTTCTCAGCTGCGAGGTCACTTGTCCTGGATGACTTTGAGAATGTCTCCACGTTCTCTAGTATAATTCAGCATACCCAGGATGCCTTGGTGACATGGAGGAAATCTTACACCAGATACGGACAGACGGTAGCAGTCTTGGAGTTCCAGCTCAACCATATTCCACCGATCTCTACACAGGAGGTTGAAGCAGTATTGGCCCGGTTGATCGAGTTTGCTATCCGGGAGAAGGCCAGTGGGAACGCGCTGCTTGATGAGGATCTTCTTGATGATGGTAGTGGGCATTAATTGCTCATTATGATTCCTGCAGGGGAGTGGAGAATATTCTGTGCATTCATTGCCCACTCCTCTCTGTGGCGGTTTTTAGGGCAGAAACCCTAATCAGGGCATAGGTGGCTCGATCTGAGCCCTTCATTGTAATTTGATCTGAACCGTCCACTGAATTGGACTTATTATAAAAGGGGCATCCCCCCTCATTTGTAAATTATTAGAATTAGAGATAGAGATTAGAATTGGCATTGGATCAGAGCTAGAGAGTAGAAGGCATTTAGCTTAGAAGTTAGCTTTAGATTGAGGAGGGAAGAAAACTTTCCTTTGAAAGTTTTGTAAAAGGTTGTTGTGAACACTTTTCATAATACAAAGAGTTTCATTGCTTGGTGATTTCTTCTTTGTTATGAGTAGCTAGCAAGGCCATTTCGTCTTTCCAATTCAAGGTAGATAGAGTAAAGTAGATTTCTATTTCATGCAAGTAGTTGTTAATTGTGGAGTGTGGCGTTGTGATTTAAGCATATCTTCTTTCATCCATACCACTAGCGGGCTTACTGATGGTAAGTTCGCCTTGCGTGGTCAACTGGAGTATCAGCACTTAACTTCGATTATGGTTCATATGTTTGTATGCGTCGTATTGACGGTATGAACATGTTGCGTCATAGTTTGAACACTTTTCTCATCCTTTGAAGATTGCACCAACTTTGTCGGAGTTGTTCGAAAGGAGACAAAGCAAAGTTTGGTTTGAAGATTGGTTAAGTCGATCCTCGTCCTCCACCCTTTTAGAAGTAGATTTGTAGAATCCCTATCCCTATCCCCTTTAAATTCTGCATTTTCTGAGTCAGTCTAGATACCAGAACCATATTGCCAAATCATTCATGTCCTAATTGCTTCACGGAGTTGAACAACTACGTAAGTCCCCTTGAAATAACCAGCAAAACACATCAACCAACTGAGTCTATTCGCGATAAAAGGAACCTTCGAGTCGAACACATGAACTTTCAAGCAATCTTAGCATGTGGGACACTTTGATCAAGAGAGAATAGAGTGACCGTTGGGCAACTTTATTCTGTGCTGGCGCTGTCATAAAAAGCACGTCAACACTTACCTAATGCTCTTCTGTTATTCTCTATATGAGCAGCCACCTTGTATGCATCCCTCAACGTCTGAGGGTCTTTTTCTTTCAACTGATAGCCTATCTTAGGATCATATGCATTACAATATAAAACTAAACACATAGATTCATTAGGTTTGAGGTAAGTTGGGATTTTATTCATTACCTTGGTGAACCTTGCATTGAAATCAGGCACAGATTCATTTGACCCTTTGGTAATATTAATGAACTCATTTATGATGAACCTTGGGTCAGTCTTATCACCATACTATTCTCTAAATATCCTTTGGAACTCATCCCATGAGTCAATTATTGCTGCGGGAAGTGCTCTATACCAATCCCTTGCTTCATTAGTTAGAGACAGCACAAATAATTTCATGAGGACATCTTCATCCTCAATCTCAAAGTCATCGGTTAAATTTATGAATGCTTTCATATGGTCTTCACCAGATAGTGCAATATTTCCATAAAATTTTGCTTAGGTAGTCCTTACTTCAACAGGCCTAGGTTTGGACACCCAAAAATCCTAATGAAGTCAAGTTGTTTGTATCTTTCTAAAATCAATGGTGGCCTAGCGGGAACGTGGCCCTTACCTCCCCCAACTAGATTTTTTTGTGATCCACCAAGAGCAAATCCTTTAACATTTACCTTGATCCTTGTTGTGGGACTAAACCTCCAACTTTAATGGCTTGAGCACTCTAAGATGACTCATTGTATGGGCAAATTGCCTAGCTGATCTATATCTCTCAAAGCATCAATCCTTCTTTTCAAATCATCTCAAATCCTCTGAGCCTCCAACCTATCCAATTCTGCCTTTAGCTCATTTACTTCTTGTTAGCGTTACAATTCGCACCTTTGGAGTGCATATTGGCAATGGACAGCTATGCACAATATTAACTGCTCTTCAAATTAGGAGGGGAAGCTCCCTCTTTTGCTCTTATTGCGTAAAAAGTAAAGTGATCTAAGTTTCCTATCTTTTTACTCAGCGGCAGGGCACAAGGGTGATAAAACTCAATGAGTTGCAGCTAAGGTTTTCTCTAGTTTCTGCAAATCTTAACTACAACTAGGCTAAACTATCCTACCTCCTCAAGAAAAACAGAGCAAGAGGGTGTAGGAGCAATATTTGGGGAATGGTTGGATCACTTGGGTCGACTGTCTCTCAGAATGCATCTGAAGGCTCTGAACTTTCAGATTATGCTGGAATAAAGTCTTGTGCAAGCAAACACTCATACGGTAAGCTAAATCTCAAGATTCCCAAGGAGGTGACGACACCTGTCCAAGGTGTAGGCTGAGATATAAATCACTAGAAACAACACAGAACGATGAACAAGATATCAGGATTCCCGAGGAGGCGACGACACTTGTCTGAGGTGTAGGCTGAAATATAGATCATAAAACAACATCAAACAATAACCATTAATCTCCAAATTCCCAAGGAGGCAATAGTGCCTGTCTGAGGTGTAGATTGAAACAATAGATTATAAAAAGAAACGTTGATAGATTTTGAAACTTTGGATCATATGGCTCATTGCTCTTTGATTTATTTCTTCAAACTCGCTCAACGATTTACAAATATTTGGGACAACAAAGGTACGAAATCATACACTATGTGATCAAACCAAATAACTCTCATCCAAGAGTGAATAGATATTGACTTGAAAGCTTGATGGCACAACGGCACAGCAATTTTGTGTAGTAATAAAAGTTAAAAAATAATGAGCAAGGCTGGTCTTATTTATAGAAGCTCAAAGGAGTAGGGAACCCTAAAATCTCCTTGAGTTAACATTCACTTCTTGCCAATCTACAAGATTTATTCCTATGTCTAAAATTAGGTAACCTAACAGTTAACTAGAAAGCCTACTTCAGTTAACCGATTCTAAACTAAAACTAACTCCATATGTTACATAGGCGTCTCCAAAATAGACATGGACGATTGGTGGGACAGCGAGTTAACTTGGAAAGAGGCATCAAGTTAACTATTGTGTCTAATGTCTATTTGGAAAAGGTGGGACGTCCTAACTGGAAGTTTACACCTCATCAATTTGAGTGATCAGCTCCTCTAACCAGTTGTTAACTAGTTATGTGTCTAGACAACTGATACTTCTCAGGATGATGACGTGTCTTCGAAGCATCTCCTCGCCACTTGCAATTTGATCCTGGAAATGGCATCTCTTTTCAATTGCATCTTCTATCTTTGCTAACATGGCTACAGTCTGACTCAACCCGCAGTCACCGCTGAAAATACTACGGATGAGGTTTTGGGAATTTCATCTTCACTTCGTCATCCGCAATCTATTCACCGTCCTCACGTTGATATTGGCAAGGGACTTGTGATACGAAAGTTCTCATGAACTTGATAGCATTTGTCACCCTTTCTCTACCCTCGGTCAACTTGTAGAGATTACCTCATAGGTTTTTACCTTGAAGAGTTGTTGTTCTCTCCAAGTAAAAAGTTTATGTTTATGCTCTTTTGCGGTGACTAAAACGTAGGCCATCCTCAAATGAGAAGGGGAGTGTGGAAAGTAGTGTGGTAGTAACCGGTGGCAGCTCTGTAATTGGAGTAACTACCTTCCACATTTTCGCTATCCATTGAATGGTGATGCCACTTACGCCTTCCAAGGTGTCCAAATCGACCACAGGCTTCACTTGATGCACGTCTGTGTCAAGTGTCTTCAGAAAGTCATGAAGCAAGACCATTTTGGTCTTGATTTTAACTTGAGAGTACTATGTTATGAAAAACTCGACAATTGACTATAAACACGGATATGTTCAAGCAACTTTTCCAAAGCAGCTAAAAATAGCTTTGCCGAGGGGCACTTTTTATGAAAATTTCTGAGACGTGGGTTTTGTTGGGAATATTTTTTTGGATGGACCCACAACGTCAAATTTTCAAAAAGATGTATTTTCCTTTGACATGCAATAGCCTCTCGGGGCAAAAGTCTTAGAAGCAGCAGAAACTTACTTTTCTCGAAAAAATTTGACACATGGGGATTGTAGGCGCTTCAGAGCTAAACAAACCCAGTTTGTCTATTTTTTGAAATTGTGACTTTTTCTGGAAAACCCTAAAAAAGGGGCAGCTGAGCAACTTTCTCTGGAAGAATTTGGTACGTGGGTTTTGTTGAATCTGCTGTGCTGATCATACCCAGAAGATTGGATCTATGAAAAACTATTGTTTACTTGAACATGCAAGAAGATCTAAGACCAAAACAAAAGAAATATGAGGGTGAGAAGCTAGAAGAAATAAACTACCTCCCTGAATCTTCAAGAAAATCACGCCTAGAGATGTAAACTTTGAAAAACTGCTCCTCTATGCAACTTGTTCTTGAAAACATGAACGCTGAGGAAGGCTCCTGTTAGATCTTCAAAAGGCGTTGGAGAGAAAAATATTTGTGCTTGAGCTCTTCAACCTGCAACAAATAATGAAGAATGGATGCCTAGTCTTTGATAATATCAATTTGGAGTTGCAAGCATCAATTAGGGCATCCAAATCATGATTGGGGGAATCACCTCTATGATTGGCAGTTAACAGAAACATCTCCACCTATTTTGGGATGTTTGGGCATGAAGGAGCTTTTAAAATATCTTAACTCAAGTCAACCTAGGCCTATTTTGACTTTAGGCGTCCAAGTCTTGAGAGTTGAAGATTTTTACCTTTTTTGGTGATGAAGTGCCTCTGTTTGACCCCTGATTCTGGCTGCTTGATTGATCCTGAAGCCTTGCCGACAGAGTCATAGCAGAGTTGGATCAACTCTGAAGAGATGTTCTTGGGAGGTGCAAACTTCGAAAACTAAATCCAGTGCCTTGAATTCTTGGGTGCCTTTTCCCAAGAGAGTGCTTTTCTGCCAATGTTGGCCAATTTCTTGGATGCATTTTCACATTTCTCTAATTTGACCCTCTATGCTTCATTCAGTAGCTGCTGGTGACTAACGAATTTCATGAACGGGATGCTCAATCCATCGCGAAGCTGGAAACATTCTGGAATGGATGACTGTATGTGCAAGCTCAGAAAACTGATTTGTGAGGTTCAATCTTCTAGGCACCCCTGGCTAGTAGGGGCTCTTTTGTTCTTTTGAGGTACATTTTGCACTTTGAAACCTTTCATGAACAACTCCAGTTTGATCTCTGTCACCGGAGGTTTGACTATTTCGTTGAATGTGCTGATGATTTCATCGCAGAGATTGATCAAATTGGAAGAGGTCTTCCTAGAAGTCACAACACTTGAAAGCAGCATCTGATTGCCCAAAAGGTTGGGCACCTATTTTTAGGAAGGTGCATTTTCATTGACACTTAGTCAATTCTTCACGTTCTTCACTTTTGCCTTCACCTCCATCGTTTTACGCTTGATCTTCATTTGTGAGTGCTTGACAAGTCCTGTGAGTTTGCAACTGGATTGATCGCGAAGTTGAAAGGATGTTGAGTAGACGCCTCGGAGAAAGTAGTTGTTGAAAACCTCAACAAGTGGCTAAAAATGGTGGGCGCCCCTGGCCAGCAAGGGCACTTTTGCCTAAATGTCTATTGATTCATCCTTCATTTTGCGTGCTCAAATGATCAACAACTGTCGTCGTTTGATATGTCTTGTAGACTGGCGAACAAGTTCCTTATAAAGCTAAGCTGACGCTGGGGAGATCACCTGGAGATAAGCTTGCTCAAAAACTGCCATCTGGATAGTCTTATTCTTGGGTGCCCCTGAGCTACAGGGGCGCTTTTTCCCATGTTTTGACTGTTGTCTTTCAAGATATTTGCTTTCAGCATCTTTTGTCTTCACCTTCGTTGCTGGTGATCGATGAATTCAGTGAACCTGCTTGATGATGTGTTGGAAAGCCAGTAGAATTATGAAGGAGATGACTGTCTTGGCAAAACTTGATGACTGCCTTTGACCTTTTGAATTCATGGGTGCCCTTGTCCAGCAGGGGCACTTTTGGCTGCAGCTTCATCATTTTCTTGAAAATTCTCATCTCTTCATGCTTCACGTTCACCGTTGTAGCTTGACTGATTTGATTACCGTTGTCAATGATGCGAATGCATTCACCGTAGCAATTGCTTTCACCATGCTGCGTGTACGGGTGCTTGAAAAATTCACCAAGGCATTGGCTGCGTAGCTTCTTCCTTGTAGCAAGGTGTGCATCTTCCGAACTTACGAATATATTTAGCATTTTTCAACTTTGAAAATCCCCTCCGTCGTGAAGCATCTTTTCGAACATTTTTCGCCATGGATTCTTCCTTGAAGCTTTTGAGGCTTGGATCTCGACACCTGGTACTAGCCATTTTGCCATTAATGGCCTCAGAGGTCCTATCTTTCTTCCTGAAAAATGAAAATAGACCCACCAGAGTAAAACAAACTTTTCGGTGATTTTGACTTGACTAGTGTGATCCTGAAGTCAAATTACCCTATCAAAATCATTTTCAATTATTTCTAGGAAGGTCCTATTTTTAGGGTTTTCCTCAAAAAAGGGGTTTGAAACCATAATTTTCAAATTTTCAAATATTTGCAAGTATCTTCCTTGACATAAACCCTCAAAAAGCCTATGTTTTGTTTGACCTAAAATTGGCTTTTGACAACAATTTTACATGATTTAGACCATTTTGATCAAAATGCCTTATCGAATCAAAAATTTATTTTGGGTACAACACTTCTAGAAGTTTTGCTTCCCTTGAAATTTCAGCTTTCTTTTCAAATCTAACTGCCTTTGGTGAACTTTCATCATCTTCAATCTCTACACCATCTCTCATATCTTTAGATCTAGTTGCAACAATATCTTTATACCAATAAGGACCTTAATCTTGCTTTACAGGTGACAAGACATGATCAACAAATTCATTATCCCTAGGGTTTATTGCCAAGGGATTTACTCGAGAAAAGAACCTTTCATTGATATCATTCTCTATTCATAACATTTCTTTTTCCTTTTCAAGATTGCTAAGGACTTTATGGTATTCAGGTCCTATCCAAGCATTATCATCTTGGTCTAACCACAGCCTATTGATAGGTTCATCGATTTTACCATGAAAAGATTTGTACCTATCACCAGTATTTTCCTGTTTTTTTTTTAGGAACTAGAGTCGAGAGTGGATTCCTACCTAAATTCTTAGCTTTCCAAGTTGGTTTGTCTTTCTACAAATATCCTGCCAATTTCTTCTATGGATCATTTTGAAATTAAGATCTTCTACCATCCATGTTTGATGCTATCTATGCAATCTCACCGGTTAACCTTTGACAAAGTTGCCACCCTAAGAAGGGAAAGTAAAATGATAGATCTCATAGCACTGTTGCCAAGATATTGGATACAGACAATTCAAACTCTGAACTATCGTAGACTACTGTACTCCCCAACAAAGTCGCCAATCTGTTGGTTCCCCAACTTGTATTCCAGTAACTCCTAAAAATTTACTCAATTTTATGCTTAAATGTAATGTCCCCATTTTAGGGTTCTCTTGCTTTGCAGTTGGAGATGGTTTTTTGGGTTTGTATTTGCTTGATCAAAAGGGTAATTTGATGTTACCAATGAGCACAGATAGTTTAGAGGAGTTATTTGATGCTCTCAGAGGTTATTTTCGGCTTCTAGTTTGGGCTCCAAGATTCTTGGAGAGAGCATTTATTTATAGTAAGTCACTTGATCGGCTCCATTCATCTTTATTCTTCATTGGGATCACTCTGGTGCAGTTAGTTTTCGATTTTGATGCTTTCTAGCAGTTCCACAAAACTGTGTGTATTAATGATTATATTTTAATTAAATTATTAAGGTTGCTTAAAATTAATTAAAATATTTAAAAAGGCCCTTAGTATTATAGCTCGTTGGAACCGAGATGAGATACTTCAAATCATGGATGCATTAAATAGGGACCTTGCGTGTCAAAATATCATTATTTTAATGAAAAGGTCATTTTCAGAGTAAAAAAGGTGTTTAAATTAAAAAGTGCATTTTAAAAAAGAAGCTTCTGGAGAGTTTGGGAAAAAAGTATAAAAGAAGGTTTTGGAACTCATTTGGTTATTCTTGGATATTGTTCTCATTTTCAGTTTGGAGAGCTTTTCAAAAGCTTCTTTGATCTGTGGGTTTGGAAACCCTAGGGCACTAGTTTTGGTAGTGAAACTATCTACCCTAGCTGGATTTGTGGAGAAAATCGCTCAGGCTTTCTACAAGAGCTTATTTGCAATTTGTCGTGTCATTTTCAGAGACAAATTTAGCATAGTAATATATCTATTTCTGCTGGAAGATTGAGGGTTTTATTCTACCTGCAGTTGAGGTCGATTTGATGCAAGGGTTGATATTCTGACTTGTCCTGGGCGCTGCACTGCTGAGAAATGCTTCAAACTTCATTCTTGTTCTGGTGTGAGTTTTTAGTGTCCGAGTTCGTGGGTGAACTTCATCTTTACTCTGTTGTTCTGGGCGCCAACTTCTTTGTGGGTTTCAGTTGTTATTGAGTTGCATTCATACTCAGACTTCAGCGTAGGGTTTTAGCTACCTGAGCAGGGACATGGTCATTTTGTTGAGTCCCAGACAATCACCAAGCTGCTGTTAACATTCTCAGATCTGCGTGGACTCCAGGTTGGAAAATATTAAATGTTTATTGCTGTCATGAAGGTTTCAGAACTGTCTGTGAACATAGGACTGAGTTATGTAAGTCTGAGTGTAAAATCTTGTGTTTAGTCTCTGCTGGAAACAAACTGAGTATTGTAGGTGTGAGTTCCATGCAAGTAATGTTCTATAATCAATTCTATAACTGCTGTTAATTTTCTGAGTTTGCATTTCAAAAGAAAAGTTTGTATTATCATCTCAGAAAGTCATTGTAGAAGTCTGAAATAAGTTTCCTGCTCTTTGCTAGGCGTTCTGAGTCTGTATAGGTCTGCTGTTACAAGTTTTTCAGTCACTGTTAACATGGAAACCCTTTGTTATTGCTGCTGTGTCAAATCTGGAACATTCTGGGCATGGTAATAGGCTTGCTAAACACTCAGAGAATTGCTTTGAACCTTGTAATCTTGCAAGTCAATTGGTGGTAGATGTTTATTCCCTGGCATTGATATCGAGGTGTAAACTCAGTCATATTAAGGGCAGTAATAAGTCTGAAATCACTGTATTTTCGGTCTGCAATTTGTTGTCATAATTTCTGACTATTAATGGTGATGATATCTTTCATTTCTGAGTGTGGAAACTTCCTATCAATATTGTATTTTGATCTCAGACAATTCTGATTAGTTTTGGCAACGTTTCTATCCATTTTCTGTTGCACTATATTATGAGAAGTCCATAAAACGTAAACAGAAAGTGCTTGCTTATTTCTTACGCCAATAACAAAATCTATCTTATGTTAGTTTGATTACATGGCACATCAATCAAACTACAAAAATTGCAAAACTCAGACTGTCCAAAATCTGGCAAATATATTATAATCCCCAAAAAATTGTTTAAATTACTTGAATGATTTGTATACCTGCAACACAAAGAATTGTCTTTGAAGAAACAAATCAAAATAAAATAGCACATCCGCTGCTGCAGATGAATGAAGATGAAGAGGAGCAAATGAAGGGCAGAGGCACTGTTTTGGTTTATCATTCTGGTAATTTCTGGTAATATCTTCTGTACATCCTTTCAAGCCAATTGTAATTGCAGAGTTCACATGCAGAAGCTCTGAATACAATCACTTTCTGCCATGTGTTATCGCTGCTGCCACAAGTACTGGGCCACAGAGCCTCAAAATTTGTCAAAACATTTATACAAGACTTTCGTGTAGTTTAGGATTCTATTACAATCTTTTATTAGGCTTTTATTATAATCTATTATTACAATCCTTTGTTAGGCTTTTATTAAAATTTATATTTTTGGTTTTAATTGTTGGTTATAATAAAAATTTATTTATTTTAATATAAGATGATATACTAAATGTTTATAAAAACATTTAAACATATTAAATAACAATGTGATATTGTACATATTAAATAACAATGTGATATTGTAATAAGTATTTTAATATCATAATAAACATAACTTAAAATTATATTTATGTTCTTCAAACTTAATCATGAAATTTTTCCTCAAATTTTATCATTGATGAATTTGATCCAAATTGTTTGCTTGTCGAATTCGCACATGAACACAAACTTTGTGATTTAGGTTGCACGAGTTAATATTGATTTGTTGAAACTCTTGTGGGAGTATTTGGGTATAGGGTGCAAAAAGAAAGATGTAATTTGTTTGCCCCTTATCCTTGACTGCATCATTCAAACTTCGAGGCAATTTTCCATAATTCCAATGAGAGTCAAGCCATGACAGGATAAGGAGAAGGCAATCAGACATGTTTTGTATAAAGTATGCGAGATATGTCCAAGCTACCTGGCATATTTTTAACTAAATATATTTCCTGAATACTAATATTGAACCATTAAAATAAGTTTCTACCATGAAAGAAATTCATTCATTCTTAAGAAGTACCCATTAGATAATATTTGCAACCTGCCAAAAAAAATTCAGAAGTAATAATATGTACAACACTCCTCCACATGCATTTTCATCTGTATCGTATCTGTGATGCACCAGGGAGTGTTCCTAATTATCACTAAATAGTACTAAAAGTATCAATTATATATTTTAAAAAGAATCATAAGATGGATTTAATTAATAGTCAAGTTCCTCACCAATCATTACCCAAGCGATATACACCTTGCCCCTCCAGAAGCAATAAACCATGTTGATTGTAGTGCACCTCCTGTACAAATCATAAGTTAGTAGCCAGTAATTTTACATTTGCATTCTTATTCCTTGTGAGTCTGTGACAGAAAGAAGCTACACAGTAGTTAAGTATGAATTAATAATTCATAGTTTATTGGCACAGGCATTATTGTATTGACCTTAAGACTCATAAACTAGTAAGTGTTAACAATGAAAACTGAAATACTTGCTCTACATTTTATTTGGTAATACTGTGTTAGAACTTCAAAGTTCAAACAATATTGTTACTATTCCTCTAGACTTACTGTTCTCTGAACCAAATACTTTAGTTTCCTTTACTACTAGCTAGTAAGGGTGTCGGTACAAATGCAAGCTTAATTATAGCATCCAAAATCATATGATGAATCATCCATTGGGTGTAGTGCATCAGAATGTCTGAAGAAAAAGTGCTTTTCCACCTGATATTTCACAACATTCAACTTACAAACAGCCCTTCCCCACCCAACCCAAAAGAAAAACTGGATATCGCAATCCAAACCTTGACATTGAGATACTCTCCAGGTTGGAAATCCATAATCTGCAAGGAAACACATCTGGAAAAGTTATTACAAGACAAAAGAATCATGTACTGGAATTGTAAGTAAAAAAAACAGACAAACAAAAATGTGATTTCCTTATAATCCAGCACATCATGGAAAAAAAGGTAAGACTGTATTTGTGATCAATTGAAAACACCCCCGCCACTTTCAGAAATTGAGACTAAATAAACAAGAAAAAATGGTTACATGGCATTTATCAAGTCCAAGAAACCACTTGAAACATAGTTGTAAAAATATCAGTTCTCTTAATTACATGGGTGAAAATCATCTACTCAACAAAAGGAAAAATTTGCAGATATCAGATGAGGTCTGCAGTCAAGAAATACATTTAACTTGTGAGTATAATTGTAAAATAATGAAGTTTTCCTTAAAAAGCAAGTTTTCTCAAGCTTTCTAATAACAGAGAAGTGTTTTATTAACAGAGAAGTGTTTTGTCAGCAAAAGTATAAAAGTGAACTTGAAATGAAAAAATCTCATCAAAACAAGAAGACTTCAGGCTCATCAAATTAAAATAGAGTCTTTACTTAAAGTCAAGACTCAAATAAAGAAGCAAAGGTTTTGAAGTCAATTGAGAAATTGATTAAGTACTGATGGCACTTGAGTATTATTCTGCTTTATCAATGTCACAGATGCATCTTAACAAACTAATAATGGAATGCTGCCACCTAATACCAAGCAGCTACCTTTTATAAAAGGATTTCCAAGACATAAGACAACAATTGTTATCTTGGCAAAATCCAAGGTCGTAAGCATGCTGGGAACTTGAGCACTGGCTTGAGTTGATCTATTTACAGATTAATGATTTCCATACCCATTGACAACTATGCTTGAGCTGTCTCTAGCATAGTTTACAGACTCAAACTCAGAGAACACTTGGCAAGCCCAAAATTTTTGACTTGGCAAATCTCAACTACTTACAAAATACTAAAAGTTGTTTAAAAAACACTTTTTTTTTGGCAAAATTCAATTACAAAATGTATCAAATGAATCTAAAAAACCATGAGGAAATGTTTCCTATTAAATTTGATTCTTGAATACATAAGGATTACAAAATCGCATCATCATGGGAAGCCAGATAGTGGATACACTAGCTAGCTACTACCAAATAACTATTATGAATTTATGATGATTGTCATTGAAAATCATCATCATAAATTTCATATCTAGGCAAGTGAAAAATTACAAGTTTTTACAATTTCCTCTTCCCCAACCTAATGAAGAATTTGGGGGTAGAGGTTATGGTCCTCACACTCGATTGTGGGTCCCTGTTTGGCGTAGAAGGTTGGGCATGTGGCTCTACCCTACTAGTAGATGGCAATGAATCCTCCTCCATCAAAAATATCAATGTCATCCAATCCAATCTCTCCTTCTGCTGCAGCCACATCCTCCATAGCTTGCGTCTCGAAATCAGCAATTTCATCCTCTGTAAACAAGGAAGGCTCGTCATATTGCATGGTCCAATCACTAAAGGGATCAATCTCATCCAAATCAATAAGTTCCTCCGGTTGCTCTTGCACCTTTCTTGTGCGAAGCCGAAGGTTGTATTGCACAAAAACAAGATCATTGAGGCATTGTTGAGTCAACTTATTACGCTTCTTCGTGTGAATGGCATCAAACAAACTCTAGTTGTGCTCACAACTAGAAGCACTACAAGGTTGAGACAAAATTCGGAGGGCTAGCCTTTACAAATTTGGGGTATTTCCACCCCACTCTTCCCACCAAGAACCTGCAAATAAGATATTCAAGTTATTGTAAGTAAACAATATTCTATTAATGTATGTAATTTATAACTTGCAAGAGATAAGACTTCACCTTTTCTTACTTGGTATTTGGGTGGTTCTTCCTCGTATAGCTAATTGCAAAGAAAACAACCTCCTCCTAGTTGCCTTATAATTCTACAACTTAGAAATGATGAGGTCTCTCACCTCATCTATAGATGTCATCTTCTCAATACATGTGGATAGGCCTCCATAACCTCCCCATTAGCATCCATGAAGCTATCAGAGAAGAAAAACATGGGGTTGAGATAATATTCTGCTGCATGAATGGATTGGTGGAGTTGACTGTTCCACCTCTGATAAATGATCTCCCAAATAGGGGCAGATCTATTTGCATCCCCCTTATAATAGTTTTAGATAGCCTCCTTGGCCCTACCCATGACCTCATAAATATATCCCAATGCATTTTTCTCTCCATCTACCAAGCACAAAACCCTCACCAATGGCTCTATTACCTATAAAGTAAAAAGTAGAAGAAAATTTAAATTACATTTTACAATGAAACAAAATACCTTTAAAGTTAAAAAATAAAGGATTCAATTTGAAAATTAAATTATGTTTGAAGTTACCTTGACAATCTCTATAGCTCTAGTTATAAAATCACCATCAAAAACTATTTTTGTGATCCTTTATCCATCATCCTTCTTTGAATAAGTTGAGTCTACCCATGCTTGACTCACAAACATCTACTTTGAGGGATTCAATATACTAGAAATACTTTGCAACATTATAAAATTAGTTGCAAACCTTGTAGCACCCCATCACACAAGCTTTTTCCCCTTGGTGTGATCTCTCATCAAGTGAATAACCCATGGGTGATTATAAATATATTTTGTTATATCTCTTGCTTCTTCTACAATTGGTCTCACTCAATCAATTTTGCATATGCCCTCTAAAATAAGGTCAAGGAAATGAGCTACACAAGGGATCCAAAAAAGTGTTTGATGCCTCTTTTGAAGCAATCTTCCAACTGCCACATACGTTGTCGCCTTGTCAATAACAGCTTGAACAACATTTTCTATGTCCACCTCTAAAACAACCTCCACCAACATCAAGCTCAAATTTTTTGCATTCTTTATTATGTTGGAGGCATCAATTGACTTTAGAAAAACCAACTCACTATTTGAAGCCACTAAAAAATTGAGGAGAGTGCAATTCCTTCCATTTGTCTACCCATTTGAAAGAATTGTGCATCCAAACTTTTGCCATTGCTTCTTTTGATCATCCACAATTTGTTTTGCATCTACAATAGCATTTTGAAGCAATCTGCCACTTAAAACTTTTGGAGAGGGGGCTTTGTACCCTTTTCCTACAATTGTTAATGCGTCACCAAACACTCCCAATATAGACTCCTTGCCACATTGAAGGGAAAGCTAATATAATACCAAAAATTTGCACACGCCTTATCTGCTTTTGTGCAACTCCTTGTTCCACCCAATAGCTTCCAATGAAGGTTGTACTCTTGGTACATTTCTAGGAACAAAAAAGCCTTGCAACCGAACTTTGCTCGAATTAGATGAGGATGGGCCACTTATACGTGAACCACAACTAGAGCCCACAATGCCTTGTGTATCCACATCAAATTCTCTTGACAAATTAGGAGCAATGGCTTCTTGTATGGTTGTTTGTGCCTTTGCCCTCTCCAATTTCTTCACATCTAGTGCTACAAGAAGGGCCATCATCTTTCGTTTCACCTCTTCAAGGGCTGCTTCACGTGGTTAGGCATCGTGGCAAGGAATGCCTGCAAGATGGTATTTGAGGCGATTGATGCCTCCATAAAACTTATTCTTGCACCAAGTACAAATAATAGACCCTTGTACTGGTCCCATTATGCCATATTTCCAAGTGGGGTCACGAGTCCCAAGAGGTCTCTTTCCAACGGGTTGACTTGTACTTGTTGAGTCCAAACCAGATGCAGAGTCGGATGCCATTGTCATTATATATTAACCTACAATATCGATAACAACAAAAAGTAGTGATTAAAAAAAAATATAACAATTTGAAGTTGTGTTGGTATGTGAAATTAGTTTTGTTTATCCAACATTGATTAAATAGTCGAGGGCAAGTCTCAAGGACTTAATATTTTTGGAAAATTTTGATCATTTAACATGTTTTTCAATTTTTGACAACTCGACATGTTTTTTTGCAAATTTAAATGCTTAGAAAAAAGGGAAAAAAATTGGAACTAAACTATTGCAAATCCAAAATTCTGAAAATTTCTTCTTCAAGTCACCTAAAATGTCTTTGTGCTTGCTACTATGTGTTTAATGGAGGGGCGAATGAATGGTTTTATAGCAAATAAAACATCTGAAAAATGTGTTTTTACCTACATTGTCATTTTAAATTGTGTTTTACCTGCACCAACATTTTTACCTAGGTTTTAACTCACATTTTACCCACGTTGACATTTTAACCCATGTTTTTACTACATTGGCACATTTTTCTATGTTGCAAATTTTCCCAAGAACTCACCGCATTTTGGCGAGTACTTGCCAAAAGACTTGGCAAGTTTTCGCCAAAAAATCGTCCCTGCAAACTTGCGAGTTAAACTTGTAAAAACTTGCATAGTAAAAAACCGAGTACTCGATAACTCAGCGAATACTAATGGAGTTTGTGAATTATGGTCTCAAATAAAAATTATGCACCATACTCCAAATAAATCTTGCAAAAGTTGCTAAAACTGAAGCTCAAATATGTAATGTCCTTGACAAGAATGTTAGCCAGATTTCATCAAATTTTTAAAATCAACACAAACCCAAGCTCTTTCTGATCACCAAGATCCCAATGTGGGCAAGGTGAGAGCAAACAGAAAATGGGATGTGAACAATAAAAAATTAATTTCAAATTCACTGGTGGCAAGCCATCCAATTTATAATCAATGCCAAATTGGTAGATAATGAAAACGCAACTCTTGGCGGATAATGAAAACACAACTCTTGGTGACTACACCATCCAATTGTCATTACAATGCAAGTGCAAAAAATAAGCAAACCTGGTAGAGGACCTTCCAAATTATTACAAATGATTACCATACTGAAATTTCTTATATAGCAGCAATTTACAAACAATTTTCGTATCAGCACATGAGCCAATACTGCCATCAAAAGTAATGAGCAATGTAATGAGCATATAACCTCTATTAATCAGCTGTTAAACATGAATGAAAGCACTTAAAATGATGTTTCCCAGAAATGTCAAGTTTGCTTTTGTATGGACACTGATTGACCTCTAAATCTCACCCAGAACTATGCTACAACAATTAATAATGACTAGATTTCTTGATAAATCTTCAACAAATACCCTTAGAACTGGTACAGATCACTATAGCAGTTGTATGGTTCACTGTAGCAGTTGTACAAAACAATGTAGCAGTGATACAAAACACTGTAGAAGCTAATAAATAATAGATATTTCCCTCCAAACTGAAAATTATACTGAAACTTTATAAAAAAATGTAAAAACTTGACACCAAACACCAATGAAAACTAGAAATGCAAAGCATATCAGCTCATAGGTAATCCCTAGATGGAATTACTTTTTTGAAATGGAAGGTTTTCATCCTCAACTCCATTTGCCAATATGTTTTTCATCCTAGGGCAAAGAAATGAAAAATACTCTATTTCACAAACAAGGGTTTGATAGATAAAATTGCAAAGAATTGCCAATGACCCCCCACTCCATTGCCATAGACTCTCAAGCAAATTAAAATTAAATTATTCACTTTTCCCTCCAAAAGCCTATACTTTTGTAACTCCACCCCAAAATAATAAAATATCACTAAGAGTTACACAAGGCTTTATTATGCCCCATTTAGGTAGCCTAGGAAAAAATAATAAAGTTGTCTTTTACAATGCATGCAAAAATAATATAAAGGCCAACTTAATTATTATTTGTTTACATATTCCCTGACCAGCCCATTAACATATAGGAGATTAGAAAAAAGGCTAAGAGATGATGATGAACCCCTAGGACTAAAAAGGGGACATGAGCAATTGTATTCTACATCAATTGGTTCTAACTTCAAGAGTCATCTTAAGCATCACAAAATGTTGGCTTGACAAAAGTAGTTAAATGATGAATACCTAGGGGCAACAATTTTTACATGGGGCTAGAGTGAATTTGTAATGTCCCCATTTTAAGGTTCTCTTACTTTGCAGTTGGAGATGGTTTTCTAGGTTTGTATTTGCCTGATCAAAACGGTGTTTTGATGTTACCAAAGAGCTAAAATGGTTTAGAGGAGTTATTTGATGCTTTTGGATGTTATTTCCGGCTTCGAGTTTGGGCTCCAAGATTCTTGGAGGGAGTTTCTATTTATAGAAAGTCGCCCATTTGGCTTTGTTTGTCATCATTCTTCCTCGGGATCACTCCAGTGCAATTAGTTTCCGATTCTAATGCATTTCGGCAATTCTGCAAAAATGAATATATTAATGGCTATATTTTAATTAATTTACTAAAGTTACCAAATATTAATTAAAATATTTAAAAGGCACCTTAGTGTTATAGCTTGTCGAAACGAGGATAAAATGTTTTAAATCATGGAAGCATTAAACGTGGACCTTGTGTGTCAAATTATTAGTGGGCTCTACTTGACAATAGAGCGGATTGTTAATGAAATATAGCTTCAGTCAGAATATAAATATTGATTGTTGTATAGCATTATCTTGATTTATATATGATCGATATTTGACATATTTCTAGATTAATAAAATAAGTATAAATCGAATTTCTGAGTTTGCTTAAATTCGAAATAATAAATAAATGTTTAAATAAAATCGGAACTCATATAATCTATGTCCGCCATGTATTTGAGGATGTATGTATTGAGATTGTTAAGCCGAGTGTTAGTCGGCTGTCTATGAGACCCGTGCGCCCAAAGGGACGCATCCCTTAGAGGTGAGTCTCTAAAGATATTAAACATGGTTCCCTCATTGATATGCAAACATCGAAATTATTAATGTTCTGCAATCAGCACATTCAGCATACAAAGTAGAAATCTGGAAATGCGTTTTTGGACTTAGAATTCTCACACAGAATTTCGGACCTTAGTATTTCCTTAGAATCAGTAGGATATTATTTGAGAAAGATTTGATTACATTTACATGGTATTAGAGCCACGTTGTGTGAATCCAAATCAAATCTAAATATCAGATTGCTCCAAAAATTCGTATTTTCTAAAAATTGAATTCACATCACATTCTTCATAATGTCAAGTGTGATCAGATTTGAAGATCGTCTTGCAGGAGCAGACAACTTTACATCATGGAAATTTAGAATCATGATGATCCTAAAAGAGAATAAATTAGACTCACTTGTGAGAGAAAATAAAATGGAACCAGAGGCTGAACCTGAGAAAACTCAATGGATTGAAAACAATGAAAGAGCCATGAAAATCCTAGTAGATGTAGTTAGGGATCATATAGTGCCTATCTTAGCAAAACATGAAACTGCACATCATATGTTCAAATCCCTTGAGAGTACCTATGAGATCAACAACACCAGCAGGACTCTTGCATTAAAGAGGCAAATCAACAATGCTCAAATAAACAAAGGAGAGTCAATTAATGCATACTTTATGAGGATCACTGAACTCAGGGATCAATTATCCACTATTGGATATCAGATTGATAGCAAAGAATTAACCCTAATTGCACTAGGAGGCCTACCCAACTCATAGGAGTCATTTGTTCAAGGAATAAGTGCGAGATCTAAACTCCCCAAGTTTGATAGGCTAAGAACTGACTAGCTTCAAGAGGAAACAAGACTCTCCACTAAGGAAAATAAACAAAAGAACATGGATGAAGACATTCATGTACTCAACACATCGTCTAGTAAAAGAAACAAGAAAAACTCCTACAAGAGAGGATCTTTTAAAAGAAAGAGAAATCCCAATGGAAAGGGATCTTTTAAGAAGAAAGACATCTCTCAAGTGCAATGCTTTAGATGTGATTAATATGGTCACTATGCAATGAAGTGCCCTGACAGATCAAAGCAACAAGCATCTTTTGCCAAAGTAGGAAAGACAAATTCAGATCATGAATCTGAGAACTTTGTGTTCTATTCAGCCTTATCTAGCCAAACATCTAACAACACCCACAACTGGGTAATTGATAGTGGTTCTTCCAAACACGTCACAGGATTCAGAGAACACCTGGACACTATGACTGAAAGGTCTAATGAAGTAGTAACCATTGGGGATGATTATGCACACCCTGTAAAAGGGGTTAGAACTTTCTCCATCAAACTAAAATCTGGTCTCTCTCTTCAACTTACTGGAGTTCTATTTGTACCTGGAATTAAGAGGAATCTAATATCCATCTCTGCCCTTGAAGACAATGGATATACAGTTACCTTTATGGATGGGAAATTTTTAGCATGGCCTAAGAACTCTACAATCAAGAAAGCCCAAACCATAGGTGTAAGACAAGGATACCTCTACAAACTATGCACTGAAGTTAAACAAGCCCTTACCATTAACACCTTTGATTCAAATGAGATTTGGCACAGAAGATTAGGACACCTTCATTTCCGTGCCCTACCTACTGTAGAAAAACTTGTAACAAGCTTACCTAAGTTAAAACCATCTCATGAAGGAACTTGCAAAGGTTGTGCCTTAGGAAAGAATACAAAGGGGTCCTGTTGACGGGTGTTTTATGACAACGCCAGCACAAAATAAAATGTCCAACAATCACTCTATTCTCTCTTGATCAAAGTGTTCCACATGCTAAGATTGCGTGAAAGTTCATGCGTTCGACTCCAAGGTTCCTTTTATTGCGAATAGACTCAGTTGGTTGATGTGAATATGTTGGGTATTCCAAGGGGACTTACGTAATTGTTCGATTTCTTTACTCAAGCAAATGAAAGGTTTTGGCTATGATGCTCTGGTATTTGAACAGACCGAGAAATATTGAATTTAAAGGAGGTAGGGATAGGAATTCTACAATCTATCTCTAAGGGTGGAATGCAAGGACTAGCTTTAACAATCTTCAAACCACACTTTGTTTCGTCTCCCCTTCAGACAACTCCAACAAAGCTGGTGCAATCTTCAAAGGATGGATAGGATGTTCAAATTGAGATTCACCATGTGCACCCCTTCACAACGAAGCAAGTGGGCACACAAATCTCAATCGAAGTTAGGTGCTGAGATTCCAGTTGACCACGCAGGGGCAGACTTACCGTCAGCAAGTCCGCCAGTGGTATGGATACAGGAAGATATGCTCAAACCAACGTCACATTCCACAATTAACACTACTTGCATGAAAACAAAATCTACTTTACTCTACTCTATTCGAATCGGAAAGACGAAAAGATCTTGTCAACTGCCCACAATGCAAAATGAAGTCACCAATCAATGAAATCCTTATATTATGAGAGTCTTACACAACAATCTTTTACAAAAACTTTCAAAGGGAAAGTCTTTCTTTCCTTTCCAACTAAGCTAACTCCTAGCTCTACTTTAACTTCTATCTAGCTCAACTCTATCTCTAATTTCTGTCTAACTCTGATATCTTCTAGCTATTTTACAAATGAGGGGGGATACCCCTTTTATATCTAGCCCAGTCCAGTGGACGGCTTAGATCGAAATACAATGGAAGGCTCAGATTGAGCCACCTAAGCCCTAATTAGGGTTTTGGCCCTAAAAACCACCACTGAGAGGAGTGGAGCAATGAATGTGCCCTCCACTCCTCATCAATGAACCACCATCTGCCATCAATGCACGTCGTCTCCTTCAAGAAGGTCGTCGTCCAGAAGGGCGTTCCCCTTCT
Organism: Sequoiadendron giganteum; assembly: GCA_007115665.2. NCBI lineage: Eukaryota > Viridiplantae > Streptophyta > Pinopsida > Cupressales > Cupressaceae > Sequoiadendron > Sequoiadendron giganteum. The sequence continues at coordinate 389,866,150 of CM021104.1, read as the reverse complement.
CTTTATCGCTGGCTGCAAATCTGATGAACCTGGACAATACTGCCTCAACTTCCTGATCTGAAATGGGAGGAATGTGATCCAACTGAAACTCTAAAACTGTAACTGCCTGCCCATGCCAGGCACAAGATTTCTTCCAAGCAACAAGGGCGTCCTGGGTGTTCTGTATGATACTGGAGAACGTAGTAGTGTTCTCGAAATCATCCTGTGTGAAGGTCTTCACCTCATAAAAAAATGGCATTAATCTATTCTTCAACCCATCTGCAGTTACCTCTTCAGAAGTCAACCTCCTGGCAAAGATTGCCTCCAATGTGTTGAGAATTCCCTCTAAGATGTTCGTCATGGCCTTTCTGACCTTGACAGATTCTATCTGTGATGCATCGTAGAATCCCCGGCCTGTGACTACTGAAGAGTACCATTCGGCGAAGTTGTATCTATCCCCCTGCTGGATTACACCTCCCTCAACCAAAGTCTGTTGAGGTATCCTCATCAAAGCCCCCAAACGGAGAACAACTCTCGTCTGATAGATATGCGCCTCACCCCAAGCATGGTTAACTGCATCCATCCTCGCCATAATATTGGAGGCCTGCCCATAAGCATGTGCAAGATCCTCCATAAACTTTCTCGTTTCGACACGGACGTCGGCAACCCATTTGTCTGCCTGTTGTGCCATTCTCTTCAAATCTTCTAACCCACTGATTGACTCCCTGGAAAATTCAGCTGGAAGCTCAATTGCCGGATTCTCTTGCCCACAAGGACGGGACAAGTGTTGCACGTAGCCAATCAGAGTCTTGTGCTCTACCTTCAATTTCTTGTATTTGCCCTCAACATGGGGCAATCTATCCTTGAGTGCTCGATAGGAATTATCGCACTCCTCTACTACTTGTGCTCCAGTAGGGCGGCCAAGTTCCATAGTTGTAATCACATACTTTTCTGGAACGGCCTCATCCAGATCACACTCTACCTGAGGCACTACCATATGTAAAGTTCAAGATCCATCATCATCCATGGATATCTTGGAGAACTTCCTAGCCTTCTTCTTTGTTGGAGGTGTGTTGATCCTCTGTAACAATTCCTCCATCTCAGCTGCGGGATCAGTCTCATCTACAGGATCACGCCTCATCCTATCCCTCAGCCATTCTGGCACCTCCTGTCGCATGTTTGATATAATAAAAGGTTGCTCCACCTCGTGAACTTCATTTCTGCCTTCGCTTTGACGAGGCTCATCATTATCAATAGGCTCAGTGTCTCCTGAGCTCTGGGCATCCTGATCGGAAGTAGCATCATCCTCGAGAGCTGCCTCAATCTCCTGCTAAAACTGAGTATCCGTGGCTGTCCCCTCATCTGTCTCTTGCTGATTTTCTTGTTGATTATCTTTTCGGGGCACGTTGATGCTCTGGCCCACTGATTCTCTACGAGGTGGCTGACTTGCCACTTGCACTGTCTGTTTTGCATCCAACCTCTCCCTCTGATCAACAAACAATGATACCTCCTGTAAGCTTGGAGAGTGTGTCCGAGATGGTGTATGCAAGGACTCCTCAACTACCAAAGGCTCAGGTCGAACTGGCTCTTTTCCTCTTGGCTCTGGGGTATGATCCACCTGCCTTCTTTGTCTAACTGCTGGCGATTTGTGATCTCCCATCAAATTATAGGTAAGGGGAATTGATCGTCCCTTAAGTCGGCTGACATGCCTCTCTACCCAACTCCGTGTGAATGTTAAGACTGGGATACAGAGTGTATCCAAGTCGGTGATCTCTGGCTCTGACCAATCCGGGAGTGGTAGAAGCGTATCTCTCACTGTTTCGTAGCCAGCCTATACTACATTTATGTCTTCTTCAATCTGATCCGGTACTGGGACAATCTCGTACTCTTTGACCATTACCAACGGTATCCAAGAGAACATTCTTTTCCTAATCTCGATCTCATCCACTGCACTGGCCCAAAAGTCTTCGATCTGTGCTTTGTGCCTAAACTCTTCTAACAATATCCATCTGATGTTCCTGTGGGGATCGTAGTGGTGCCTGCTGATATGGTAGGAAAGATGGAAGAATTGGAGCTCATTTTTTGCCTCCCTAGCTGCTTGCAACGATGGGCAGATTTCATTTGAATTCCCCATGGTAATTGGGAATCCGAGTCCACCTTTTTTCTTCTTTTGGATCTTATCGTAGGCAATAAGTTGCCTAGATACTTCCAACATCACTATCCTGTTGGTGGGATACCGGGGCAATCTATAAGGATAGGAAGAGAATCCTTGCAGCCTTATGTAGGTGAACTTTGGAAATTGGATAAACTAGCATCCGAATTTCTCAATCATCTCTTGTGCTTCCCTGGATATTCTGTGGTGGGTTCTTTGCTGCAAGGTCCTCGTGATATGCATTGTGAAAGCGTCATTGACCCTTTTGTAGTTAGTTGTGCTTGTCAAATGCAACTGTGGACAAGCCTCATGTATTTTAAATTGATGGGAACCACATCCAATTGGTTCCTTGTAAGAGATCCCCCTATACTTTGTCATGCGAGCCAACATATAGACAATATAAGAGCCCATATAAAATGTTTTTGTTCTTCTTACGCCACGGAGCTGCTCGTGAATGCTATCACTAATCAGCAGCGCCCAGTCCATGTGATCCTTGCCCTCTAGTACCAAGTTGACATAGTAGAACATTCAAGGTTCGAAGATGAACGCTTGGGGGCATCCTCCAACTCTGCTCAGCATCATAATCAAATCACCAAACTCCTGTCTCAAATCCTCCGAGATTATCTATTTGGGTAGTTTTGTACGAATTGGCTTGGGCTTGATCATCCACCTAGTGTTTATCAAATCAGCACATCGGTCCGTTGTGGATGAATACATTCTTTCAGCCCTTTCTTTCGTTTTATAGATCATCTTCTCATGCACTGGAATCCCGAATGCCTCCCCAATCGCTTCAGTTGTCAGGTTGGCCAAAATCTTGCCATCTGGCGAAGTGATCGTTCTCTGCTCTGTGTTGTAATGGTGGGCGCATTCCATGATGAGTTTTGGACATCGGATAGCTGGTGGAAAACTGGCAGCTGCATACAATCCGCTCCTAACAATATTGTGTGACGTCACTGATAGGTGATGGCCTCCAGTCCCCATTATCCTTCTTCTGAATGCCTCCAGGTTGAACGAGCCTAAGTTTGTGTCAGCCAGCTTGCCCAACTTTGATGAAAATTTTGACTCCAGCAGGAAGGACTTGCTTAATTTCTTGATCACTGCCCGTCTGGATTCGGTGTGGTTGTTCCTGCCTGCAGCTCTTCTGCTTGACTTTGCCATTCTGCAAAAGGGTAAGAGAGTTAGAAAATGAGATTTTAAAATAATAAAATAACCACTGTCGATGGTGTCAGCAAATTTTCAAATAAAAAGGCTGCAACACTTTTGCCATTTCAGCTGCAAACCTCAACACTTGTTCGTTTCAATGTTCTCACTTCAACTGCGAAATTTTTGTACTTGCAGCAGTTATGAAACTTCTTTTCAAATTCGTACTTCTCTTCTAAAATGTACTCTCAACAACTTGCTTGCTTCTCCTAAATGCGTTTTTCAGCAAGCCTGTGAACTTGAACTGCAGCACTTTACAAATGTTAGACTTAGCTTTGTGTTTCAGCAGGCAAATAAAACCTCCTCACAAAGTCGTGCTTTTCAGCAACTACAGTCTTAGCACCTCAAATCGTACTTCCTCAGCAACCTCAAGACTTCTCAACTTCAGATTTCTCAGCAACTTGGGGTCTCTTCTCACAAATCCGAACTCTTGGCAATTGCAGCTTCAACAAGTCAAAACGTGCCTTTCACTTTCAGCCACTGGAAACTAAGAAGTTCGCACCTCTCAGCAACTTGAGACCTCTCCACAAAAATGTACTTCAGCAGCTTCACACTTCACAAATTCAAACTCCTCCAGCAGCTTGAGAATATTTTACTTCTCTGCAAACTCGTACTTCAGCTTCAGCAAGTGCTCTACATTCAGCAACTTGTGAGGAGAATGAAGAGGACTCAGAATATTATAGCCAGGTCGAATTCCAGCAGAGGCTATACTTAGCACTTTTTTGAATTCCACTTTCCCTCTCTTTTCAAGTTGTAACACTTGTCATTCGAAGCATCAGAATCTCAAGCTTCTAGAAGTATGAATTTCATCATTTCTGCACAGGCCTGCTTCATCACATTTGATCTTTTAAAATATTAAATCACTCACTCTGTTGGGCAATTTCGAATTTATTTGGCTAAGTCATTTAATCTCATCTTTGCCTTGGCGAAATCATTCAGTTCAATCTTCCAGCGAAAACACTTCGTGAAGTTATATTTCCCCTATTTGCCTTAGAGAAATTCTTGAACTTACCTTAGGAAATTTATCAAAATAGGCGCCGGGCAAATTTTCCTGTCAAAATGATATGAGCGAGGTGTGGAGCAAGTTTGAATCATCTCTGGATTGCAAACGTTCAATACCCAGAAGAAAATTCTTTTCAGAATCCATCATTTTCATGTGTATCCACATGAAGGGGTAAAATGGCTAAGGTTTATTTTTCTCCACCCCGGACGTCTTCCACACCTGCAATCTCCAGTTTCTTGGCCTCGGCAAATTTTCTTGATTTCTTCCTAAAGAATTTTCCCTCTGAAGAATTTCTAGCATCACCCTCTAGGTGTATTTTTTATTTTCTCCTTACAAAATGCCTTAGGAAATTATTTTAAATTTAAATTTTATCACCTTACCCTTGAAGGGTGCATTTGAACATGTGAGCTTCCATTCCATTCCTTATGCAATTCCACGCCTAGACTTCCTTGCTCATACACTTAGCAATTTTCCATTTCCAAGTCCCCACTCACTTGGGCGCATTTCACATGGTGGGGAGGAAAATTACTCAACCCTTAGCCTTTTTTTTTTTTAAATCACGCCACCCTTAGTATTACCTTTACCCTTGGTGCATTTAGCATGTCATGAGGGAAACTTGGAGCGCATTTCACCATGTGTGAGGGAATTTACTCAAGTCAAGCGCATTTTACCCAACACCTTTCATGTTTTACCTTTTACCTTGCCACCTTGGGCGCATTTAGCATGTCATGAGGGAAACTTGGAGCGCATTTCACCATGTGTGAGGGAAACTTCCTTGCCTTAGGCGCATTTAGCCTATGCAACCTCTAGATGAGGGCGCATTTGAGGGGTCCTCAAGGAATTTATGTGCCTTAGAAGATTTTATCATGCCTTTGCCTCATGTGGGCGCATTTGACCCCTGCTCCAGGAAATCTTGGGCGCATTCGGCATGTGCCACTTCCATTTTATCTTTGAAGGCGCATTTTAGGGTGTGTGAAGGAAATTCCACACTTAGAATGTTTCTCCCTACCTCAGGCCCATTTGATGTGTCCCCATGCGAGTCATCACTTATACATTTTCAATGCCCTAGCCATGCTTTGGCTTTCTATTTTTAGTAAACTCGGAGAAATTAGCGTTTCCTTGTATTTCACCCTGTTCTGAGCTAGAGGTGGTGTGGCTGCCTCTACCTGGCCTTGCCACCTTGTTTATATCTTCATCTGGCACAGTACATACTATTTTTAGCCGCTTGCTATTTTTAGCAAACCCTGAAATTGATCAATTTTTGTATCTCTGTTTGCTTTGAAATTCGTTCCACATGTTCATGATGTTGTAAGTGATCTGTTCACACCTGCATTAGGCACAGACCTGCTATTTATAGCCATGAGATGACTTACTAAAAATAGTAAGTATTTAGATCGTGCCCAAATTCTACCAGTAGGTAGCCTTAAGGATGCTGATCCCGATGGCGTGCTTCGTTTTGACATCTCTGTATTTTGTTCCATCTATTTTTAGACATAGCAGGGGAAACCCTAATCTGACTAGCATGCACTCCGGACTGCTCCTGATCGCCTTGATTTCTACTATTTGCCACTCTACTCGCTAGAATGAAGTATTGGGTAACTGCTGGGCTGAAGCTGCTATTTATAATAAGTGTTCGGAAAGTGGTCCATCGAACGTTGAATGAGTTTGCATGTCACAATGCCCGTGGGATCTCAAAAAACCCAGAAAAACCCAAAAAACTGGTCAACGTTCCGACACTGGCTAAAAATAGTAAGTCTCTTAAAACTGACTCATTTCGTTTGCATGTTATACCACTGCGAAGCTCTCGCAAAACCCATATGGGATATCCGGACATGCACTGAAAATCACTACATGCGAACCCTAAAAATAGCCTCTGAAGGCTGAACTCTGAAAGTCGTCATCTTGGTTTGCATGTTACACCATCGCGAAGGTCTTGAAAAACTCAGATCCATTCTCTAGTCATGCATTGGAGAATCATACGTTTAAATCCTGAAAATGGCCTCTGAAGGCTGAACTGCTAAAAATAGCCAATAGTCTGAATCTGTTTAAATTTCACGTGTAGGCACCCTGAAGCTGCCTGAATGTGCTGAAGTAGTCAGAATCTCAAAATCCTGAGGAAAAGACCTCAAATTAGGTACTTACTAAAAATAGTAAGTTGTAAGATTTCAATAAGATCTCAGTGGGATCATGCCTTGAGCTTTCCGGCTGTATTGCTGCACTTAGATTTTACCTTGATAACTCAGTTTGACCTGAAACAAGCCTAAAGGATAGAAACCCTAAATTTCGTAGACTTGGCAATCATTTCAATCTAGGTCAAATGATGGGACATCCTCGGAAGGGCAAAAGATCAAAGACAGAGAGAACCAAAGCCAAAAGACCAGAATGGAGCAAAAATTAGGGGGTCCCCATCTTGGATGGGGTGATGTGTGAAAAGGTCACAACAGGTCCTTTCCCAATAGTGTGAGCAAAACCCTAAATGTGTTAGAACTGGTTCACTCAGACTTATGTGGACCCATGTCTGTACCCTCTAAAGCAGGATTTCTATACTGTCATATTTGTAGATGACTTCTCTAGGAAAACCTGGATCTATTTCCTTAAATGTAAAGAGTCAATAGAAATCCTCAAAAGGTTCAAAAAGTTTAAAGCCCTCACTGAAAACTTCTCTGGAAAGAAAATGAAAACCTTAAGGACAGACAATGGGAAAGAATACACCTCTGAGATCTTTAAAGAATTATGCATGAGTGCTGGAATTAAGAGGGAGTTCACAGTTGCCTACAACCCTCAACAGAATGGGGTTGCTGAAAGGAAAAATAGAACCATTGTAGAAGCTGCTAAGGCAATGTTACTAGACCAAAGCATTGAAACGTCTTTTTGGGCAGAAGCCTCTAGGACTGATGTCTATATCCAAAATAGATGCCCTCATTCTCATCTTCATAACAAAACTCTTGAAGAAGCCTTTACTGGCATAAGACCTGACATTAGTCACTTTAGGATTTTTGGGTGTCCTGTCAGTTGGTGTGTGTTTTGAGTATGCCACCGAACACAGAATAAAAATGCCCAAAGGACACTCTTATCCTCTCTTGAAAAGTGCTTGCAAAAATCTAGTAGACAATACAATAACTCCAAGGTTTCTTTGGTCAGGTCTTGACATGTGGATAAGGCCAGTGGGCGTTGTGATTGCTGGTAATCACGAGGGGACTTACATGAAATTCTCTTTTGCGGGTTGGAAACTTAGACGGTTTTATCCTTGAAGGCTCTTTCGGTGGGTATTTTCAGATTTTCCAAAAAAAACTAAAAAGGATAAGGGTTTAGAGATCTAAACTACGCCTAAGAATTCAAGCGACAGCAGTGAGTAGACAAAATGGGTAACCACACTTCGTTTCGCCACCTTCAGACAACTACGCGAAGCAAGTGCAATCTTCAATGAAAGTGATAAGAATTTTCATATTTGAATCGGTAATTGAAACAAACAGAAGTTAAGCATCCACAATTTAATGGCTCGGACTAACTTTACACGTCAAATGCAAATCATCCACTCGACAAAAGTATGAGCAAAATTTTATCCGCCACTGCGATCAAATCTATCATTCATCTAACCAACATGTAATGAAATGCTATTCTAATTCTACTCTAAGTGTTGAAGGAGAAATATTAAACCTTGCATACTACTTGAAAATAAAAGTTGTTCTTAGCAAATCATGCACAAGAGCTTTTATAAACGGAAATAGTTTCGTCGCAACAATCTTTTATTACTCACTTCACCTCTTACAAATGAGGGGCGAGCTCAATTTATAGGCTCCCCAATTACAATTCAATGGCCAAGATTGATTTCGAATCAACGGTCGAGATTACACAATAAAACCCTAATTAGGGCTTGTCACAATTAACTACCTCTCGACCAATAAGAAAATTACAATTTGGGACACTTGTCTTTCTTGCTAAATATAAACCAACTCCATGGATAAGTCGAGTTCATTGAACCTAGACATGTTGACTTGGAACAATTTGATTGGTTGGAAGATGACGAGGCACCACCTCAACGTGTTGGATGTCCTCCTTGGTCTCCTTGTTCTTTTTTCCATGCACTTGCCTTAGAATATCTTTCTTTGCCAATGACTTTGTCCTTTGTGTTTGTACCTTCCTAGCTTTGATCTTGGATTTCCTTCGGGATTTTGATTTCTTCTTCTCACTTGCATCAGAATCTGGAAGTCTCCCCTTTGAGCAGTTATTGAACTTTTCCTTCCTGATTGCTTTGAAGTTCCTTCCAGCGCCTTGAATATGGAGAAGAACTCTCCTATGCTTTTGCCAAAATGGAGGAAATTGGAACTTTCTTTGTGAGGTATTTCCCATACTTAGCCAAAATTTTGGCTATTCAACTTCATTCTGTAATGCCTTCATGTGGACCATTCAACACTTAGCCAAGATTTTGGCCATCTCTATGCTCGAATGAAGTTTGCCTGTGGATTTGTCTTCAATTCTGAGTTTGGCTTGCGTCAAGTAGGGCAGACTCCATCCTTGGGCAAGAATTTTATTTATTTCCTCTTTATTCCTCTTCATTTTTCCCGTTTTCTTTCCGACACTTAGTCAAAATTTGATACTTTTATTGTAGGAAAATTCCACACTTAGCCAATTTTATGAGTTTTCCTTGGCGGACTTCATAATTGTTGCACCATTTTACTCATTTGTTAAGGCAGAGTTTTTCCTCCTTATGCTATTCCCATCTTGCTCTCGGGCAAACTTCATCTTCTCTTGGACAAGGCGGACTTTGAAGCTGGCTGGACAAGAAGCATTTTCCTCTAAGAGTACTTGATCCTGTGGTTGGACATCTCCATGGCGGACTTCACCAATGCTTGGACATGCTTCCCTGTTGGAAGGCGGACTTTTCCTTGTGCCTGCCATTGCTTTGGGTGAACTTTGCCAATGCTTAGACACTTCCTTTCTTGTGGCGTACTTTATACTTAACCAAACATCTGACTTAGTCAAAATTTTCAAATTTTCTCTCTCCTTCTGGGTTGGACGGACTTGGAGGTTTCTCTGCCATTTTGCATTTATGTCCATGCCTTAGAAATTTATTTCATGTTGAGTTGGGCGGACTTCGTGTTTGCCTTGCCATACACTCTTCCTTCCGTGCCAAAGAATTTTATTCCGTAATGCTGAGGAGTGGATTTCATGCTAGCTTGATCCCCTCTCTCTCTAGGCATTTTCCATTTTTTTTTCATATCCATGCCTTAGAAAAATTTCCTCTCCCAAAGTTGGGCGGACTTCAACCTCTCCTTGACATTGGCGCACTTTAGCCTTGCTTTGTCCAAGGGCGGACTTGGACATCTCTCTGACATGGGCGGACTTGGAGGCTTGTCTTTCCATCCACTTATCTCATGGGCGGACTTGGAGCTTGTCTTGCTAGTGCCTACCTTTGGCTTGCCAAAGGCAAGGGCGGACTTGCCATGATTTTCTGCCATCCTCTACTTTCGTATGGCAGACTTCATCCTTGTCTTGCCAATCACATTTTTCTCCGTGCCTTAGAAAATTTCTATCATGCTGAGGAAGGGCGGACTTCATGATGGCTTGGCCATCTTCCATACTTGGCGTATTTTTGGCCAATGCTTTAGACAAATCTCTCTTCTCTCCTCTGGGCGAGCTTCACCTTCCCTTTTCCATCTCTTCTTGGCTTGGGCAAACTTTGGACGCTGGCTTCCATTGACTTTTGGGGCGGACTTTGACCTTGCTTGGACAGGGGCGGACTTGGCAAGCTCTTTGACATGGCGGACTTTTGGCTCTCTCTGCAAAGGGCAGACTTCATGCTCTGGCTTGCCAGTGGCGAGTTTCTCCAAGACTTGTGCTAGGGCGGACTTTGAGCTTGGCCTGCCAAAGGCGGACTTGCCTTGTCTTGTGCCATCCATCTCTCTCCAAACATCTTGGGCGGACTTTTGCTTCCTCATGCCAAGGGCGGACTTGGCAACTTTCATGCCATGGCGGACTTCGGAGACCACCTTGCCTATGGCGGACTTGGCAACATTCATGCCAGTGCCTATCTTTGGCATGCCAAAGGTAGGGCGGACTTTGAGGTTTCCATGCCATCTTCTTTCTTGATGGCGCCATTCTCAGACTTAAGCATTTTCCCAAAATTTTCACCATTTTTCAAATCTTTTTCACTTTACCTTGATTTTCTTGATTTCTGGAGACATGTTGATTTTCTGCTCTGTAGGATCCAAAAATAGAAACTTTTTCCAAAAATAGAAACTTTCCAAAAATAGAAAAAGCAAAAAGCATCCCTAAAAAATAGGGACCCCAGAATGGCCTAAAAGTGCCAAAAATCAAAAAAGCAAAAAGCAAAAAAGCAGAATCCCTAAAAAATAGGAAGTGTCAGAAAAGACCAAAAGCAATGGCGATCTTCATCTACCGGGCCTTCTGAGCATTTCCATGATGTCTAAGCACAGAAACGGGTTCAAAATATCAACTTGACTAGGATGACTCTCAAAAACTCAAACTCCTCATTGTAAATAAAAAGATGATAAGCAGTTGCGATGCCAAGGCAAGAAACCAAAAGCAAAAAGAAGGGGGTCCCCATTTGCAATGGAGCGATGTGTGAAATAGGTCACAACACTGTCTACATTCATGTGCCCAAAGAGAAGAGATTCAAGCTAGAACCTTCTGGAAAGAAGGGAGTATTTGTGGGTTATAGTGAAACCTCCAAAGCCTACAGGATATTCATACCCGGGCAGAAACAAATCGAATTGAGCAGAGATGTCATCTTTGAAGAAGACATTGCATTTAAGAGGGCAAGAAGTTCTAGTGAGATAGAAACCTATTCCCCTAGTGTACCTGAAGAGGAACCTGCTCCTGAGATTCAGAGGGAGCATCCTGAGGAAATGCCACATGAACTTCCTTCTACTTCATATGAGAATCCAAATGACAACGGCAAAAAGAGACCACTTTGGGCCAGAAAGACGATCAAAGAAGCCGAGGATCATACAGCACCCAAAGGAACGTTCCGGGAGAGTAAAAGACCCAAACGGTTCTCAAGCTATGTTGCTTTAATGAACAACATCATAAACTCAGAACCTGCCAGTGTTACAGAAGCCTTCAGACATCAAGCTTGGAAGGATGCAATGACAGAGGAATATCAGTCCATCCTAAAGAATGATGTATGGGATATAGTGCCTAGACCGAAAGAGAAATCTGTTGTCTCTTCTAAATGGCTCTTCAAAATCAAGCATGCTGCTGATGGCAGTATAGAAAAACATAAAGCACGATTTGTGGCAAGAGGTTTTTCTCAAAAGGAAGGCATTGATTATGAAGAAACATTTACACCTGTTGCCCACTACACATTGGTGAGAGCAATATTAGCCATTGTTGCAGCTAAAGGCTGGAAGATCCATCAAATGGATGTAAAAACTGCTTTCCTAAATGGAACCATTGAAGAGGAAGTCTATCTGGAACAGCCTGAAGGTTTTGTGATACATAAATCTAACTCACATGTGTGCAGGCTGAAGAAAGCTCTCTATGGACTTAAACAGGTTCCCAGGGTCTGGTATGAAAAAATTAAAAACTATCTCTTGGGTTTAGGATTTTCCAAGAATGATGCTGACTCCAATCTCTACTTCAAGGTAATCAAAGGTGATATGCTAATAATTATTTTATATGTTGATGACCTATTGATAACAGGAGAAGATCACCTCATTGCTCAAGGGAAGCAAGATCTAATTTCTGAATTTGACATGAAAGACTTGGGCATTCTACACTACTTCCTAGGTTTAGAAATATGGCAGAAATCAGAGGGCATTATACTAAACCAAGGGAAGTACACTATTGATATTCTGAAGAGATTTGGAATGTTGGATTGTAGACCCATGTCTACACCTATGGAAACCAACCTTCACAAATTGAAAGAAGCAGCAGTAGAATCCAAGTGTGCAGATTCAGCCCTTTACAGACAAATGATTGGATCCTTGATGTATCTAGTTAACACCATACCTGATATTTGCTATGCAGTAAATGTTCTCAGCCAGTTCATGTGTGAACCAAAGGAAATTCACTTAATGGTTGTGAAACATATTTTGAGATATCTTCAAGGCACTATTGGATATGATCTTATTTACAAGAATGATCAACTAGATCTACATGGGTACTCTAATTCAGATTGGGCTGGAAGTGTAACCGATCGGAAAAGCACATCAGGATGTTGCTTCAATTTAGGATCGGCTATGATCTCCTGGATTTGCAGAAAACAATCTTCAGTTGCACAGAGCTCAACGGAAGCTGAATACATTGCAGCCTCAATGGGAGCAAGAGAAGCAGTTTGGCTTCGTAAATTGTTTTTGGGACTCTTTGGTGAGCCCTTGAATCCTACAATTATTCATTGTGATAATCAGAGTTGCATCAAACTCTCTGTAAATCCTGTCTTCCATGATAGATCTAAGCACATTGAGATCCCCTATCATTATGTAAGAGATATGGTGGAAAGGAAAGTGATCCAGTTGGAGTATGTTAGTACAAATGATCAAACTGCAGACATTCTCACCAAGCCTCTCTCCCGAATCAAGGTAGAGCACTTCAGGAAGAAACTTGGTATGGTTGAAATGTAATTTGTTATTTATGTTTGAAATACAAATTGTTTATAAAATTGTACTAATATATAAAGATGTTTAATGTGTAAACTCTTTTGTCATGTGTGTGACTCCATGACTTTATGGGCCTACTCCCCCTATGTACATTATTGAAAGGTGACGATCTTTCTAATAATGAACACTTGTATTTGACATTGTAAAGTGACAACTCTACAATGATAAACTATCATGATAGATATCATGTGATTTGATATCTGTGGACATGTCATGATAGTATCTATTGGACACTTTGATTGATATCATGAGACTTGATATCATTTGTAGATCATTGTGATCCTTAAGAGATAATCATGGTGGATATTTATATCCGTGGATATCCCATGAATTATGGTAGACATCATGTGACTTGATGTCAGTGCACATACCATAATAAAGATGTGTTATGAAGAATGTCATGTGACTTGACAATATTAAGAAAACATACCATATCTTAGATATCACGTGTTAAGGTGATATCTCTACTTATTTAATTTGAAAATCTTCCCTAGCTAAGAGGGAGTGTTAATGAAATATAGCTTCAGTCAGAATATAAATATTGATTGTTGTATATCATTATCTTGATTTATATATGATCGATATTTGGCATATTTCTAGATTAATAAAATAAGTATAAATCGAATTTCTGAGTTTGCTTAAATTCAAAACAATAAATAAATGTTTAAATAAAATCGGAACTCATATAATCTATGTTCGCCGTGTATTTGAGGATGTATGTATTGAGATTGTTAAGCCGAGTGTTAGTCGGCTGTCTATGAGACCCGCGCGCCCAAAGGGACACGTCCCTTGAGCGGACGTGTCTCCACGTGTGGAGACGTGGAGACACGTCCTCTCAAGGGACGCATCCCTTAGAGGTGAGTCTCTAAAGATATTAAACATGGTTCCCTCATTGATATGCAAACATCGAAATTATTAATGTTCTGCAATCAGCACATTCAGCATACAAAGTAGAAATCTGGAAATGCGTTTTTGGACTTAGAATTCTCACACAGAATTTCGGACCTTAGTATTTCCTTAAAACCGGTAGGATATTATTTGAGAAAGATTTGATTACATTTACATGGATGTTGCCTACTATTACTACACAGATAGTGCACGAGATAGATGCCTTCACTAAAGCACAAGGAGACCTCTTTGCACATCAATTGTGCAAAGAGAGTAGGATGGCATTATAGCTAGGTAAAAATATATTTAAGGGCATAATTTTCATCTTTTTATATTATAATTTATTAATTTATTATTAAATGTTGAACTTGAAACTTGAAACTTGAAACTTGAAAATTAAAATTGGAAATGCGATTGATTTTGTTTATTTTTCTCATCTCAGATAGATGGTGGCATATGTTTGGTTCCGATACACCGAACCTTCAAAAGGTTGCCATTCGTATATTGAGCCAGCCATGCAGTTCATCTAGTTGTGAACGCAATTGGAGTATATTTGAGCACATACACTCCAAGAAGCGCAATAGACTGTCAGTGGAGAGGATGAACGATTTGGTATATGTTCATTACAACCTTCAGCTCAAATAGAGGAAGATTTTTGACCAGGACTCCACCCCGATCAGGCTAGAGGAGGTTGATCCACAGTTTGAGTGGATCACTGAGTCTAGAGATGCAGTCTTTAGTGACGAGGACCTTGATTGGGTGGACCAAGCAGATAGAGAGGTTGAGGTTGTAGCCATGGTTGAGGAGGCTAGAGCACGAGGAATGATGGTGCTTATGTTTTGTATTGCTTCGAGTAATGCCCAACTTGTTCTCTCATTTTGTTCAATAAGGGCTTGGGTTTTCCTATCTTTATTTTCCATAAAAGCCCTAAGTTTATCTCTCATTTGGTCACCCATGGTATTGTTTTTAATGTTGTTATTCCTAGGGTGTCGTATTTTGCAAGTTTTCATTAACCGTTCTTTCACAGGATGGCAGGATTATGCTCTGATACCACTTGTAATGTCCCCTTATGGATTTATCTTTAGTCTTTTCAATTTAGATATTCAAATAGATTAAAATCAAGAACTTTCAATGGTAAGTCTTTATTCCTGGAAGAGTTACCTTCAATGACTAATATTGTCTTGATTATCGGATTAGATATTTGTATAATATGTTAAGGAATTGTTGATAAGGACAAACTTATCTGCTATGAATTATGATGTATAGTCTGCAACGGTAATTGTTCTAAGAACATACAGAGAGAACACTTTAATATGTATGTCGTTTCTAGTCTTATTATCTGATTACATGCATCTGATTTGGGGAGTCAGTAAGTGTCCTTCCTTGGTTACTGCTTCTGAATATGGCTCTCTTAAAACATGTGAATATCTTTTGGCTGTGTATCTAATATTCTTGATTATTGTGTAGCCTATAACATTGACCAATCGGCCCTCCTGGAGCATCCCGATCTGCTAGTAATATTTATTATTCCTCTAACTCTCCTCCCTGTCCCTTTGTCTAGATTTCTCTCCACTTTATAACCTGTTTTTCGCCAACAGTCATGACCGTTGTTTGTCAAGGGATGTAGAGTATCATTTTAGAGGGACGTAGTCATATCGCTTTCTCCTTGTTTAATCGTGCTTGGTCACTGCTGATGGTAAATGCATTGTTTGCTTCCGTAATAACTAGGAATCAATGCTATTGTGATTATTATGCATCATAGTTATGATCGGGTATTAAACATGTTTGTTTCCTAATCGCTCTAGTGTGAATCACTGCCAGCAGAGACCCATCTCCTTCATATGTCATATGTGATGGTGATGATAATGTATTTATTATTCAATATTTCCGATTAACATATTTTTATTTTTATATTAGTTTCCTTTAAATATAAAATTGTAACATATTTAATTGTATTATATTTATAATGGCATTTAAATTGTCAATATTATAATTATTATAAAATTATCTTACAATATTATAATAATAACATTAAATCGTTAAAGTTTTTGGGGCCTCAGCCTAATATTGAGATGGTTCGTAACCTGGCTAAGAATCAATGGCATCTTAAGGGCCAGTTAGAGGTTGCGGCCTTTGCTAAAGGATTCTTCTCATTCTCCTTCTCATGTGATGAAGATTTGTTGAAGGTTCTAGTGGGTGGGCCCTGGGTCATTGGTAAATCTACTCTGGTGTTGAAGAAATGGGAGGCTAGTTTTTCACCAAGTTCTTGTTCTTTTGACTCGGCTCTTATTTGGGTCCGCTTGCCTGGACTTCCTTTGGAATTTTGGGATGAGCAAGTTTTTAAAGGAATAGCAGCTACGTTTGGGCGTTTGCTTTTTATTCATAATCTCACAGCTTCGAGGCGTAGGCTTGTTTATGCTTGGCTATGTGTGACTCTGGACCAGGCTACGGATCTTCCTTCGATGGTCAACATTAACTCTAAATTGGGAGTTTGGGAGCAGGCTATTGAGTTTGAGTCTATCCCTTTTGCCTGTTTCCATTGCAAGGTGGGTCATTGGGCAAAAAAGTGTCCTCTGAAAAAAAGTGTCCTCTGAAGCCCAAAGTTCCTTCTCAGAAGGCCTCGGGTCCCTCTAAAAAGGAGGCCAAAGTTTGGAAGGAGGTTGGGAAATGTCCCGGTTCAGGGGTGGATTCTGAGCTTGTGGATAAGTTGCAATCTGAGGATTCACCTATTGGTGTGCTCGATCAGACTGTTGCCTTAGTTTGTCCCTGTCCTGCAGTGGATGTCTCCTCTGAGGAGGGTGAGTTTAAGGCCCCAGATGTCAACAAGCTTGGAGGGGCTCCGATGGAGAGTGCTATTGGTGATTCTGGTGTGCTGGTTCAGACTGTTGTGGATGTCTCCTCTAAGGAGGGTGAGTTTAAGGCCCCAAATGTCAACGAGCTTGGAGGGGCTCCGGTGGAGAGTACTGATTCTTTGGCGCTTGTGGTTGTTGAGTCAGAGAAGGTCACTCCTCTGAAGATGTTTTCTGAGGATTTTCTTTTATCTTCCAAGGTTGAATCTTTGGGTCCTCTCAAAGTGGATCCAGTGATGGTAGCTATTGAGCCTATGGTTGAATCGGTTGTTTCTGATGAGTTGGTGCTCACCTCTTCTGTCAATAAGGGTCCCTCCTGCTTTCCTGAGAGTGTGGAGGTTTGTACTCCGATCTCCAAGTCTCGTAATAAGAAGATATTGAACCCCTTTGTGGGGCGGATGGCTACTAGGAACCACCTAAAGCTGGATTGTGGTTCGGAGCCAAGGGGTAGAGAAAGGCCTTCTCTAAAAAAGTTCGGGAGAGGTAAAGTAAATGCGACATTGCTGATGGTTCGCAGGTTACTTTGTTTGAGGTGGGCCTGAATGGTCCTTCACAAAATCTTTAATGAAGATACTCTCGGAATATAAGAGGATTGAATAATCCTCATAAGCAGGATCTTCTTGCTAATATTGTGAGAGATCACCGTCGTGATTTTATTTTGATTCAGGAAACTAAGATGTCTGCGGAGAAGGTGGAAAGAATTAAGAACAGGTTTTTTAAGGATTGTGGCTGTCAGGCTTTTGACTCGGATGGTGCTTCTGGGGGGGTGGCAACATTTTGGAATCCTAAGGTGGTTGCTGGCTCTACTCTGTTCACTTTTGAGAATCATGTGGCGACGTCTTTTTCTTGTGCCACAGATAAGTTCTCTTGGGTTTTGTCCAACATTTATGCTCCTAATTCCAAAAGCTCTTGTAAGTGTTTTTAGGGGTGTTTGAACTCTTTTAAGGCTCAATTTTTGTTACAAAACTAGTTGGTGATGGGGGATTTTAATAGTCCTCTTAATGATGCGGATAAGTTTGGGGGCTCTCAGGTGGCGGATGACAGTCGTCTGGATCTCACGATTTTTATTAATGATAATCTGTTGATGGATTTGGATTTGGCTGGTGCGTCTTATACTTGGTCCAATAGGTGTGTTGGTGATGCTCTCATTCAGGTTAAGTTGGATCGAGCTCTGATTTCTCCTCGTTGGATACATTCTTATGCTTGTTCTCTTTCTGCCTTGACGAGACTTGGTTCGGATCACTTTCCTATTTCTCTCAAGGCTGATCTCTTTGGACGTAAAAAGGCCTTCCCGTTTAGGTTTGAGAAAATGTGGACTAGCCACCCGGATTTGCGATCCAAAATTGGTGAGTGGTGGAACTTGAATGTGGCTGGTTCTGCTATGTATAAGGTGGCGAAGAAGATTGCTTTTGTTAAGCAAAACTTGATCAAGTAGAATAAGAAGTCCTTTGGAAATATTTTCAAGGAGAAATTGGATTTTGTGCAGCATCGTATTCAGGCTTTGGGGATTGATTCCTCGCTCTTTCAAGAGGAAAGTGTTCTTTTGGCTAAGTTGCACAATATTGTTGCAAAAGAAGAGGAGTTTTGGAAGCAAAGGTCGAGAGCGATTTGGCTCCGGAGTGGGGACAAGAATACCCGTTTTTTCCATCTCACTACTATGAAGCACAAATCTTCTAATAGGATTTCCAAGAGTCTTGTGAATAATGCTTCTCTTGAAGAGGATGATGATATTAGATCTGCTACTCAATCTTTCTTTGAGGATCTTCTCTCGGAGGATGGTCCTATTGATCCTGTTTGCCAACAGGGTTTCCTTAACGTCATTCCTAGCCTGGTCGCGTAGGCGGAAAATAGGGTGTTGGTTGGCATTCCGTCGGATGAGGAGATCATAAAGGTTGTCTTCTCTTTTGAAGGTAATAAATCTCTAGCGCCTAATGGGTTCCCTATATTGTTCTTTCAAACGTTTTGGGACATTATTTCTAAGGATGTTTGTAATGCCACTGAATAAATTTTTGGGAGTAGGCAGCTTCTTAAGGAGCCGAATTCAACGTTTTTAGTGTTGATTCCGAAGAAGCTTGGGGCTGATCGTTTTGGTGATTTCAAACCTATTAGTTTCTGTAATTCTTTGTATAAAATCTTCTCCAAGGTGCTTGCTTCAAGGTTGCAAAGTGTGATTTCTAAGATCATCTCACCTCAGCAGAATGGTTTTGTGTCGGGTAGGCAGATTTTGGATTCTATTCTTATGGTGCATGAGAACATTCGTTCTCTTAAAGTGAATAAGAAGGCTAGGCTTATCTTGAAGCTGGATTTGGTTAATGCTTATGATTGGGTCAATTGGCGCTTCCTTATCAATATTCTCAAGGCTTTTGGTTTTTCGGAACGGGTTCTGCAGTTGGTGTGGCAATTAATCTCTTCTCCTTCTTTCTCGGTTCTTATCAATGGCTCGCCTTCTGCCTTCTTTAGAAGTTCTCATGGGCTGCGGCAAGGGGATCCTATTTCTCCTTTCTTTTTATTATAATGGTGGAATCTTTGGGCAAATATATTCTTCAGGCGGTGTCCAATGGGGCCTTTAAAGGTCTTCATCCCTCTTCGAATCAGATTTGCTACTCCCATCAGCAATTTGTCGATGAAACAGTTATTCTTGCGGAGGCTCTTGTGGCTGCGGCTAAATCTATTCGTCTGATTCTTCGTCAGAATGAGGAGGCTTCGAGGCAGAAGGTGAGTTTTCCTAAGAGCATGGTTTATTTTCTTAATACGCTAGAGCATCGTCAATTAAAGATTGCTAGTATTCTTGATTGTGGCATTGGGGAACTTCCTTCAACTTACTTGGGGCTTCCTCTTTGTTCTAATGGTGTCCTTAATTCTTTTTGGAATAGTATTATTGACAAGTCTCACTCTAAATTGGCCGGTTGGAAGGGTGCTTTGCTTAGCCAAGCTGGTAAAATTGAACTTATCAGGTCGACTCTACAAAATTTGCCTATTTATGCTTTAAGCTTATTTCATAGCCCTAAAAGGTTTTGGGAAAAAATTGAAAGCATTCAAAAGAGATTTCTATGGTCTAGGGTGGAGGAGAAGAAATGATTGCACTTGCTTTCTTGGGAGGAGGTCTGCAGATCAAAAGCCCATGGTGGCCTTGGTTTTCGCAAGCTTAAACACTTTAATGTGGCTCTTATGGCTAAACAGCTCTGGTATGTGCTTGATTTTGACAAAGCATGGTCTTCCATTGTCTCTTCGAAGTACTTGAGAGGGGTGGAAAAAATCAGAAATTTAGGTAGGGAGAACTTTCCTCCTCCTCAAGGGTCTGTTCTCTGGAACTCTTTGCTTCGTGCTCGCTTCACTTTGAATGCTGGTCTGTGCTGGGTCTTTGGGAATGGTAGGAGAATCTTGTTTTGGGATGATTGGTGGACGAGTCACAGCCCCCTGAAGGATGAACCATGGGTGGCCCCCTTTAAAGATTTTTGCATCAGAGAATGGGGTGAGCTGATTGCTGATTATATCCGTGATGGTAGCTGGATTAGGCTTGATTTGGTGAATAGGGACTTGGAACCTCTCTAGTCATTCCTTTTTCTGATTCATATTCCTGCTAATGCTCCTGAAGATTCGTGGTGTGGCGGTTGACGTCTGATGGAAAGTTCTTTGTTTCTTCTACCTTCTTGTCTTAGACGCGGATTGTTGGCCCTCTTCCTTTTTGGGGCAGACTTTGGAATGCTAAGGTGCTACCTAAGATCAATATTTTCTTTTGGTTTCTCTGTCAAGACAAGATTTTAACTCTTAATAATCTTGTGAATAGGGGCATCTCTTTGCCGAACAGGTGTTATCTTTGTAAAGAAGTGACGGAGGATTGTTTTCATCTTGTGGTTGGCTGTAAGTATTCTTGGGAGGTTTGGGCGTATATTCTTCAAAGGTGGTGATCTTTCTTGGGTATTTTTTGCCTCTTTTTCTGAATTATGGTTTCAGTGGGTGGCTCCTACTCTTAATCCGGCTCTCTCTTTGTTGTGGTCTCTCATCCTGCCACATTTGGCTTGGGGTGTGTGGAAGGAATGTAACAATCGTGTTTTCCGTCAGCTGGAACTGTCGCCATCAAGGCTAGCTTTTAAAATTTGTGATGCGATCAAGGAAAACTTTCTTTCTAAGTTAGTGGAGTTCCCCTCTGGATATCTTAAGGTGGCAGTCTCCTTATGATGTGTTGGTGGGTAAAAATTGGAACCTCTCTTGTGACCTTTCCATTCCAATGAAGAAGATAAAAGCTTCGAGGGAAGGGGTTCGATGGAGGGCTCCCTTTTGTGGTTGGTATAAAGTAAACTTTGATGGAGCTTCTAAGGGGAATCTGGGACCTGCTGGTTGCGGGCGAGTGTTACGAGATGAGAATGGTAGGTTTGTCTCTGCAGTGGCGCTCCCTTTGGGAACTCAGACTAACCATTTTGCAAAGGTTGTTGCAGCCTATCATGGTCTTCTTTTGGCTAAAAACTTTGGGGTCTCCACACTGTGGCTTGAAGGGGACTCTCTTAATATTATTAAATGTCTTCTACTTACTATTTCCCCTTCATGGTCGATTGCTCATTTTATTAATGACTCTTTGTCTCTCATTAATTCTTTTGAGGAGATTAAAATTTCTCATGTCTTTAGGGAAGCCAATTCATTGGCTGATGGGGTGGCAAATATGAGTGTGGTTTCTCGTAATAATTGGGATGACTTTGAAACCTTACCTCTTAATCTTAAGATTATCTTTAGTAATGACCAGATGTCTTGTCATTAAGCTTATGAAGTTGGGGGGTTGGCTCGTTTATTTTGATTTGAGTTGGTTCTTGCACGTCATGGTTTGGACTTGCTCTTTTCATAATTGCCTCCTTGTAATCTGTGTTATGATGGTCTGGCAGCGTAGTTGTCAGGGTGTTTTGATAGGCAGGCTTACACGCTTTCTGGGTATCTTTTGCATTCCTCTGTGGTATGCTTGTTTAATCTTTTATGTGCAGAAGGTTAAGGTGCTGGTGGATTATTGTTCGCTGCTTGCTGCTATGGGTGGTGCTTGTTGCAGAGTGGAGCCATGCTCCTATGAGGAGTTTCAGACTAATGGGATTGTGTGGGATCACTTGGATAAGGGCGGGGTTTGCCCCTATTTGCTCAAGCTCCAAGGGTCGAACGCTGAGGCTACGGAGGTCTTTGTTAAGGGATGGAATGGGAGGATTCTGCGGTTTAGAGGTGTGGAATTTAATATCAATGAGGAATTTGTTGCAGAGGTTACCAGTCTTCCTATTTCTGGAAGGAAATTCTACCCTAACAGAGGTGCGGCTAAGAAAGCCCTGGCAAATTTCTTTAAATATGATAAAAGGAAGAAATTAAGATTGGTAGGGAGTGGTGGGTATTCTCGTAAATCGCTCAAGCCGTTGTGGATGGATATTGCGTTGGCTATTATGCATTTCTTCACTCTAGAGGGTAGGTTCTTTGTGATTTATAGTTATCACTTTATGTTGTTAAATCATTTTCGGCATAAAGCTTTGGTTTCGTTTCCCTTTTATCTTCCGTCTTCCATGGAGCATAGCATTGAAAATCATCGCAAGAACCCCAAGAAGGCCATTCTCCATGAAGGTCTCATGAATTTAATGGTTGAACATATTAAGCTGAAGTTAATCACGGCCTCTCCTAAGCCTCAGGCCTATAAAAAGGCAAGTAAGAATTTTGGGTACGAGACTGGAGATTCGTTGGAGGAGTGGGAAGGAAATTCTGATGAGGATGATTCCGACTTTGAGGAGCAGTCGGAGGAAATTATGACTCTGCTGAGGGTTCTAAAGCCTCTGAATCGTGGTCGAAGGGTTATGAAATGGATTTTGAGGAGAAAGAGGCTGGTATGAATTCTGGGAAGAAATGTGTGAAGGGTAAGATAAAGAGTTTTAGAAAAGAGAAGAAATAGGGTAAGAAGAAGGTTGAGGAGTCGAAGGCTTTGGAGGAAGCTCCTGCTTTCGACTTCAATTAGATGTCGGATGCTAGCAATGTGGGTGATTTGGAGTCCCTTGTTCTGAAGGATGGTAAAGGTATCTCTGGGGCTGAACAGCCAATGGAAGGTATTGTGCATGGGTCTGAGGGTTTGTTTTGTTCTAAGAAGATTGACCCTGTTCTGGATGCCCATGTCTCTCCTCCAATTTCTGAGCAGGTTAAAGGGAGTGTTGTGAAGGCGGATTGGCTGGAAATTTTGGCCGACCTTGCGAACTTACCTGATAAGAACCGTGTTAAGGTGGATGTTATTGAGGTGGAGGACTCCCCTGTGGAGGATGATATGAAGGATAAGGAGGAGGTTCGAGAGACTCCTGCTGATAATTTGGGTTCTCAAGAGATTCCCCCTGTTAATTGGGACGAGGTTAATATGAATATGTTTTGTAGGATGGTTGAGGATGGAACTTGTAACCTTTTGTCTCTTGTTAAATGGCTCTTCTCGGAGGTTAAGGAGCTCAATGTGCAGCTCAAAAATTGGTAGGATGTTTGTGTGGCGTTGGTGCACAGCAGTCAGAAGGAGTACGCAATCAAAGGTAAAGTTAAAACTATGAATTTCATGCTTGATAAGTTGGCTGTGAACTTTGATCGTATTGGCTCTTCCCATGAGGAGAGGATTACTTCTTTGGAGGTGGTTGTGCAAAAGACTTATGAAGAGAGGTTTATTAATATGGAGAACAAAATTTCTAAGTTGTTTGAGGATCTGAAGACGGTGGTCAATATCAGTAATAACTCTCTGAAGTCAACTACTAAGGGCCTCTCTTTTTTGAATGAGATGGCTGTGAAATGGACTGGTAATCCCCTTGAGTTGGGTGAGATTGCGACGGCTTTGGAGGAGGTCTGTCCCAAGAGTCTGCTAGATAAGAATGATGGGTTAGCTCCTGCTGTGCAAAAAGGTTGTTGATGCGGTTCCGTGCCTGAGGACGAGGAGTAAAACGAAGAAACGAGCTGCTATCTCTTTTGAGGAGCTAAAGGATGTGATGGAAATGCATGAGGGGGTCATAGAGGAGAATTTGGCCTCGGCTAATGAACTGGAAAAAATGTTGTAGCTTTGTTGTGTTTTTTGATTGGGTTGTGTTTTTGCTGATGTTTTGCTTCCGGGTTGCTGACGGGTTTGATGCTTATTTTTTGTAGTCGGCTTTTGGGTTTCCTTGTGCTATGGGTTCTTAAGGCTCTATCTTTTTTGCAGCGTTTTGCCTTGTAAAGGGTTTCGGGGTCCCTTCAAAACCTGCTTTTCCCAATCAAAAACATTAAATCATTAATTTGTATTGTCAATATTATAATTATTATAATATTATCTTACGATAATTATAATAATTAAGTTGTTAATATGTATTTTGTCATTTTTTCTATTTATTTGTATTTCAGTGTGTCATGATCCCAAGGGACACCTTAGACTACACAACAATTATTTGAAATTTTGAAGTGTTGGTACTTAGGCACTACCTACTGCAGCCTAGTCTGAACCAAAAGCTGTCGCAATCATTAGGAATGTGGAAGTCTAGCATTAAGGCTTACTTCAATACTATTTGGTTTCAACTACATGTATTTGGAGTCTCCATACAATTAAACAATATGGTAAATTTCAGCTCTTACACTTTGCCAATTATTGAAGAACTATCTATTCAATAATTTATTTGTGACGCATTCCACCAAACCAATACTTATGTTGTGATCTTTCAATGAATTCTAGAAGGCATGATTCTGCATTGTTATCATAAAGGAGTCTGAAAAGCATAGCTACCAAAACCATCCATCCATCATTCATATTTTGTCATTACGTGTTTTTGGAATTGTGCAGTTTGCCACTAGTTTTTAAAATAAATTTGAGTATTGTAAGTATCTCAATCACCATATGCTCTCACCTTGCCCACATCAGGATCTGGGTGATCAAAAAGTGTGAAGATTTATGCATTCTATCAAGCATTTGTAAAAATTCAAAAAAAATAGTTGGGCACAAAACATAAGAACTAGATTAACCAAAGATTTGACTCCCAAATTAGTATATATATTGGATATAAATGCAGATCAGGCTTCTATTGTACAAACCAAGTAGGAAAATCTTGAGTATGATGTGCAGAATTTGAATTTGAATACAATAAGAAATTACATCAATAGTGTGATGCTACGCCATGGATGGCTATATTTAGGCTACACAATGCTAAATAATAATGGCTCATTTAAATATGACTGATCTGTTTCATCACATTAATCATGCAATGTCTATGCTAGAAATGATATTTTAGATAAGAGACTACCATTTAAACAATCCACAATCCTCATCACAAAAAAATAAACAATAAAATTAAAAACAGTTCCAATATTGCATTACAATGATATAATTTGATTTACAACTTTCAATGCAACAGAAAATGGAACAGCGTGTGAGGATAGGCCTCGTTTCAACTTGGAAAGGAAAGCTCCTTGTAATAGGAAATGAAACAAAAACCATAGAACCTAAGGACACAACCTTTAGCTTTTTATAATACATAGTATATACAATGTCATTCTCGATATTTCAACATATATTGCAAAAAGAAATTAAGTAATTGTTTATCTTTTAGTTCTTCAACATGGCCACAAGGCTTATGAACACTTCTTCTCAAGATGAGATTTTTATTTTTCATTTAATCTAACAACCTATATAACATATAGTGAAAGATTTTTTCCAGCTAAATGCAGAGAATGAGAGGTAATTGTTTTAAACAAAAGAGGCCCAATTCAATACAGGGAATTTAACGAGCTGTCTAGGAGGCCACAATCACCAACTTTATAGAAATTTGCAAAAGGTTTATCAATGCTTCTTCTATGTTGGCGTTTCAATCAGCACCTCTGGAGTGCTTATTGGAAACGGACAGCTATTGCAAGTGTGTTAGCACATGCTCTTCGGATTATAGAGAGGAAGATCTCTCTTTGCTGATTTTTTAATGTAAAAAAGGGCATACTAAGGTTCCTATCTTTTTTACTCAGCGGCAGGACACAAGGGTGCATAAACACAATGCGCCGTAGCTAAGCTTTTCTCTGGTTTCCGCAAATCTTAACTACGATTAACTAAGCTTCTAAACTATCCTACCTCCTCAAAATAAACAGAGCATGAGGGCATAGGAGCGAAATGGATGGGTTGGATTACTTGAATCCTCCATCTCAATGGAATATGGCCGAGGCTCCGAACTATCGGATATATACCAAGATAAGGCTCGATACAAGTAAACACTCGTTAAGGTAAACTGGATCTGAGACTTGCCAAGGAGGAGGACCCCTGTCCGAGGTGTAGGCTTGGAAACAGCTTACTGGAAACAACAAGGAACGATGGCCGATCCAACAAGATTCCCGAGGAGGTGACGACACCTGTCCAAGGAGGAGATTGAAACAATGCACTATTTGAAAACAAGACCTTGAATAGACTCAAGTATTTAGATCAAGCAAGCATGTGCCATCTGATTTATTTCTTCAAGCTTTCTCCAAAGAATTACAAAGGTCAGGACAGCAAAGGCACAAAATCATGCACAATTGCAATCAACCAACAAACTCTCATCCAAGACTGAACAGATATGAACAAGCTAACTTTGGCAACAATGGCGCAGCAATTTTGCTTAGCAAATAAGGTTAAACAAATAATGAGCCTAAGGCTCTTATTTATAGAAACTCAAAGGAGTAGGCAACCCTAAAATCTCCTTGAGTTAACAATCAGTTCTTGCCAATCAGCAAGATTTATTCCTATGTCTAAAAATAGGTGAGCAAGCAATTAACTGGAAATCTACTTCAGTTAACTGAAACTAAACAAAAGTCAAACTGGAAGTCTACCTCAGTTGACTGACACCTAACTAAAAGTGAACTTAACTTACAAATGTGTCTCCAAAATAGACATCCACCTTTAAAGGAGATCTGAGATCCACAAATCGTGGGAGTCAATTAGACATCCTAGATCAGTGGGATCTGACATGCATGATCTGTGGAGATCTGGAGTCAACCTGGAAAGGGGCATCAAGTTGACTTCAGTCATATTTGTTGCTACTCTGGAGGGTAGGACGTCCTTCTTGAGGTGTTTGCAACCTCATCATCATTGGTCAACAATGCTTTTGTTCATTCGTTGACTTCTTCATACGGAGGTCGTTACATGTCTGTCAATTGTCAGCTTATCACTTGTCAACAACTTGATGTATGCATCTCCTTCATTTTGCTTCCCTTAGGAGGGTTACTCCTTTTCTTTTTGTTTGTGTTTCCACTTTCACGTGGAAGGTAGTGTAGTATTAACCGATGGCAGCTCTGAGTTTGGAATGACTACCTTCTGCGTTCTTTTGCAGCTTTGACGTTTTCCTTGATCTTTCTCAATGGAAGAGTGTTGTATAATGAAACCACGAAGCTTGATGATGAAACCGCGAAGTTTGATCACGATCATTCCAACCATGAGAAATGCACATGAACTTGTTGCATGTGTAAAATTCCAACGGTTACAATCCTCTAAACTGGCCTTGGAAGGCAATCAGATATACGAGGTGAAACCATTATGGAACCTGTGGACTTGTGTCTATGCTTGTCAATCTGTCTAGATTGACCTCTGGGTGTGCCCGACGCAGATCGGTGCCAGTCGTTTTCAGAAAATCATGGAGTAAGACCATTTTGGTCTTGTATTCGTCTTGGGAGAATTGCGTTCTGAAAACTTTGAAGATTGACTGTGCACACGATGCTGCTCGGACAACTTTTTCTAGAATTGCTAAAAATAGCCTCACCGGGGGTAATTTTTACGAAAAATTCTGAGACATGGGTTTCGTCGAGAATGATTTTCTAAACAAACCCAAATCGTCAAAATTTGGAAAAACGAGTTTTTCTATGACATGCAAGAGCCCTTCGGTGGCAGAGCCAGTGAGGCACCAGAAAGTGATTTTTATCAAAAAAATCCAGCACATGGGTTTTGTTCGTGCTTCAAAGCTGAACAAACCCAGTTTGTCTGTTTTTCAAAAATATGACTTTTTTCGGAATCCCTAAAAAATAAGGGCAGCAGGGCTACTTTTTCTAGAAAAATCCAACATGTGGGTTTTGTTGAAAAAGCTGTGCTGATCATACCCAGTTGGCCAGATCTGTGATTATCTGTCGTTTTCTCAGACATGCAAGAATTTTAGACAAAAATAGAGGAAGTAGACAGAAGATGGATTGGAAGTTATCGGCTGTCAATCTAGAAGAATTATGCCTTTTGATGCAAACTCTGATAAATAATCCCTCTATGCAACAGATCTTCAAAACTATGAAGAACGGTGAAAACCCCTCTATCATATCTTCAAAAATGTTGGAGAAGAAAAATATCCGTTCTTGAGCTCCTCAACCTGTAAAGAAATAATGAATAATGGATGCCTAGATGCTTTGATATGTCAATTTGGAGTTGCAAGCATCAATTGGGCATCCAACTCATGGTTGAGCCTGATTTGGAGTTCAAAAAGGTGATTTCCACTGATTGTGGAGTGTTTGGCCTCTTTTTGCCTCCAAAATTTGCTAACTCAAGTCAACATTTGCTTTTGACTTTCTTAGGCGTCCCTTTTGGAGTTTTGATCATTTTGCAGGTTGAAGTGCCTCCGTTTGACCTTCAATCTTGGCTGCTCAGTTGATCTTTGGCAGTTGCTAATAGATTCGTTGTCGAGATGGGATCAGCTTGATGAGATATTCCTGGGAGAGATTAACTCAAAAAACTGAGTTTGGACCTCCAAAATGAAGGGCACCTTTCTTCAAGAGGGGCGCTTTTGGCTATGCCTTAGTCAATTTTCATTGACTGTTCTTCGTTTTGGCCTTTTCAGACCCTCCATGCTTTGATCTGACGTTCCCGTTGATGGATGAGTCGAATGACTCTGCTTGACGATGCATCGGGTAGCCAGCTCAGTCCTGCACAGGATGACTAACTTCTCAGTTGATGACAGTGAGTTTATGTCCTTCAAACTCAAGGGCGCCCCTGTCCAGCAGGGGCGCTTTTAGCTTGTTGACCGGTTTTGTCTACTCTGAAAACTGCTTGCCTTGATCTCTGTCATTAGATGATTCAGTTGTCGGATCCTTTCGTTGATAGTTTTGTTGTCGAGATTGATCGTAGCTGAGAAGGTTGTTCTGGAGAGCAGTAAGCATTCAGGCTGCATCTGCATGCCTCAAAGAAAGGGCGCCTTTCTCTAAGAGGGGCGCTTTTCCTCTGTCCTTAGCCAAATTTTGGCTTATCTTTTCAGTCTCCAGTTCTGGCTTTTTCTGCTTGATCTCAATGTGTGATCGTTTGGCATGTCCTGTGAACCTACTGTCAGATCGATCACGTAGCTGGGAGGAAGCTGAAAAGATGTCATGTATGAAACAGTTGTTGATGGATTCATCTGATACCTTGAACTGAGGGGCGCCCCTGGCTAGCAGGGGTGCTTTTTAGCTTGAAGCTCTTTGATTTGGCATCTTTATTGTTTATAGATTCTCCATACTTCGTTGACGATTGGCCAATGATCCCTGAATCAGATGATCTTGCTGATAGTTGTGTTGTCGAGCCAGCACAAAAGTGAAGAGGAGGACTAATCTGAAGATGTCAAATGATTACATTTGCCCTCTGAGATCCAAGGGCGCCTTTCTTCAAGAGGGGCGCCTTTTTCAACTGTGACTGTGTTTTGCCTTGGTAGACAAAACGTCCATCTTCCAGAGTTAACCAAATTTTGGCCTTTTTCGTTTTGAGAATCTCCTTCGTTGAACGGCATCATTTTCATCCTTTTCCGCCATAGCTTCTTCGTTGGAGTTCTTGAAGCTTAGCTTTCAGCACCTGGTACTGGCCAATCTGCCATTAATGGTTGCGGAGCTCCTAACTTCGTTCCTAAAAAATAGTAATAGACCCACCAGAGTAAAACATATCTTTTGATGATTCTGACTTGATCAGTGTGATCGTGAAGTCAATTAACCCTATCAGAATTATTTTCAATCATTTCCAGGAAGGTCCTATTTTTAAGGGTTTCCCTAAAAATAGGGGCATAAAACCCTAATTTTCAGATTTTTAGAATTTTAACCATAGGTTCCTTGACAAAAACCCACAAAGACTTCATGTTTGTTTTGACCTAAAACATACTTTTGACGGCATTATTACATTGTTTAGCTCAATTTAAGCAAAATGCCAAAAATTTCATTTTAGGTACAACATTATAGAGACAAGATTTTTATGTCTTTGCATTTAAAACAAGCAACCTATCTAACATATAATGAACACTCACTATTTCCAGCTAAAAAGAAAAGATTAAAAAGTTTGAGCACGACTCAAGGATCTAATTGTTTTTAATAAAAGATGCATAATTCAATAAAGGGCATTAAGGAGCTATTTACAAAGCCACAATCACCAATTTTATAGAAACTTGCAATACAAAACCTGCAAATTCAACAAAGCAATTCTGTTTACCTAAGCACACATGCACAAGATCTCTCATAAAACTTTTGAACAGCAATTTGTGTAACAAAATAGGTGTACCAAATTTTACTCAAAATCTAAATGCAAATGGTACTTATTTATAACCCTTTACGAAGTTTTGCCTGAAAAATAATAAAAAACACTAACTAGAACTTCTATGATATGAATAATTTACTTCTGCACAAAGCAAGCTTATTATACATTTTTGTCCATGAATTCCAAGTCCTGATGTAATGGCCACCCCTGATTTTTTTTTTTTTGAAATATAACCCTGTATGCTGATTGTGTTTTTTGCCGATGTATTTGGTTTGCTTGTTTTCAATGTTTTGCATAGATGCATGTCAAACATAGAGAATATTGCATAAAGAAGGAAAATACTAAGAAGAACATTGCTATCCATTTTGAAATAACAACATATGATAAGTGCCAATGTTATCAGACCAAATCAGACTTAGTACAATATGTTTTTTCAGACCTAGAAATAGCAGTTTCAGACCTGGAAATGTTCATACAGCAGCAGCAACTTGACATCAACTTGCACTACATGCCACATATGTGAAATGCCAAATCACCCCTGGATTCCCACGCCATGAACCAGCTACTCAAACACCCAGAAAAGCAGAATTAAGAGTCTATACATCAGCAGACCCTTATCTCTGGAACACCAAATAGCATGGCTCCTAGATAGGGCGATCTGCCCTTAAAAAATCAGTCCTCCAGAAAATAATTCAAATAAGCACTTGAAATGGGGCACCAAGATGAGAGAAATCCATTGAGAAAATACCCAGAACGATACTCCAAGTGTGCACAAAGCTACGAACAGTTTTCACTTTCAAACCCTCTCAAAAAGCTAATTTCCAGAATTCTGGAAAAGCAATCAGACCTCTGAAAACAGCCCCAAAATCACCACCAAAATGAAGCCAAGAATCAAACACACCAAAAACTAGATACCCATATCAAAAAACTTCATAAATCTTCATATTAGAACCCTGGAACGATCAACTCTTGAAGGTAATGGTGGTTCCTAATGTAGAATCACTCCCTCCAGCTAGGGTGGGTCTTTCACCATCGAAACTAGCAATGAGCGAAGAGGATTTTCGTCCTCAACCAGAGGTTTTTGAATCCTGGAGAAATTCCAACAGAGTCTCCTTAAGTTGCCAAAATACCATAGTTCCACCGAGTTTCGGGGACGGGGACGGGGACGGGGACGGGGGGACGATAGGTGACAGGTTTCGGGAGCGCGGGGGCGTGGGGGTGGGGGGCCTAAGTTTGGGGGCGCGGGGGTGGGGGACCTAAGTTTGGGGGCGGCGAGGGGACGGCGGGGGGACGACAGCAAGGGAGCGGTGCACTGAAATACATATAGTACTTGAAAAATTAGTTATAAAAAGATGTATAACTATAAACGCAAGGCCCTTGATGCATTCAGTCAAACAGTTCACATGCCTTGCCTGTGCTTCCACATTTTGATGCATTCAAATTTCAGTCAAACAGTTTACATGTCTTGCTTGTGCTTCCACATTTTGCAGACCAATGACCATAAATTTATAAAATAAATTATAATATAAATGAAATTTATTGATAAAGTAAAAACTAAAAACAATTATTAAATTATTTTATAAATTTTTATTTCAAAATTCACCGTGAACTGTGAAGTTTTGAAGTCTGAGAATCTCAAATCAAAAAATATTAAATAATAAATTAAAAAAAATTGATTCATTGGAAGTTTGGAACGAATGTTACGAATCCCTCAAAGGGATGTCAGCTCATGGAAGAGGCGTCTGTCAGATCATGGAAGAGGCGACGCCTCTTCCATGAGCTAACATCCCTTTGAGGAATTCGTTCCACAATCCACTTCCAACTGTGTCGCGTTGCCCTTGCTGTGGGTATTTCAAATGAAAAAAAATTAAAAATAAAAACCTAAAGCTAAAAAATCATATAAAAATTAAAATGCAAGCAACAAAATACCTCTGGTTCAGCACTTCTCAGTCCAGATGCAGTCGCAACTTGCATAGGCACACGCGGGTAATGTGAAATGAAAAATAAAACAAAAAACTTTAATTTACATTGACTTTTTAGATTCTTGGAAGTCTTAAAAATTTAATAATATAATATATTATTTTTATATTAAACTTAAATTTTAACTATTACTAATTTTTTGTTTTTTAATTTTATTTTTTAAATCATTATTTAATGGGGGACGTAGGAAACTTGGAGTCTTGGAGACGCCCAGAAGACTCCGAGAGGAGACGCCCAGAAGACTCCGAAATGTGATGAAGTCTTCTTTTGAAGGAGACGTTCAAGAGATGGCGGAGGGACAGGGAGACGACGGGGGGACATCTCCGCATCTCGGAAACGTCCCTGTCTCCGAGACGGCTCCTTTTTTGGGGGGGGACGCGTCCCCATGGAACT
Source organism: Sequoiadendron giganteum (assembly GCA_007115665.2). Classification (NCBI taxonomy): domain Eukaryota; kingdom Viridiplantae; phylum Streptophyta; class Pinopsida; order Cupressales; family Cupressaceae; genus Sequoiadendron; species Sequoiadendron giganteum. The sequence goes on along the minus strand of CM021104.1, from coordinate 389,833,668 downwards.
ATGCAAAATACCCATATGCAAATGAGAGCTCAAACTCATATTTATAAAGTGAGGGAAGAATTAGGGCAACTTGCATTTGAATTTGAATATATTTCCCTCTCATTTCACTTTATGAAATGACATGAAATTACCACAAAAGGGGCGTCCAACTTTTTGCCTTCAAAATTCCACTTTTTATTTTTTATTTAAAATTGACATCAAGCCCAAACTAAGCATCCCACCTTATGAGACATAACATTAGCCTTTAAAAATGATAAATAAACCTGTTTTCTAGGCATTCACTTGAAATACATGGCCCCTCTTTTAAAACAACGTTGTGCAACTAGGCCAAGGGGTCCTTTTTATTTTATTCTATTCAAAATACCTCCCTTGGGCATCTATGCTCATAAGGAAACTATTTTGCTTTATAATATTATATAGCCTTCTAAAACAACATTAAGTTATCACATTAGGCACCAAGGTACTTTTCAATAACCACCTACCCCCTCACTTAAGTTATAAAGTTATTTTATAAAAATAACTAAAGTGACTAATAAAAAAGAAAATATCAAATAATCCAACCTTAGGCTCTCCAATGCCACCATAGAAATAACACTGCTGAGAACACTATGGGTCTGAGATGAGTTACCGAAAATAGACTTACTATTTATAGAAATTGCTAAAAATAGAAAATACTCCAAATCACCAAATTGGCACAAAACATAAGAGTTCACCTGACAACTGCCACACACTGCCCAAACAGGAAACCCTGCACTACACTGCTGCCAAGACCAGTTACTAAATATAGTACTTACTAAAAATAGTAAGTGAGTCAAAACCAAACTAGCTTGAATAAGGACACCGAAAATGGGGACATTACACCTGAATTGGGAAATCTTAAAATAAATTTCTAGTAGAGATAAATATCAAATAAAAATATCTAAAAGGTCATCTAAAATACTATGTTACCGGGTTCGCCTCTAGAACCCCTGGTTCAGGTCCTGGTTTGCTCTTGGTTCTGGTCCGAGTTTGATTCGCAGTCGGGTTCTTTGCCATGTCTTTTGGAAATCGTTTAGGGCTTTTTCAATTTTCATGGGTTCTTTTTTTCTTACGGTCTCGACAGAAACAGCAATGGAAAAGACTAAGCGAGCGGAGATTTACAACGAGCCATGAATTCAACGGGAAAGTCATGTTGTGCGCTCAAGAAGTGTGAGTATTTCGGCAGGAGAAAAATAAAAGATTAAAACTAAGTAAAAATTATTTTATTGATATTAATTTTTTATTAATAAACATTAGAAACATAATTATATATAATTATTAATTAAAGTTAGATATTTTAAATAAATTGTTAATAATAGTAATAATTATTATTTATAATAAAAATTAATAATTATGTAAATTAATTTTTAAAATTAATAATATATATTATTAACTTTAGTCTTTAGTAATTTTATTATTATATATTATAATTAATTTTATTAATATTGTATAAGACTAATAAATATTGATAATTATTATATTAAAATATGTATATTGTCTAATATTATTGATTTTAAGGTTTTATATATATATACATGTATTTTGTACTAACGAACCCAAAACGAACAACTCCCAAAAAAAAAATTTTAGCCGAACCCGCGAACTGAACCCGAACCCAAACCGGCAACTTAGCTAAAATAGTTTATCTATAAATAGTTCTAAAAATAGTTTTACTAGAATATAGTTATCTCCTTAAAAACAATGATAGCTAAAAAGAGCCAGTCTAAAAGCTAGCTCAAGACAGTGATTCTAGCAAAGCCCTTATATTTTGAACATGATGGATCCTTTGAAAAATATCAAAACCTAATGACCAATCTTTGAGAATTGAGCTTGAATCCATTCCTCAAAAGCTTGTTCAATTCACTAGTACTTACCTAAATCTTGTCTATGATGAAGATAATAAATGTTGATCCTTGGACAATGATGTAAGAACTTGAGGAATCTATCATGAATGGTCAACAAGAGACTATGCAAGCTATCTCCCATGGGAATATGAAGATGAAAACCTAACTCCAACATAAGAAGGTGTATTTTTGTTCTTTGTTAGCATTTTAATTTGTCTCTTACAATACAACACAAAACAAAAAAGCACGAGGATAAACCTCTCTTCAAATTAGCAAAGGAAGCTCCTTGAAAACTAAACACTAGTCCTAAACCTAAAGCTATAAACAAGATTAAAAGTTATGCACACTTTACAAGATTATCAATGGGATTTTGCATAAAGGAAACAACTGAAAATAAAGTTGAACTATCTTTTTGAGTCTTGAAGGTTGAGCACAAGTCCTACAAAGTTCTTATCTCACAAACAAGGATTTTATGAATACATGCTCACAACTAAAATAGAGTAAAGTAAATCATGAATGCTTATTGGCTGGCTGAAAACAAAGACCAGAAGATGCACATACACAAGAATGGCTTAAACAAAAAACTAATTCTAACAATGAAACCATAGTGCAAGATTTCAAAAAGATGAATCATTAGAAGCACACAAAGTTACTCACGAAGATGAACGGCTCAACATTGTGTTCACTACAATTCACTTAATAAAACCTTACACAAGAACACATAAAAATTATAGTAAATATGTGAATAACAATCTCTATAGTATCAACTCAACTTCAATCCTATTAAGAATATCGTGTGCCGAAGACATTTATTGGTAATGAATATGAATAACTTTTAGGGATTTGAGAAGAATAGCTAAACATCCCAAAAAGAACTTTTATAAAGCAAACCTATCCAAAAGTTGTAGGAAAGGTGAAAAGAAAGCAATAAAGCAAATATATTCTAAAACAATAGAAGAATAAATTATCCTAAACATAGATGCTACTCAACTACCCAAAAATAGGTATTGACCAAAATGGAAACCAGCCACAAATGGCTGGTTAGAAACCTCATCCTAAGAATCTCAATCTGAATCGGAAGCATCTAAAAGATCTAGTGAATCTAGGATTGGTGTTCCATCCTTCTCACTAGCCTATCGAACTTTCTCAACAAATACTATGATAATGGAAACAAGAGGCTTATAGATCAATTCCTCCTTATCCAACAGCCAATGAACAAAGCTTTTGTTATTGCCGATCAATAACTAAAATTCTGGCCCCTTAATCTTAAGCTTTGCCACTTTCACTGCAACCTTCATTAATTCATCCATACTATCAAGACCAAAAGAAGAACCTCCAAGGTGCATATGTAACAATGGAAAAGATCAATTCCTCCTTATCCAACTGCCAACGAACAAAGTTCTTGTTATTGCCAATCAAAACTAAAATTTTGGCACCTTAATCTCAAGCACTCACTTTCACTACAGCCTTCATTAATCCATCCGTACCATCACCACTAAAACAAGAAACAATGAATGGACATGAAACAAAAGTGCTGAATGTAGGAATTTCCTAGTTAACAATTTCTAACTTTTCAATATTCTTTGTGACAATCTTCGAGGCAGGAGTCTAAATATCAGAAAACAATTTGAAGTCAGCTACCCATGTCAACACATGGTAATGTTTAGGGCTAAAAATCACCCTCAGTCTTAAAAACTTGTCTACACCCTCCAACTGAGCCATGATGCTACCACAAGAACAAATATTAACAATCTATTGGCCCTACTTTCAATATTTTCCATTATGGTGTGCAAGAGTGTTTTAATGTCTTTTGTTAACACTAATATGTGCCATAAATCTCTAATAATGGATTGATGATTGTTTCTAAGTGATTAGTGTTTCTATCCTGGGTATTAGGATTTGCATGTATGCTTACAACACTTTTTAAAGTTGGTTATATTTGTGTCTTGGGGGCTCATCTTTGTTCTAGGCTTGTCTTGGCTTGCCCTAATGCTATTTTTGTTCCAATGGTTTAACCATGACCAGCGTACACCACCATAACTTAAACCAATTTTCATGTATTTTGGCAGAGAATTCTCTTGGTTAAGCCACTGCATCTTCACACCTGGGTAGAGTTTTAGATTGTTTTTGCCACATTTAACTATGATGAGCTGAAAAATATGTTGGTTGAGCCAAAGGGAAAGCACGTTGGGCAGAATTTGTCTTAGATGTTGCCATTTCTTTAAGGCTGAACTTTTGATGGAGATTTACAAGACTGTCACCACTGTACAAAACTTAGGCAAAATTTTGTATTGGCCAAGCCATGGATGAACTCTGCCCAAATGGAACTTGGGCTCAATGTCGCCATCTTCATATCCTTGGTAGAGAATTTGCTGGGTTAAGCCATGTCTTGGGTGCACCGGGAGGAAACACATGATACTTTACCACCTTTCTTAGAGCACCTTCATGCCTTAGCCATTTTTGTATTCTCCCTTCTTCACTGCAGCCATTGCCAATCCCAAACCTCTTCATTATTTCATTTTAGAACAGCTGCAACCTCAATCAACCTGCAAAATTTGTGAGTCAAAAACAAGACCATGACAAAACGACCTTGCTTTACTAATAAGAAGACCACAACTTGCATTGGATTGACACATATTGACAATTTGATCATGATGACAAAATGGACGAAAATTGGTATGAATGTTGAGTTTTGTACAGGTACAACAGTCTTCACTTGTGTTTTCATACTGCTATTTGATGTTAATCCCCTCCCCAGCACACCTAGGGCACGTGCAGGCATTTTATCTTATATTTTAACGTTGGCGTCTTGAAATTGAAACCCTCTAGAGCACACCCAATCACTTAAAGCAACTTTTGACATATTTCTGCATTAACAACTTGACAATGGGAGGTCCATTTGTATGCTCAAACACTTAGATGCACTTTTCAATCTATTTTTCACTTGATAAATTGACAATGGGAGTCTCATGGAAGACCCTAGGCATGGAAATACACTTTTAATCTAATTTGTAGTTAAAAATTTCACATGTCAAAGTCTATGGGCACCCCCAAGAACTTACACTTTTTGAGCTAATTTTGAGTTGACAACTTGACAATCACCTCTCCATGGGCACCCTTGGACATTCATTGCACTTTTGACATATTTTGAGTTTAACAAAGTGACAATCAAGTCATGAAGGGTGCAACCAAGGTCCTTGGAGCACTTTTTAGTCTAATTTCAGTTTGGTAAGTCGAAAATCACCTCTCCATTGCCCCAAGTTACTTAAATGCCAAAAGTGCTCTTTCTCGTTCTAATTCTTCATTGACATTTTCCTTGTTAGTGAAAAATGTTTTTTGTTCTAATTTGATGTTGAGTCTTGCCACTTAAGTAAAATTGCATTTTTTGGGTCACCTAAGTGACCTATACTTCATTGACATTGAAAAGTGGATGCACTTTATGCCTTAAGTGATTTTTGTCTTGTAAAATGACATTGGACTCTCTCAGGACACACCCAAGCTTCTTGAAGCCCTTTTCACATGATTTTTGACCTTAGTATGACTTCCTTTTCCCTAGGTGTGTTTCTGATGACCTAATTGCCTTTCCTGGCCTGAATTTTCCCTTAGGAGCCTTTGCTTCATGAAAATATGCCTTTGAAACTCTCTCCTTCACATCTCTGCCTCTACACTGCACTATCTTTCCTTCTATCTTAGATGATCCATTCACTTCATCCAGTGTGCTTGAAAATCTTCTTCTTAAGCCTTGTGTGGGTGTTACTAAAATCGGTGATGACAACATTGACAACTAGTGGCAACAATGACTTAGAAATGGATAACAAGTGACAAATGACAAGATTTACACTTAGAATTTGACTCATTAATGAGAAACAAATGATTTGTGGTTTACAACTTGACAATATAAGAAAAACTCCGTATTGGTACAACAAATGAAAAGGTAAAGCTCTCATCTCTTGATTAATTGCATTCCTATTTCTTGAATGGAAACCTTATGCCACATAATTAATGCCTTAATGAATAACAGAGTCATGTATCAAGCAGCAAGGCAGTTGGTTACACAAGGAAACAATCCCACAAGAATGAGGATTGCATCCATAAGGACAAGTAGTACTGTCCCTCCACCTCCCTTCTTTTAGAGGCTGAAATGTTTCAGGGGGCATAATACTTTTTTAAGAAGACATTCGTAAAGATATAGAAATGCTTGCTATAAGGAGAATTACACTTTATGAAGAAGAAAGTAGACACCTCACAAATGATTAACAAGAAACAAAAACTCAGCATGCCAGAAAAGAGAGGTCATTCAATTATTCTTCACCATAACTAAGGGCCATTTGATTCTACAATAACTTCACGTATATTGATTTGGTGTATTTTCATAAAATATAATTTCAAGCATAGAATGCAAAACCTTCTCATGGATAGTCACTGTACAAAAAATTCTTTCTTTGGTTCCATTTTAAAATTTTACCTAGTTGACGTTGCTACTCTGCTATCAGGGATTGCCCATGAGATTTGTTTTCTTTCATTGAGCTGTGTATGATAGGTTCTCTTTCTGGCTCATGTACTCCTTTGCTAATTAGGCATTATATTCTAATGATCTAAGCTTCATTTATTTTTCAAAGATACTAAAATTCAGAAACTATGCATACAACAATTCGGGTTTCTGTTACTTTGCATTATAAACAAATGAATGTGAAGTATAGTAATACAAAAAATAAAACTAATCAAAGGAACTGGAGATTTATTGGGGAACCAGCTATAGTGGGACTTACATGGATATTAAAATCATAAGTAGATTTTGTAGGAAGCAGTTTCCTTAAGGCAAACACCTGGAAGCATAGAAACATAATGCATCTTAGCAAAAGCAATATTGCTTTATGTTTTAATTATTCTAGTGGGAAAGTGTATCAGGAAGAACACTGAATACTCTTTCCCAATAGACTGGAGAAGCATTTGGGACTAAAATTCTTTAGAAGAAACTTGAGTAAAACATGAGTTACAGAAAATGTTAGTGGTTTACCTCCCCTGGAGTTTCTAAAAGTACTTGCTTGTCTGTTGAACCTGTTATAAATTGAGGATACTCATTTCTCAATCTTTGGTATCTATAACAAAATAAAGAATGTCAATCAAAGGTTAATATGACATTATGCACAGACCTCAGATTGAATGACTTCTAATCTTCGATATTAAAAATAGAAATAAAGCACTTACCTTGAAATTTATCTAGTGTAAATGACAAAAGAAGTTACAAAAAAGTACCAATATGCAATTGTGACCTAAGTAATTAAGAGAGAACTATGATAAATTATTAAATTAAGACATTAAGCATTTGCATATCCAGAACAAAAGTTGCATATGCTAGAGTTAAAAAAAATATGCATATAACATTCATGAGCAGAAAGGAAGATGTTATATTTCTAACTCATATATCCTGTAATATCGCATTATAAACCAATAGTTAAATCTTAATTATAAATCCAATTGTTTGTAGGAGAATTCTGAATAAAAACAACTGACCTCCGTTCAAAAACAACAAGAGTGGCAGCAATATCGCTCTTCACAGAATGCTTAAAATTTGCTGGTGCATATGCAAATGAATCAACCTACAAGTCAAAAGACACGCTTATTCAAGCATAGAATAGATTTTTTTCCATTTCAAAACAGTATCAGCTTTCTCAACTCAATGAATAATAAACAAATGAGAGAACTTTTCTTTCCTCTATCTGACAACAAAAGAACACTGTCCAAACAAATTTCTGAAGCAGATAAACGTAAAGTTCTACTAATTTAAGGTATGATCACAGACCCCACCTGCAGACACACAATGTATATGAAGTGGTAAGAAAGCCCCTTGATCTGGAATTAAATAGAGGCCTCCTGCTAGAGCTCATACAAGATTAATTTTCTCAGGCCCATAAAGGCAACCGCTGGACCAATTCACTAACATAACTCCATAAAAAAGGGAGGAAACTTTGGAGATTTTTTCACTATTGACTTAAGAGAAAGATAAAATTAAAAAGGAAGAAGTAAAGGCTTTAGTCAGAGGCCTGAAGATTGCTATAGCCAAGGGGATTAAATGTTTGATTGTTGAAAGGAGATTTGATATTGTAATTAACTATGTAAAGAAGGGGGAGCTGTCCCAACTGGAGGTCGAATACTACAATTAAAGAAGCTAGTAATCTCTCATTTCTCTTCAAGGAAATTCCTTTTGTTCATTGCTGGATTGAGAATACTCCTATAGCTAATTAAATGCTCAGTAAGGAAGAGGGATTTGGCAATTTGCATCAAATGGGGGCCTCAAAAGATCTGTAATGGAAGGATACTAGATAATTGGATGACCTAGATAACTTTATTATAAAAGACCAAATTTTAATGTATAGGCCAATATGCATTGTTCGATTTGACATTTTTTGTTTGTAAACCAAACTTCGGTAAATTTAATGGATAAAAAGTTCATTTGATTTGCTAACAAGGAGACCTTACACAAATAAAATAAACAAAATAAGTATTACAAAATTTAGAGTTTAAATTCTAGACACCTTTAAACTCAAAAATTCGAAAGACAATAAAATCAAACAAAATATTTTAAAATAATAATAATAATTAATGACCTAACTACATGAAGTGGAATGATATAATAAAACCAAAAGTCTCTAATTGCATTTTTTGTTGCATCATGCTTGTCCTTATTCCAGCACGTGCTCTCAAATGATGGTTGGTAACCTAGAGTAATATGTGGTAAAATACATAAATCTAATTTAGATCCACAAACTCTAAGCCCGATACTAACACTATCACCACCACTGCCACTACCACTACTCAAAAATCCAAGAAATGGAGGAATGTAATGTACCCATTTTAGCCCTATGCTATTTATGGACAAATAGCCTATTTTCATAAATCCATAGGCTGATCAGAAGTGTAAATTAGGGTTTCCTATTTTATAGGAGGATTCAATTGGTCTTTCAATTGCTTGCATGCAGGAGTTTGGCAGTGAGCTTTTTGGAGCTTTCTGGGTTTTTGGAGAGCTTCAAGGTAAGGTAACATGCATTTCTCTCTAGTACCTTGCATGCAAGAAAGGTTTCTAGGTTTTTTTGGGTTTTCAGAGAGCTTCAAAATGGTATAACATGCATCTCCATCTGACAACCTTTCCAGCCACTTACTATTTTTAGTAAGTCATGACGGTTGCCCAGTCTGTGCTGAAAAGGCGTTTGGGAACACTTACTATTTATAGCAGTTTGCTATTTTTAGTAAGTTTGATTTATGGTAATGTCATCCAAGCAACAGCTCACTCATCTCCAAACATCTTTCTATTTTGGGCAGTGAGGCAATGCAATTTTGGCATTGGCTTCTCTCTCTCTCTTGGAGCTAAGTTTCAATACTTAGTCAATTTTCAGTTGTGGCTTTTGGACCCCATGCCTAGTCAATGACTTTAAGTTGTTTTAAAAAAAGGGCCTTCAAGTGGACGTCCAAGTGAGGAAATTAATACCTTCATTAATGTTTTAAAATGCTCTTGAGGTTGGACGCCTAGGAAGTGATATTAAAGCATTTTTAATTTTTTTAAAGTGCTTTGAGGAGATGGATGTCCCTTTGAGGAAGCTAAAGATTTTTCCTTTTGGAAGTTACAAGTTGATTCAGTTGCCTGTTGAAGCTTATTTATTGATGCCTTGTGCCTTCATTTGTATCTTTGGAAATTATTGTAATGTTATGCTGTTGAATTGAATTCAGAGCTCGCTTTGAGAAATGCATACCTCTTAGACAATCTATACCAGCCTTCGTACTTGAAAGATAGTACCTAGCTGGTCATACTGAAGACTATGCTTCACTCAGGAGTGCAAATTGAGCTTCAATTTCTGATTTATTAAAGCAGATTGTTATTGTATAATATGTTTTACTGTTGCTAGTTTGTGCTTGGCTGTAGCACGTTTTCATTGATAACTCCTTGGGCAATTTTTCTATCATTTTGGGTATTGAAGATATCAATTCTACTACCTTGGGCGCCCCCTTGCACAAAGTTGCAGATTTTACTATGAAGAATTCAATTTTCTAGAGCTGGTCGCCCTCACCCAGGTTGCCATTCCATTTCCAGATTTGTCTTTGGAAGCGTGCACAATAATCTAGAGTTGTTTGTGATTGTATCCTTCCTTGTTTCTAGTCGCCCAGCTCTTAGCTTCCATTTGCATTCAGTTTCAGCTTTATCGTAGGTGTTTGGAGAGAGTTATGAGTGAATTGGTGAAATTATATACTGCTGGTCTTATTTTCTGTTACATTTCTATTACTTATAAGTTCTGATATACTGTTGTTTTGAGCTTAATTTCTGATCATACTCATGCTATTTCAGTTAGCGAACATTTCTCTAACATTCTGATGTATTTGGGTGATAAATTATTGAAGTGTTGTGTAGTTGTGTTAATATTGTAAAGTTGGTTTAGTAGTACTAACAGCTGTCATTTAATTTTTGCACTCTATGTTTGTAATTACTCCTACTGAAGAAGTGGTTGAGTTTGATTTTACTTTTAGCACTTGTTGTTTAATTCCCAACCCCCCTTTCCCCCCATAAGTGGAAGTGTGGATCATAGCTGGCTTGCCGCCTTATAAATTGTAATAACTTCGCTCTCACTGAATAAGTGGTAGAGCTTTATGGTCGGTTATCCGCCTACTCTTTGTATTTACTTTCATTCATGGTCGGCTAGCCGCCTAGCAGCTTGCATTTCACTTCCAGTTTGCTAACGATCCTCGGCACCATATGCTCTCACCTCGCCCACATTGGGATCTTGGTGATCAAAAGGTGAAGGGTTACTATTCTTGTTGGTTATCATTTGGAGCTAACGCTAATAAGTGGTGTATTGTGCTAATAAAATCTAGAAAAAATTAAGGGGGAATATTATAAGGAATTGAAGAAGAGTCTTTATGAATGGCTGTCATCTCTTCTCTTTGCCTCTTTCTTAATTTTCTATGTTGCTCAAAAGCCTCAAATTGACTTTGTACTTCGCGCATAACTTTAGGAGGCACTTTTGTGCATTTAGGATCTCAACATGGTATTTGCGTGAGGTGATATTTCAATCGGTTAATGCCTCCCCCAAGCATTTTTCCTTAAAATGTGTACAAATTACCTCCCCTTTCTTTGATCTAGAGACAACATGTTTCCAACATGGATCTTTTATAACTAGGGCCATCATTGGAACAATTTATAAATGTAAAGGATGCTACAATAAGCAATAAATAGAAAATAAATTATTTACAATTCTAGTTAAACTAAGGTAAAAAAAATAGACAAAAGAAAAAGTAAAAACAATTAGGGTTTGTAGATAAAAAAAAACAATTACAAAAACAGAAAGGGTTTGTTCATAAAAAGAGATTAACAAGAGCTAGGGTTTGTTCTTTGTTCCATGAAACCTAAAATGAAAGAAAAATGTTGAGGACAAAAGAATTAAAAAACACAAAAAAGAGGTTCAAAATAAAAAATTACCACTTCAAATTGACAGTGGACAGCTCCAAATCAACAACGGGCTCTTCTAAATGCTCATTTAGATGTACCAAACATTGTTACAAACCTACCCAAGCAGTATTCAATCAATGTTTGTTACTCAACTTGAGTGTTGGATTTTTCTTCTATGGCATGTGATTTTGGCTCCAATACTTCTTTTTTCTCCTTGTGCTTGCAAATGAAATGAGAGTTCATTTTAAATGAATACGTCTTCAGTTTCTTTTCTTTTTTTACTTTTCTTTTTTTGTTTTCCCTACCACGACTGAGTCTAACCACCAAGGCTCACCAAGTACCTAGGTCACAAGTCTTCGCACCTCAGCTAGGCCTACTTCCCTTGGGACTCATCAAGTCTCAACAAGTCTTGTAACACTGCTTAGGACAATGAGTTACCATGATTCGAACCCCAACCCAGATGAAGGGGTTGCTACTTTTCCTAGCCCATTAACTATTTTATGTTGTTAGCATGTCTCTTTTAAATTCGTAGGTAAATAGCTGGGCATTTTTGTTTCCTACATTCATCATGTTATTTTTTTAACTTCCGCATAATGTGTTTGCTACTCATTTTGTTTTAGGTTCGGTGTTAGAATAGATTTGACTCTTGTTTTGTTTTTCTTCAGCATGTATAATTCCATAATGGTCTGATGCTTAAAGATTACGACCTAGATGGGTTGTTAGATGAAGATGTAATTATTGAGAATGCTAAAGAAGTGTTGCAAGCACAAGGTTCACAATGCATACCCATTGTTGATCCAAAAAGTCAAGAGCAGGTTATTCAAATTTTTATTTAACATCTTCATTCAACCCTTTCTAGAAGATAATGCTTGGACAGAATTCAAAAGTTGAGTATGTTGAAGTGTGTAATGTCCCCCTTTTTGGCGTGATCTTGTTTGATGGTGGTTAGCCTATTACTCAGACTCTCGTAGGCTAACAGGTTTGGTTAGAGGGTCAGTGGTACTTTCTGGAGAGTTTGATCATTCTCGTGTTCAGAGCCCAGTATTGGTTCACAGCAGGCGTGCAGTTCAGGAGTCGACAGCTTCTGACGGCACGGGATTCTATGAAGATTTGTGGAAGTTATGCCTATTTGAGTGATTTAAATTATTTATTAACTTAATATTTTATTATAAAGTCAAATTGACTTTATACTTTTTTAAATCACTTAAATATTCCCTAAAAGTGATTTAATATTTAATCACTTAGATTAATAAAGTGCGCCCACTTTATTTAAGTCAAAAACTATTGAAAAGTGACTTAAATTATAATTTAAAAGATTTTAATATCAAAAGTGGCGTATCTTTCTTGGGAGTCGTGCCTTTTGCATATAAGGGCATTTTGGGCAATGAGAAACTCACTTTTGATAATTTCGACTTTGCCTTGTGTTTCTTCTTGTGCATTCTCCTGTGATCAGGGTTTGAACAATTTTCCATTGAAGAACGATTCCTCTTCAGTGCTGAGCACTCTTGAGATTGTGAGAGATCAATCGAATCAGTGCAGTTGAGAGCTTCATTCAGAGGTTCTACTTGATTCTATCAGAGATTTACCATTCAGTATTTATTTGTCTGCAATAGGGAAAGAGGGTTTCATCTCCAGAGACGCCATTCTCTACAGATTTCAGCTTTCAGAGTGTTCTTTTGGGGTTTCTACCTTGGTCGTACACTTGCATTGGGATATGTGCTCATTAAGGGAGGCGTGTGAAGCATCTTGCTGAAAACGCCTTTGTTTTGGCTCCTCTTTACCTTCCATCATTGGCGTGTACCTTTCTCAAGCGCTTGTATCCAGTTTCTGAAAGGGAGAACTCAATTCTGGAAGCCAGACGTCTTTATATGTCAGTTTTCACCATTCTTGGCTGGTGAGCTGGCTTACTGTTTTAAATAAATAATCTGGAACCCTTCTGGTATGTTTATCATTTGCAATCTATTTGTTTCAATTAAATAATGTCTTCTACACTTTCATTCTGAAGAAAATAGTGCAAATTTACATTTTACAAGCATTTATGCTGTGCGGCCCTTCTCTTTTGTCTATCAAACTTTCTCTAAAAAAATTAAATAACACTAAAAGACTTAAGAAATACGGGGGTTTGAATTGAGAGCCAACAGGGCTCATCACAAAATGATGAGTGAAGAGGATCAAATCAGATATATAAAGATCACTATTCCTCGAATGTGTTGTAGCTGAAAAACCTTGCTAGATATGTTGAAAAGGAGTCACAATATCTTCACCTTCTCGAAAGTTTTTCCCTTATGGAAGAAGACCATCCAAAACTGTCAAACATCACTCAATTTGTGTAAAAATTTTGGTGTATGATTATTCCTACCCACGTTAACCATTTGTCTTCATGAACATCTCATGAAGGTTCTCAAAATATGAGTTGCCACAATTGGAACCCCATTTCAAAACAAAGGGGTTGCTAATTTTCTCAGCTTGTTAATAGTTTTGTCTAGTCAATATGTATCTTTTCTATCCATAGGTAGATAGGTAGTTAGCCTTATTTCCTACTTTTGTCATGTTATGTTTTTTCCTTCCACATAATATGTTAGCTTGTCATTTTGTTTCAAGTTAGATGTTAAAATAGGCTTGAGTGTATTACCCTTAAATTAGTTCTTAGAATAGACTTGACTCTATTTCCTGTAGATAAGGCTCTAGTCACTTGTGTTTCTAAAGATTTTTAAGTTCTCCTATGCCCCAAGATTGTCCCCTGGTCCCCAGAAAGAGCTTGCTGTTGGTGCCCCTACAAACAATTGCCTTCAATCAACTTTATAGTCATTATTGTCTTGTTATCAATATCAATTAAGTTCTCCCCCATCAAGTTGCAAAGTGGTTTGGTCATGGTCCACTTTTTCAACTAATCATCTTGCAAATTGCTAAAGATTACATGATTCCCAAGGAACATGAAAATAAGTCCCAAATCGATGACAGCTCTTGTAGCGTAAAGAAGAGAAGGAAATGACAAGAAATTGGAATTAGAAATCAAGGTTGGCAAATGGCTAGTGAAAAAGGTGGCAAAGTCAATGCAAGGACAAGTACAAAAGAGAAGCACACTTTTCAAGTGGCACAATCACCTTCAAGTTCCACCCAAGCATAAGGCAAGATGGCAAGGTTGTGCAGAAAATGCACCAAACTTAAGGTTTGGAAATTGTCAAAAGTTGTTGAATAAAAGGAATAGCTTGCCCCTTGCTAATATGTGCCCAATGTTTCAAAAAAATTAGTGCTTCACGTCAAGCAAGAAAAAGGAAGAAATTGATCAATATGGCGCTCTTTTTTTGGTGGCAAACCCAATGCAAAGTTGTGCCAAAGTTTCGTGAAGTGTTAAAAGCATTGAGTTAGTGTCAACACTTAAAAAATGGTAGAAGAAATATAAAAGTGCACCTAGTTAAGGGATGAGCTCTAGATGAAGATATGGTGCACTTTTGTGTGGTTTGGACCTAAATATTCTGCCCAAAGACCTTAGAAGAGGGCAAAGTGACCCAAATATTCTGCCTAGACTCATGAAAAGTGGCAAACTACTAATAACTCCAGTTGCTCATAAAGGTCATGAAAAGAAAACATGGGCACCATTTTGGATTGCTGAACCATCTCATAGTTCTACATGGCAAACATAGAACAAGGAAAATGGATTATGGTATTCCAACTTATCCAAATAAAAAGCTAAAACATGAGGAAAACACACCCAAGTTCATGTTACAAATAACCAAAGTCTAAGTTCCATTTTGGGGTAGCAATACCATAAAAGAACATAGACCAAGGACCTTAAAAGGTGGTAGATGCCTCGTAAAAGCACACCCCAAGAAAAAGAGGGCTTAGGTAAAAATATTGGCACAATTTCATAAAGACCTTGCCACTTATATTTTCTCCCACATGTAACTTTGTAATGTCCCCTTCTTGAGCCTAATCGATTGGTGGATGATAGCCTACTTTTCCAAGTTTCCCGTAGGCTAATTGGTAAGTAAAGGGGAACTCCAAAGTTCTTGGAGAGAATAGGTTCAGTATTTCAAGGTTGTTATTCATGGCAATGAGCTCAGTTGGTGATGTGGATCCTCATGACACTTTCTGAATTGATTTCTGACCTTTTGGAAGCTCTCCAAACTTCTTGGAAGAGCAATCTATTTTTAGTAAGTCACCCAATTGCCTCTGATCATCGTTCCAAGTCTTCAATATCATGTTTGTATGATCAAAGTTTGGATTTTATGTCATTTCAGTGCTTTCCGCAACTTGGGTAAAATAATTTAATTATTCACTTAAGTCATCTAATGTTAAAATATTGAAGTGATAGCTCAAGTGTAATATTTCTTTTAAAAGGTGATAAAGTGAGTCTCAAAAGTGGACGCCTAGGGAAAAGAGGGGGCCTTTACACATGATAAGAATATTATTTTTCTTTCTAAAAGGTCATTTTGGTGAATATGGGAATTATTATTTCAAAATTATAAATTTTTCCCTCCAAAAATCTATCTGAGGATGTGGGCTCATTTGTGAGGTTAGACTAGTGAATGTTATTTTGTTATGCTGCTGGAAAGAACCTGAGTTCTTCCAAAGCTTCTTGAGGATGAAAACTCTCTTGGAGTTGTTAGTTTCGGGGATGAAACCCACCCCAGCTAGCTAGTGTGGTTTCATACAAAGATCACCATTGCGCTGCAGAGAAGAGTTCTAGTTCTTGTTGCAATCATGGAAGTTTTTTTATGTTTTTATAAACTCTAATAATTTGTTGCTATTGTGAGGAAATTGGCTGGAGTTTTTGTTGTCTTTGTAGGGCAGTTGGAGGAGTAGTTTGCTACTAGGTCGTACTATTCCTACTACAAGTCGTACCTCCCTGCTAGCTACTTTATGGGTATAATTTATGAGTTTTGGTTTCTTTATTATGTTGTATTGGACACCAATTTTTCATCCTTGCAAGTCATGCAGCCCAAGAAAAGAGAAAGATAGAGACTATGAGTCGTACCTTAGGATGGTTTGTGCTTATGGAAGGGGTGTGGGAATTGATGAGGTGAGGCGCTTAGATTTTTGACCTATTTCCACCTTGGATGGAGGTGCCTAGGATCTACAAATAAGTGCCAATCACTATTCAAGAAAAATTCATGGTTTTTGATGAGTTTGGTGATGTTTTGTACCTGTTGTACTTGCAGTCACAGCAGCATTATATGCTATTACAGACCTGATTTGACCTGAAATTAGTTATCAGATTGTCTTGGCATCCTTATCAGTGTGTTGTGGTGAAGTTTGGGTGTGTTTGGAGTGATATTTTCAGTTTATGTCCATTTGAGGTGTTGGGGTGTGAGTTGGTGAGTTTTTTGAGTGTCTTCCTTGCTGCCCAGACCTGTTGCTGTGAGTTTCTAGTGCATTATCAGATTTGTACCAGCATTATATTTGTCCTTCATTGAGGTCATAGTTACAAGACTCGGACTCGCCTCGGACTCGGCAAGCCGATTTTTGACTCGGACTCGGACTCGGAGCCTAGACTCGCCCAAGACTCGGCAAAGACTCGGCAAATAGAAAAACCCTTGAAATTTAGAGATTTTTAAGGATTTAAAGCTTGTTTCATGCACCCTTTAGTGAATAAACCTCAAATACACTAACATCATGAAATAGAAACTACTGTGATCCTATACACAAACATATATCGATCACATAAGTATAAACGCAAATTTTAGCTGAAGGAAATAACACATTCAGATATATAAATATTGTCAAATGTATACAAAACTCATGGAATATGAAATCCATGGCATCAAAACAAATATCAAAACTAAAAAAATAAGTCTATGGCTCAGAAGAGCTTGCATTACTCATCCCAATATCACGACAAGTCATGCGCTAGTGTCTAAGTTAGGTCCTAGATGATGATGTAGCCATGATATTTGCTTGTGTCTCAATGATTGGTGTGTATATTCAAGTGAGGATTTTATTATTAAAATTTTATTGAAGCCTTCAAGACTGCATGTTTTGTTGTCTAATGTATGAATTTTGAAACAAGATAATCCTTGATTATGGCTTTGACTGTGAAAGATGCAAAGATTTGCAACAGGGGATATGTATTTTGTAGGTTTTTATGATCATGATTCATCATTGGCCTATAACATACTTAGACCTATAGTTTGATGAGGGTTTGGGGGAAACGCCCCAACGGGGTCAAGGGGCAGCGCCCCCAGCGGGGTCGAGGGGCAGCGCCCCTCACAGGGTCTTGGGGCAGTGCCCTGGGCGTGCTCCCTGTCGCGATACAGGGCAGGGTCGAGGGGCGGAGCCCCCGCCACCAAGCCCAAATGAAGACCTTCAAAACCACACAAACCTTCATGGCGCACACCATTTATTTAAAAAATTTGAAAAAACAAATTAATCAAAATGGCCGAGTTTGGGGCACGAGACTCGGCGAGTCCGGCAAGTTTGCCGAGTCCGGCGAGTCTCGGCGAGTACTCGACAGCCGAGTCTCTGGGACTTGTTTAGGGTCACCCACCTTGGGACTCGCGAGTACTCGCCGAGTTTGGGCGAGTCTTGTAACACTGATTGAGGTATAATGCTGTTGCTACAAGCTGGGTGGCTTTGTTCATGGTTTTTTAACTCTCTTTGGGGTGTTACAGCAGTTTTGTTTATTCATCAGCGCTCTAAATCAGCAGTACTTTACTTTATCAGCATTTTTACTTACAGCAGATACATCTCCATTTGATATTATTGCATGTGGACTAATATTGTAAACACTGGATAGTAGTACCACCAATGTATTTGTCATAAGCTCCCAATTATTGTACTTACCCCATTGAACAAGTGGTTACTTGTATTGAGCTTTCTCACTGCACAAGTGGAAGTTCCTTCTTGATTACCCACTGAAAAAGTGGATGTTTTGTACTTACACTCTGCTGAATATGCGTGAAGTGTCTTTATTTCAGTATTGCATAAGTACTCCGCTGAATAAAAGTGAAGCGTCTTTATTTTAGTATTGCATAAGCACTCCATTCAATAAGTGGTATTGCATGGCTTGCCGCCAAGTGCATTTCCATTCAATTGCAGCATTTTAGTTTAATTGTAAAAATCCTAAATACCATATGCTCTCACCTTGCCCATCCCAAGATCTAGGTGATCAAAAAGTGGAAAGGAAGTTGCATTGCATATTACCTTCAATTGAAGTTAGTTTCAAAAAAAAATTAGGGGTGATGTATATTACAAACTTTTGAGTGGCAAAGCCATACAAAGTTCTGCCTTCCATTTTTCAACTGGGTGAAAGCAAAAAAGTAGGTTAAAAACATGTGAAGGTTGGTTTCAAATGCCAATAAGGATGATGTTCACCATTCAAATTCAAAGCAATTTAGTCCTATGCTAGATTTCAGCATTAAGTGTTTTTGAGTTGTCATCATAAATGAAGTATTCAAACTGTTGTTGAAGTAAGATTTGAAGTGCAAAGAATAGGCATATTATCAAACCAAGGGTTTCATCAAGATTTTTGAAAAGATTGAAGTCTTTTTGAGGTTGAAGGTGCCAAGTTTAGAAAGACGGACATATCAGCATGACAAAGTATCAGCAGATTCATCATGGTTGAATCTCCTATTTTAAGTAATAAATGGGTTCATGGTAAGGTGCTCATCAATTTCATATTCATGAAGTTTCAAAGAATTTCATATGCTCCCAAAAACGTTCATCAAGTTCAAAGGATTTGACAAAGCTTGCTAGTCCAAGTTACTTAAGACTTTTGAAAACCACTTCAATGACAAAAGTTGCTCTTTTCTTAGAAGGAGATAGAGATGAACCTATTACTAAGATTTTTTTTACTAAGTTACTCCTTTTTCCGCAAATAGGGATAGTGTTGCTTTAAAATGATGTTTTTGAGAATATTTTATTACTATTTTATCCCTCAAAGGTACCTCTTAAAGGCTTATAAATAAATGCTTTGAGAACATGATTTGTAACAAAAATTGATGGTAGACTTATGTTGCAGAAATTTTCAGTAAAGGTGTAATGTCTCCAATTTTCTGAGTTATTGCAGGTATTGATATTTAGCTTATTTTATTCCCATAAGCTAAATAAAGGAGTTATAAGGGAATAATAATTAAATTAATTATTTTGAAGTTGTCTATTTTAAATAAATATCAAAACGATAGCTTTATTTAATTAATTTAATTAAAGTGAAAAACAAAAAATAATTAAATATTATAAGTCACTTTATTAAATAAAGTGCTCTTCTAGAAGTTGGAGTTGGTTACATTTGGATTCCTCTAGAAGTTTCAGCTAAGTCTTTAAAAGGAGAAATAAGGAAAGAATTTGGGAATCCATTGTTGAGTTGATATTTCTTATGCATTATTGCAAAAGCTTGAGCTACAGATTCAGCTAATTTTTTGAGGATGAAAACCCTTGGGAGAGTTGGAGGTGTAAGAAGAATTGTCATTGATGCCACGACAAAGAATATATCTGTGTTGGCTTAATCAGACTATTAAAAGATGAATAAATCAGATTGATGAAGTTGAATAATTCATTGTTGAGCATAATGGAGCAACATAAATCATTGTTGATCTGTGTGGAGCAAGAAATAAAAGTCCAGGTCGAAATTGAAGATCAGATTATCGAAAATAAATAAAAGTTCAACTCGCAATCGATCAGAGAATGAATTAAAAGTCCAGATCGACACTCTATGTTATATTATCTACAGATTGAAATCTGTATGAAGTAAATGGCTACAGATCGAAATTGAGTATCGCAGATTGAAATCCTTAGAAGTACAATTAAGACCATCTTTACATTGACAAGCACAATGGTAATAACAAGTGCAGCTGCATTAAGAACACAAATCTGTTTTGTTAATGAGGACGTTACAGTACATCTGTTGTTAACAAACAGAAACGTCTTTATTAAAGAGAAAATAACAGACACGTCTTTGTTAATCAAGAGACATGTCTTAACTAAAGAGAATTGGTGCGACTAAACGAGATATTGAATAAAGAAGTACGTCCTTTTGTTAGTCTTCAGATCTAACTAAACAAAGAATATAAATCGATTTGTCTTGAAGAATTACAAATTAACAAATCTTTTTTAAAAAGGTGTGTGTTGTGACCTTTTTCACACATCACCCCATCCAAGATGGGGACCCCCTAATTTTTGCTCCATTCTGGTCTTTTGGCTTTGGTTCTCTCTGTCTCTGATCTTTTGTCCTTTCGGGGATGTCCCATCTTTTGACCTAGATTGAAATAATGGCCAAGTCTACGAAATTAGGGTTCCTATCCTTAGGCTGGTTTTAGGTCAAACTAAGTTATCAAGGTGAAATCCAAGTGCAGCAGCACAGTTAGAAAGCTCAAAGCAGAGTCCCACTGAAATCCTACTGAAATCTGACAACTTACTATTTTTAGTAAGTACATAATTTGAGGCTTATTCCTCAGAATTTCGGGATTCTAACTACTTCAACACATTCAGGCAGCTTCAGAGCACCCACATGTGAAATTTGAACGGATTCAGACAACTGGCTATTTTTAGCAGTTCAGCCTTCAGAGGCTATTTTCAGGGTTTAAACATACAATTCTTCGATGAATGACTGGAGAATGGATCTGGGTTTTTTAAGACCTTCGCAACGGTATAACATGCAAACCGAGACGAAGACTTTCAGAATTCAGCTTCCCGAGGCTGTTTTTAGGGTTTGCATGCAGGAATTTTCAATGCATGTCCTGATATTCCATGTGGGTTTTGCGAGAGCTTCGCAATGATATGACATGCAAGCGGAATAAGTCAGTTTTCAGGGACTTACTATTTTTAGCCAGTGCCGGAATGTTGACCAGTTTTTTGGATTTTTCTGGGTTTTTTGAGATCCCACGGGCACTGTGACATGCAAACTCGTCCGACATCCGATGGACCACTTTCTGGACACTTACTATAAATAGCAACTTTAGCCCAACGGTTACCTAGCACTTCATTCCAGCAAGCAGAGTGACAAACAGTCAAAATCAAGGCAATCAGGAGCATTCAGGAGCGCAAGCAAGTCAAATTAGGGTTCCCATGCTATGTCTAAAAATAGATGGAACAAAGCACAGAGATATCAAAGCAAAGCACGCCACCGGGATCAGCATCTTCCAGGCTACCTATTGGCAAAATTGAGCATGATCTGAATACTTACTATTTTTAGTAAGTCACCTCATGGCTAAAAATAGCACATCATTGCCAGAGAAAAGTGTGAACAGGTCTCACAGCATCAAAAGCAACTGGAACAAATTTCAAAGCAAACGGAGATACATGGACTGATCAAATTTAGGGTTTACTAAAAATAGCATACCAGTATGGGCAGACGGTAAACAGGATGGCAAAATCAGTGCAAGCACGGCTCAGAACAAGGTGAAATACAAAGAAACCCTAACTTCTCCGGGTTTACTAAAAATAGAAAGCCATGGCATGAAGGGCGTTGGAAATTTATAAGAGGCAACTGGCATAGAAACACATGATATGCGCCAAGAAGATATTGGCAAAGGCATAGAAATTCTTCCAAGGCATAAAGTTTCCTCCTCGTACCCCTAGATGCGCTCAAGGAAGGTGAAAGGTCACCCAAAGCATGGAAATATTCACTAAGGCATAAAAAAAATTCCTAAGGAATCCTCAAATGCGCTCAAATAAGGAAGTCTATATGCTTATATGCGCCTAGGGAAGGTGAAGAGTCACCTAAGGCGTGGTATTTTCCTCCTCACACCCCAATATGCGCCTAAGGCAAGGAAGTTTCCCTCTCACCATAGCGAATGAGCCAAGGGAAGATGAAAAGCCACTTGAAATGGGCGGAATTCCTTCTAACACTGTGAAATGCGCTTGGAAATGGAAGTTGCCTAGCCAAAATGCGCCAAGGGAAGATGAAGGGTCATTAGATGATGGCGCTTTCCTTTGCAAAGTTGAAATGCGCCCAACATGGAAGTTGTCTAAGCCATACGCACCAGAGGGAGGTGAAGGGTCACCCAAGGCGTGGGAATTCCTCATGACACCCTCATTTGCGCCCTCAAGTTCCTCTTTCCCATATCATATGCGCCCAAGGTAAAAGGTAAAAGGTGAAAGGTAAAAAACGTTAGAGAGTTTGAGGAAATGCGCTAGGCATTGAGTAAATTCTCTCTCACATGGTGAAATGCGCTCAAGTTTTCCTCCTCCACATGCAAATGCGCTTGAAAGTGGAAGTCCACTATGTGAAGTGCGCTCAAGGAAGGTGAAGGGTCACCATGCGCAAAGGGGAAAGAAAATGCTAAGGGTGGCGTGATTTTAAATGACTAAGGGTTGATATTTTTCCTCCTCACCATGTGAAATGCACCTAAGGAGTTAGGACTTGAAAAATGAAAATTGCTAAGTGTGAAAAGAGGGTCTAGGCGTGGAATTGCCCAAGGAATGGGATGGAAGCATGACATGCTAAATGCGCCCTTCAGAGGGTAAAATGATGAAATTTAGATTTTTAAAATAATTCCTAAGGCATTTTCTAAAAAAGAAAATGGGTAATACGTCTAGAGGATGATGCTAGAATTCCGGAGAGAAAATTCTTCACAGAGAAATCAAGAAAATTTGCCAAGGCAAAGAAACTCGAAATTGCAGGAGTGGAAGACATCCGAATGTGAAGAAGAAATAAACATTAGCCATTTTTATTATTTTAAAATAATAAAAATTAAAAGTACCCCTTCGTCCGGATACACATGAAAATGATGGATTCTGGAAAGTTTTTTCTTCTGGGTATTAAACGCTTGCAATTCAGAGGTGATTCAAACTTACTCCACGCCTCGCTCATATCGTTCCGGTGGATATTTTGCCCAGTGCCCATTTTAAATCAAATTCCTAAGGCAAATTTGAGGAATTTCTCTAAGGCAAACAAATAAAATAAATGAGAAGCATTTCGCTAGAAGTTTGAGCTGGATAATTTTGCCAAAACGAAGGAGAGATCAAACGACTTAGCCAAACAATTCGAAGTTGTTCAACAGAATGAGTGATTTAATATTTTTTAAAAATCAAATGCGACGAGGCAGGCCTGTGCAAAAATGGTAAAATTCATAATTCTAGAAACTTGAGATTCCGATGCCTCAGATGACAAGTGTTATGACTGGGAAAGAGAGGGAAAACAAATTCAAAAAATTTGCTAAGTATAGCCTTTGCAGGAATTCGACCTGGCTATAAGTTTTTGAAGTCCTCTTCATTCCTCTCACCAGTTGCTAAGAGCAAAAAAAGTTGCTAAAGTGAAAAGTACGAATTTTTGAAGAGGTTGAAGTTGCTGAAGAATTCGAAATTGTGAGAGAGTTGGAGGTTGCTGGAGTGCAAATTTGCAGAAGTTGAAGTTGCTGAAGAAGTACGACTTAGCTTGCTAAGACTACATTTGCTGAAGAGGTGCGAATTTCCCAGTTGCCAGTTGCTGCAATTGCTGAGAAGGTACGACTTTGTGAAGAAGTTTCATCCGATTGCTGAAATAAACGAGGTTAAGTCTGGACATTTTTGGAGTTGCTGAGAAATCTGAAGTTGAAAGGGTTGCATTTGCTGGAAGAATTCGAAATTGTCAAGACAGTCTCAAGTTGCTAAAGTACGTTTTTTAGAAGAGAAATACGAGTTTGAGAGAGGTCTCAAGAGCTACTGCAAATATAGGAATTTCACAGCTGAAGTGAACAAGACAGTTGAGGTTTGCAGTTGAGGTTTGCATTTGGAAATGGCAGAAGTGTTGCAGCCTTTTTATTTAAAAATCTGCTGACACCCTCAATGATGGTTATTTTATTATTTTAAATCTTGTTTTCTAACTCTCTTGCCTTTTTGCAGAATGGTTGAATCAAGCAAAAGAGCTGCAGGCAAAAACAACCACACCGAGTCCAGACAGGCGTTGATCAAGAAACTAGGCAAGTCTTTCTTGCCAGAGTCAAAATTTTCATCAAAGCTCAGCAGGCTAGCTGACACGAACTTAGGCTCATTCAACCTGGAGGCATTCAGAAGAAGGATAATGGAGACTGGAGGCCATCACCCATCAATGACTTCGCACAATATTGTCAGAAGTGGACTGTATGCAACTGTCAACTTTCCGCCAGCTATCCAGTGCCCATAACTCATCATGGAATGCACCCACCATTACAATACAGAGCAAAGAACGATCACTTCGCCAGATGGCAAGGTATTGGCCAACCTGACACCTGAAGCAATCGGAGAGGCATTCGGGATTCCAGTCCATGAGAAGATGATCTACAAGACAAAGGAAAGAGCTAGAAAGATGTACTCATCCACCACAGACCGGTGTGCTGATTTGATAAATACCAAGTGGATGATTAAACCCAAGCCAACTCGCACAAAATTGCCCAAGCAAATAGTCTCGGAGGATTTGAGGCAAGAGTTTGGTGATCTGATCATGATGTTAAGTGGAGTTGGAGGATGCCCCCAAGCGTTCATCTTTGAACCTTGGATGTTTTATTTTGTCAACTTAGTGTTAGAGGGAAAGGATTACATGGATTGGGCACTAATGATCAGTGATAGCATACATGAGCAGCTTCGTGGCGTGAGGAGAACAAAAACATTTTATATGGGCTCCTACCTTGTCTATATGCTGGCTCGCATGACGAGATACAGGGGGATCTCTTACAAGGAACCAATCGGTTGCGGTTCCCATCAGTTTAAAATATATGAGGCTTGTCCACAGTTGCATTTGACAAGCACAACTAATTACAAAAGGGTCAATAATGCCTTTACTATGCACATAACGAGGACCCTGCAGCAAAGAACCCATCACAGAATATCAAGGGAGGCACAAGAAACGGTTGAGAAATTTGGATGTTGGTTTATCCAATTTCCAAAATTCACCTACATAAGGCTGCAAGGATTTTCCTCCTATCCATACAGATTGCCTCGGTATCCCACAAACAGGATAGTGATGCTGGAAGTATCTAGGCAACTGATTGCCTATGATAAGAAGAAGAAGAAGAAGAAAGGTGGACTTGGATTCCCAATTACCATGGGGAATTCAGATGAAATTTGCCCATTGCTACAAGCAGCAAGAGAGGCAAAAGCAGAGCTCCAATTCTTTCACCTTTCCTATCACACAAGCAGGCACTACTACGACCCCCACCGAAACATCAGATGGATATTGACAGAAGAGTTCAAGCACAAGGTGCAGATCGAAAACTTTTGGGCAAGTGCAGTGGATGAGATCGAAGTCAGAAAGAGAATGTTCTCTCGAATACTGTTGGTGATGGTCAGAGAGTGCGAGATTATCCCAGTACCAGATCGGATTGAGGAAGACATAAACGTTGTACAGGCTGACTACGAAACAGTGAGAGATACGCTACCACTCCCAGATGGTCTGAGCCGGAGATCACTGACTTGGATACGCTTTGTATCCCAGTCTTGACATTTACACAGAGTTAGATAGAGAGGCATGTCAGCCGACTTAAGGGAAGGTCAATTCCCCTCACGTACAATTTGATGGGAGACAGCAGATTACCGGCAACTAATCAGAGGAGACGGAGTAACCCAACTCCAGAGCCTAGAAGAAAAGAGCCAGTTCGACCTGAGCCTGTGGTAGTTGAGGAGTCCGTGCATACGCCATCTCGGGCACATTCTCCAAGCTTACAGGAGATGTCATTGTTTGTTGATCAGAGGGAGAGATTGGATGTAGAGTAGACAGTGCAAGTGGCAAGTCAGCCACCTCGCAGGGAATCAGTGGACCAAAGCATCAACATGCCCTAAGAAGATAATCAGCAGGAAAATCAGCAAGAGACAGATGAGGGGACGGCTACTGATACTCAGTTTCAGCAAGAAATTGAGGCAGCTCTCAAGGGTGATGCCACTTCAGATCAGGATGCCCAGAGCTCAGGAGACACTAAGCCTATTGATGACGGTGAGCCTCGTCAGAACGATGGCAGAGGAGAAGTTCACGAGGTAGAGGCCGAGGTGGAGCAGCCTTTTATTATATCAGATGAGCGGCAGGAGGTGTCAGAATGGCTAAGGGATAGGATGAGGCGTGATCCTGTAGATGAGACCGATCCCGCGGTCGAGATGGAGGAATTATTACAAAGAATCAGTGCACCTCCAGCGAAGAAGAAGGCCAAGAAGTTCTCTAAAATATCCACGGATGAAGATGGATCCCGAATTTTGCATATGGCAGTACCTCGGATAGAGTGTGATAGAGACGAGGCCGTTCCAAAAAACTATGTGATCACAACCATGGAACTTGGCCGCCCTACTGGAGCACAAGTGGTAGAGGAGTGCGATAATTCCTATTGAGCACTCAGGGATAGATTGTCCCATGTTGAGGGCAAATACAAAAAGTTGAAGGTAGAGCACAAGACACTGATTGGCTACGTGCAACACTTGTCTCGTCCTTGTGGGCAAGAGAATCCGGCAATTGAGCTTCCAGCTGAATTTTCCAAGGAGTCAATCAGTGGGTTAGAGGATTTGAAGAGAATGGCACAGCAGGCAGACAAGTGGATTGCCAGTGTGCGTACAGAAACAAGAAAGTTCATGGAGGATCTTGCACATGCCTATGGGCAAGCTTCCGATATTATGGCTAGGGTGGAGGCAGTTAACCATGCTTGGGGTGAGGCCCGCATCTATCAGACGAGAGCTGTTCCTCGTTTAGGGGCTTTGATGAGCATACCTCAACACATTTTGGTTGAGGGAGGTGTTATTCAACAGGGGGATAGATATGACTTCGCCAGATGGTACTCTTTAGTAGTCACAGGTCGGGGATTCTACGATGCATCACAGACAGATTCTGTCAGGGTCAGAAAGGCCATGACAAACATCTTAGATGGAATCCTCAACACATTGGAGGTAATCTTTGCTAGAAGATTAACTTCTGAAGAGGTAACTGCAGATGGTTTGAAAAGCAGATTAGAGCCATTCTTCTCTGAGGTGAAGACCTTCACACAGGATGACTTCGAGAACACTGCTACATTCTCCAGTATCATACAAAACACCCAGGACACCCTTGTTGCCTGGAAGAAATCATGTGCCCGGCATGGGCAAACAGTTACAGTTTTAGAGTTTCAGTTGGTCACATTCCTCCCATTTCGGATCAGGAAATTGAGGCAGTACTAGATAGACTCATCAGATTTGCAGCCAGCGCGAAGGAGAAGGGAAACACCCTTCTGGACGATGACCTTCTGGAAGGAGACGACGTGCATTGATGGCAGATAGTGGTTCGTGACAAGGAGTGGAGAATCCGCAGTGCATTCATTGCCCCACTCCTCTCAGTGGCGGTTTTTAGGGCAAAAACCCTAATTAAGGCACGGGTGGCTCAATCTGAGCCCTTTATTGTAATCAGATCTGAACCGTCCACTGGACTGGGCCTATTATAAAAGGGGCATCCCCCCTCATTTGTAATAATTAGAATTAGAATCAGATCAAGATCAGAGCTAGAGAATAGAAGGCATATAGCATTTAGCTTAGAAGTTAGCTTAGATTGAGGAGGGAAGAAAACTTTCCTTTGAAAGTTTTGTAAACGGTTGTTGTAAACACTTTTCATAATACAAAGAGTTTCATTGCTTGGTGATTTCTTCTTTTGTTATGAGTAGCTAACAAGGCCATTTCATCTTTCCAATTCAAGATAGATAGAGTAAAATAGACTTTTAATTCATGCAAGTAGTCGTTAATTGTGGAGTGTGGTGTTTAGTTTGGACAAGTCTTCCTTTATCCATACCACTAGCGGGCTTGCTGATGGTAAGTCTGCTCTGCGTGGTCAACTAGAATTTCAGTACCTAACTTCGATTGTGATTTGTATGTGTTCACTTGCATCGTTGTGATGGGGTGCACATGTTGAATCATAATTTGAATATCTTATTCATCCTTTGAAGATTGCACCTACTTTGTCAAAGTTGTCCGAAGGGGAGGCGAAACAAAGTTTGGTTTGAAGATTGTTGAAGCTAATCCTCACATTCCACCTTTTAGAAGTAGATTGTAGAGTTCCTATCCCTTTACCTCCTTTAAGTTCAGTATTTCTCGGTCCGTTCAAATACCAGAGCATCATAGCCAAAACCTTTCATTTGCTTGAGTAATAAAATCGAACAATTACGTAAGTCCCCTTGGAATACCCAACATATTCACATCAACCAACTGAGTCTATTCGCATTAAAGGGACCTTGGAGTTGAACACATGAACTTTCACGCAATCTTAGCATGCGGAATACTTTGATCAAGAGAGAATAGAGTGACCGTTGGACATTTTATTCTGTGCTGGCACTGTCATAAAACACACGTCAACAGTGTGACTGGTAGTTAATTAAGGACTGAGTTTTGTGGAAGTTTTAAAATAAATTTGAAAAGAGTATGAAGACTAATGCACACATATGAAGAGGTGCGATTTGACAAGGGTTGTGCCCTTTCTTCAAGGGATGCCATCTTTGAATGAAATATATAATTGACATTCATTTCAAGTTTGAGGTGTGGTTGTAATGTTGTGAGCAGTTCAAATCAGAAGCCCCATCTTCTTGTGTGGGTTTAGGGTGATATCATTCATCACAAAAGCAGATTGGAGGATTGGGAGACTGCAGATCTAATTGAAAGCAGTCATCTTACATCCATCAAGTCAAGGTTGGTGCCTTGCACATTAGGGGTTGATGCTCCTTGTAGGTTAGATGCCTACTAAACAAGTTTAAGGGGTTGGTGCTCCTTGTAGGGTTGAACCTACTAAACAATTCCTATTAAATATTCAAGTAGGTTAGCACCTACTTACTTGTATAAAATCACTTAAACATTTCTACATCAATTGAAGTTAACTTGATAGCATTGCTTACATATTAAGAAGTTAATATTGTGTTAAGGTTTAAAAGTTGAAAAGTAAAAGTGTGCTTTGATTTACTGATTCACCCCCTTCCCCTCCGCCTCCTCCTCCCACCCTCAGTAAATCTTAATGCTCTTCAAGAGGAATGGACAAAAACCCAATTCCTTCGGTGGGTCTACTTCAAGGTTCACATTGGGCTTATTTGTTTCAATTTTGGAGCTTCAACGAATACTTGCTGAGGAGAGCATTTTGGGAAATTTTGTGAGTCTTCTTTGAAGACAAAATTTCCAAGTAAATTCGATAAATCAGAAATAAATCAGGTGATATCTATTTACATTCAGTGGCCATCATTTCAGTTTATAATTTCAGAGGTGTTGAAGACTAATTCCAAATATATATCAGGTTGAATTATTTATTATTGGAGGCAATCCATTGCAGAGACATAATTTTGTGAGAATATTTAGAGTTTATGAGCAACTTACATCCAAAGAGATTTATTTATTAATTGTTTCCGATAAAGACAAAAGAGACTTGTAATAACCCACCCTGATCTAGGTTATTTCAATTTCCCCAACAATACAAATAATATAGAATTTTGCAAAAGAACAATTGCCAAACAGATGCAAAAAATAAATAACCAGATTTAATTAATGATTCAGAGATTACATATGATTCATACCCGGAACGAGCCAGGTAGGGATTGTGCAACTATCGAAAATGACTTCTGTCTTATTCTGATCTGCTGATATAAACTGAAAATGCTTAATGAAACCTCAAAGTAAATCTATGAATGCTCAGATGATGATCTTTGTGTGAAACCATCCAAACAAGAAGACCTTGGTTGATCTTTCACACCTATAGACTTCATCTTATTCGAGGGTTTCCATCCTCTAAATAGCTTGAAACTTCATACCTGCAACCCTGTGCTCAGCTTTCTTCAATTTTCAAATGATAACTTGGATAATATCAAAAGAAGCCTCTTTCCTTTCCTTATGCTTTCCCAAAAAGCCACGCCAAGTTTTAGGTTTTTCTTTTGACCAAATAAAATATCTATTTCTCCACTTGAAAACCCATGCCAACTTCATAAGGCATCTTAATTTAATATTTTATTTCATGTCTCCAAACACCCCTTTTCACTTAAATAATTACAAAGTGACTCAAAGGTAAATTCTTTGATAAAGTCACTTTATCACTTTATAATATTAAATCACTAAGTCACTTTAATAATAGATTATTATTAGAGAAATGTGACTTAATAACTCAATAACTCCTGACCAAAGTTTGGCAATGAACTCCCGAGAGTGTCTTGTCCATAATCCATTGCAGATGTGTCGTCACTGACCCTGATATTACTTACTATAAATAGTAAGTAGCACATAACAAGTCCTGAATCCCCTCAGAAAAGTCCCCTAAACAACTTGTTAGCCTACGGAAAGCGTAGTAATAGGCTAACCCTGTCTCCTCGAACCACTAGCTAGAAATGGGACATTACAATCCGCCCTCCCTAAAATTGCTTGTCCCCAAGCAATCTCATCTCAGGATGCTGCAATATCTCCTCATTCTCCCATGTTGCATCCTCAACCGGCAGATCCTTCCACTTAATCAAATATTCCCTAATGACTCTACGTCTCAAATGACGCTCTCAAGTGTCAATGATAGCCTCAGGAATCAAAAACAATTTCCCCTCCTCATCCAGGGGTGGTAGAGCTGTAGAAGGTGTCACGTTATGTCCCAACGCCTTCTTGAGGCGAGATACATGAAAAACGTTGTGAACCCTGCTCTCTGCTGGTAACTCTAGCTTGTAAGCCACCTCACCAATCCGCCTAGAAACTCGGAATGGACCATAGTACTGCGGCTTCAGCTTCTCTGAGCCACTCTTCCTCAGAGTGGATTGCTTGTACGGCTGCAGCTTAAGATAAACCATATCACCCTCCTCGAAGGAGCACTCCACTCTACGTTGATTTGCATACTACTTTTGTTGATTCTAGGCGTTTTGTATGTTCTCCTTCAAAGAACTCATGATATCTTGGTTGTCCTGTAACAAATCCTTCACACTTAGTACCCTCCTATCTCCAAATAGCAAATCCAAAAAATTGGGAGCATCATACCCATAGAGTGCCATGAATGGTGACATCTATATAGACATGTGGTGCATAGTATTATAACAATGTTGGCATTACAATTCGCACCTCTAGAGTGCGTATTGGCAATGGACAACTATGCACAGTGCGTAATGACTGCTCTTCAAATTAGGACAGGAAGCTCCCTCTTTTGCTGATATGCGTGAAAAAGTAAATGATCTAAATCCTATCTTTTTGACTCAGCTGGAAGAGGCACGAGGTTAAGAAAAACCAATACATTGCAGCTAAGGTTTTTCTTTGGTTTTGCAGATCTTAACTACAACTAACTTAATGCTTTAATCTATCCTATTTCCTCAAGAGAAACAGAGCATGAGAATTAGGAGCAAGGAATGTTTTAGACGATAAACTTTAAGTTAGGATTTCCAAGGAGGCGGGACACCTATCTGAGGCGTAGGCTAAAAGAAAGGTTATTGGAAACAACATCAAACGACAATCTCTATCTCTAAATTCCCAAGGAGGAGGGACTCATATCCGAGGTGTAGATATGAAACAAAGATTATTAATAAAAACATCACACAGTAAACTTTATTTCTAAATTCCCAAGGAGGAGGGACTCCTATATGAGGTGTAGATATGAAACAAGCTTATTAGTAACAAATATAACCCAAGAAAGCAAATTGTATGAAGGACCTATCACACAAATAAACAATCAACCAGTATTATATTAACAAAAGTGAACAAGTACAGAATAACAACATTGCACGGCAAGGCGGCTCAACAATTTATTATCACAATAAAAGTTCTTGAACAAATACTGAATAGCAATACTACAAGCAAATTGGGCTCAGCATGTATGCTATCACACGCAAAAGTTCTAATTATAATGTGAACAAATACTGAATAGCGATACTACAGGCAAGGTGGCTTAGCATGTTCACTATTACGAGCAAAAGTTAAAATACAAATGAGCAAGGGTACTCTTATTTATAGAAACTCGGAGGAGTAGGGAACCCTAAAATCTCCTCAAGTTAACATGAGTCTTGCAAGCATGCAAGATTTATTCTTAAGTCTACATGTATGCAACTTAACAGTTAACTGGAAAAACTACCTCAGTTAACTGATTCTAAACTAAACTAATTAGACTGTGCAACACGCAAGTCCTTATTGATATGCAAGTTAACTGACAACTAATATCAGTTAACTGAAACTGAAAACTAAATGAGAACTCCAACTATACATAGATGATTCCAAAATAGACATGCCATGATATGTGGGACAGCGAATTAACTTGGAAAGAGGCATCAAGTTAACTATTGTGTCTAATGTCTATCCTGAACACTGTAAGATCTAACTGTCGGTCTACTCTAAGCCATCATGGGCTATCATCTCCTCCATGAATTCACTAATAGTCTCATCTTTTGGCACTCTGACGCTATCCACGATGATGAATTGTTTGCTCAACTCCTCTATATTCTTGATCAACTTTTGACGCCCCTTGATCTCTTCAGCTAACTTGTCAAATGTCGTTGACATCACTGAGAAGTGATTCAACTTGGTCGCCATAGGATCACCATCTAGATCATCACGAACCAGATTCTGGAACTCAATTCATACAATCTCAAGCTCAACATAGGTGCCATCCTCATGAAGATATTGGCACGCGATCTGAGTGACAAATCCGCTCACAAGCTGAATGGCAGCAGCAACATCTTTTTTGATCGCCACCAATTGTGTAGAGATTCTCTCATATGTTTCTGCTTCGAAGAGGAGTTGTTCTCTCCAAGTGAAAATCTTTCTTTTGTCTTCCTCTGCTACAATGGCGCCGTATGCAACTGCCAATTGAGAGATGACAATCAAGTCCTTCGGTTTGCCCTCTCCCATAATCAACTCAAGTTGTTGGATTCCCTGACGAAGATCATGCGCATCATACCTCAACTGATATAACTCTGTGAGAAGGTATCTACTTGCAGCAATGAAATCTTCAATCTAGTTCTCCAAGAGCTTTCCACGATTGACTAACCGACCAAGTTTTTGTTGATTTGCAGGTGTCTCTTGAAGCTGTGGGAGCATAGGTGCCTGGCCTGCGGTTCCATGAAGAAGGTCCAAGATGTACTGTCGAAGCTGCCTGACCTCAGCCTCGAGGGTTGCCTTATCTTCTCCGTCCTTCACGACACACTCTTCAAGATTACTTGCGGTGACCTTGAAAAGGCTCGCATCCACGTGCCAGGTGCTCCTGCCAACATTTGCTTTGACGAAGGTGAAATCACCAACTTCAACTTCATCCAGACTCTTGCCCTCCAATGGTGTAGCAACTTCAACGACAATCTCTGCTTCAGGAGTCTTCTCAATATGCACATGCTTCTTGACCTTCTTGCTTGACTTATTCTGATAAGGACTGCCAAACTCAAAGAGATAAAGTTGATATGAAGGCTTTCACCTCCTTCCCAAAGTCCTCTCGAGCCAACACAAATGATTAATGTTATCCTCTCGAGGAGAAACCGTTGTTGTGTCAACCACTGGCGGATCAACTAGTAGGGAAGTTTCATGAACTGGCAATTTTGGCTCCGAGTCAATATCAATGGGAGATGACCATGGAGAAGATGGGGACCAAGAGATGATGAACCAGCTTCAGCTTGCACCACTGGCTCTACTAGAACTTCTGGCGCCTTTTCTTTTTGTTTTGTGCTCCTCCCCTTTGTTTTTCCACTAACCCTGACACTTTCATGAGGTTTCATGATAACTTTAACTTGAGGTTTTGACCTTGATGTAGAAGGTAGTGAAGAAAACACTTCTAGCGGCTCTGGAAATAAAACTACCTTTCGCCTCCTTTTGCTATCAAAAAAGTACATTCTCGTTTTGATAACTCCTTGAGACAGGTCCTCAATTGAAGTACTCTCCCTGGCATACCAATCTGGCTGTCAAAGTGGCTGGTTAGCAACTTGGTCTTTGACGAATGAACTAAGTAGTACCTTTTCGTCATCATCTGACAAACCCTCAACATCTTCTAATAGGAAATCAGTAAGTTGTGGAAGAGTAAGTCTGCAGTAGTAACGTCGGCGTACTTCAAAATCATCTTTGCAGTTGACCCAAAAGTCCTCAAGTGTCGGCCTGTGTGACTGACTTCGCTCCAACCGAACTGCATAATGACCCAGAGGATCATAGGAGCGTTTCTCAATGAGGTATTTGAGGTGGAGTTTCAACAACTCATTGGTCATCTGCTTGCAATCAGCTGTTGTTCTACACTTGTATATGCCTAATCCAAAAGGAAAGGTGAATGCTTGCTTATGCCAATTGCGAAGGAAAGTATGAACCTCTTGAGTCTGTCTCAAGAACTCCATGAATAGAACCTTATATGAAGGGTACCTCAGTAGCATCAGAGGTTCTCCGGTGTAACCATGCACTCGAATATATGTGAAAGTGGGAAACTGGATAAACCAATCCGCCCAACTCTCCGTTGTTGATTTTGCCTCCGCCAAGATTCTGATGTGCATTTCATTATCTAGGTCTCTAACTGTCTTCATTAGGAAGTGATCATTCACTTATTTGAAATCTTGTTCAGCCTTTGAGAACTCCAATTGTGGGAAGTACTCGTACACATGCTAAGCGCCAAGAGTTCTAATGGTCTTCAAAGTTCTAAAATTGCATTGGAATGCAATTAAGTAGACCAAATAAGAAACCATGTGAAACTCGTAGATTTTAAGGAATCCTGTGATTTGCTTGTGAAGACACTCGTTGATCAACATAGCCCAGTCAAAGTGTTCCTTGTTGTTGATATTCCGGGAAATGACATAAAACATCCACGGACGGAAAATATGAGCCTCCACTTGACCTATAACCCAATTGAGCAAAGTAATCAAGATAGCAACCTCATCCTTGAACTCTCCACGCCCAACCTTCTTTGGCATGTTAGTCTTCTGTTATTTTACCCACCTCTAAGCAACCTTTCTCTGAGATCTTTCCTTGTCTCCCTACCATATCTTGTCACATTCCTCAATGCTTACGAGGAAATTGTTTGAACAAGATGGAATGGAAAAACACTTCTCGACGTCTCTCGGCTTCAGGCTACAAATGACTCCCCCATTTGTTGATCGAATTTGTCTTGTGGATGAATCGTAATGCCTTATGCATGCAATAACAAACTCAAGATCAGCAACTATGATAGGAATAGATGTCGCTGCCAGCAATTCGGATCACTCGAGATTCTTGACTGTCGAGCTATCAATGCCTTCCAACGTGCTCAATTTGACCACTGGATAGACGTGATCCAAGTCCATGTAAGCAGTTTTCAAAAAGTCGTGAACTAAGACCGATTTGGCCTTGTAATCTATTGGGTTGAATTGTGTTGTACCCAAACCAAAATTTTTGCTTCATTAAGGCATTTTGCTTAAAATGGTCTAAACCTTGTAAAAGTGGGGTCAAAACTCAGTTTTTGGGCAAATAAAGTATGGGTTTTTAGTCAGTGTGATGCCAGGGAGATACTGGCAAAATTTGAAAATTTTGAAAATTAGGGTTTCTGAAGTCTATTTTTAGCCCGAAACCCTAAAAAATAAGAACTTGTCAGAATTAGCTGAAATTAATTTTGATTGGCTTATTTCACATCACGATCACAGTGGTAAAGTCAGTTTCACTTAAAAGTCAGTTTAAGGCTGGTGGGTAGTTATAACTTTTTCAGGAGAAAAGTTAGGACCTCTGAGGTCATTAATGGCAGTTGGCCAGTACCAGATGTTAATATCTAAGCCTGAAACTCAAAGAAGAATACTCTACGATGAAAGATGTTGAAAATTATGCTTTTTGACGGAGGAGATTTTCAACGAGGTAAAAGTACTGTGAAATTGGCTAAGTCTGGATTGAAAATATTCTAAGTCTGGAGGTCAAAAGCGCCACTCTCAGCTAGGGGCGCCCATCATTATGGAAGCTGTATTCAACTTTTTGTGAGATTTTCTACCAAGATGATTTCTTCAGTTTCCTGATAGCTTCGCAATGAGCTAGCCAGCCAGTCCGACGAAGGAGTAAAACACTTGAAAACGTAAATTCGGTACAGAACGAGGGAAATACGAAGTAGATGACTTTGAAGAGAAAAAGCGCCCCTGGAGGCCAGGGGCGCCCATCTTTTTGAAGATCCAAATGAAGCTAAGTTACCGGATGCGTACCTAGAGGCCTCGAACCCGGTTCGGGTTCGAACCCGGTACGGGTTCGGGTCATGGGTATCGCTGGTTGGAATGCAAGATAGGCAGCCTGCTCGAGCCTGTCCGGAATAACCCGAGAACCCACAAAAGCCCGGCACGCACTCGCGGCGTACCTGTGGCGCATCCAGCTGTTTGGTGCGCGGACCCGAAGGTACCAGGCATGTACCCGGGCGTACCTCGAAGAACCCACGGCCCAGAACTTATAAAAACATTTTTTTTTTAATTATTATTATTAATATGAGGTGCGCCATGGAGTTTTGTATGGTTTCAAAAGCCTTAAATTGGTGCTAGCGGCGGGGGCGCTGCCCCTCGACCCCGCCCTGTACCGCGACAGGGAGCGCGCCAGGGGCGCTGCCCCCGGACCCTCCCGAATGAGAGTTGTAATCTTATTGTTTATAATAGATTAATGAATTTGAAAGTTATCTCTTATGCTTAATGTAATTATCTTAATTGGAATGCATGTGTTTATTTATTATTTAATTAATTGGCTGGGGGCGTTGCCCCCAGACCCCCACGAGGGGCGCTGCCCCTCAACCCCATTGGAGACATTGCCCTCAAACTCCCATTGAATTTAATTGGTACTCTCCAAGTCCAAGTTTCCATAGTTTTCCTACAAGTCTTCATCTATAATATCGCATTTAAGGCTTTTGAAACCATACAAAACTCCATGCCGCACCTCATTTTTATGGGAAAGAGGAAGATGTAAATTTGTAAAATATATTAATATAGTATTTACTTTCAGTTTTACAAAAACAATTTTCTATTTTCATTTTGTTTAAGAATATCAACATCAACGCATTCCACATGAGGATGCCATTTTGTACCCAATTTGCTTTCAAATCAGTCAAATACAACTATCAATTGACATTTAATATTTATCTTTGGCATTTGGCATTGATCAATGATCAAATATCATACTATGAAATGATTTAGTTTTACAATTCTGTATATTTCTCTTTTTTTTTTGTATGTATAATACATATATATATATATTTATATATATATATATATACACGTACCCATACGTACCCAAACCCCTAAAAAAAAATTTCACGTACCCACGTACCGGGTTCTCGTACCCGAACCCGTCCCCGAACCCGAACCGGTAACTTAGATGAAGTCTTTTGATCAAGTGACACCCAGGAAGTTTGCTTTTATTTTTGGTTCAGCTCCGCGACGCATCTGTCAGCAGGTGAATCTGAGTTGCCGAGTTGCCGCCATCAGTGGTCAAACTTGAGGTTCCAGACTTGATCAGAAACTATTCAGGAAGGACAAAAGCGCCCCTGGAGGTCAGGGGCGCCCAAGGTTTTAAGACCTTAAATGAAATCCGTTTGATGATTTCAGATGCTCATCTCATTCGTGTCAGCGTCAGCTTTCCGTTCCCTGTCTCAGCCAGTTCAGGAGATGTCTTGGCATTTCGCAGCCGGAAGTGGAGTAATTTTTGCCAGTTGCAGTAATGGATGACAGTGGTTGGGAAAAGCGCCCCTGGAGGCCAGGGGCGCCCATGATTTAGGAAGCT
The DNA here is from genome assembly GCA_007115665.2 of Sequoiadendron giganteum. Classification (NCBI taxonomy): domain Eukaryota; kingdom Viridiplantae; phylum Streptophyta; class Pinopsida; order Cupressales; family Cupressaceae; genus Sequoiadendron; species Sequoiadendron giganteum. The sequence goes on along the minus strand of CM021104.1, from coordinate 389,795,880 downwards.
TTAATGATGTTTTTATACAAAGTGTTCATCAGGAGCCTTTGCTCAGATTTCAGTCTGCTCCGCAGTGAGCCAGTCGGCGTGTTCTGAAGTTTTGTCAAATACCGGGAAACGTCAAGTGAAATATGGTCAAGTTATCAGTGAAAATGATAAAAATGCCTGAAAATATTCTAACACTGAGGTCAAAAGCGCCCCTGGAGGCTAGGGGCGCCCATCTTTTTGAAGCCTCAGATAGTTGAATTTTGAATTGCCACCTCAAGGAATCTTCTTGTCAGATTTGGTCCTGCTCTTCATCGAGATTGTCAGCCAGTTGATCCGACGTGACAGTCAACCAGAATCAGTGATCGAACATGAGCTTCGTTTGAGGTTTTAGATTCTAAATTTTCAGAAAATGTCTAAGTAAGGAAGGACGCCTAAAGTCAAAGGTTGACTTTTTTGAAATTCAAAAGTAGAAGTGCGCATGAAGAGAGTTTTCAATTTACCAAATTTAGATCTTCAGTTAAACTCTTTGCAAGTCGACTTCTATTTTACCTATTTTTAGTCATAACTGGCAAAAACTAGTTTGCATGCATTAGTTAACTGAGTCTTTCAAGGTGGCGCCCTAATTTGGGGTTGTTCTACATCCAGTTAACTGAGTTTGAAGCCAAATATAGGCCATGCGTGAGTTTTGAAGCACCAGTTGTACTTCAAGCGCCATTTCCAATGCTTGACATGCATTTCACACGCCTTAGAAGATATTTTGCTATATATTTTGCTAATGGCGTCCATTATTCTTCATCAAAGTTGACAAGAAACATCTTTCTTGAGCATAAAATTGATCTGCAGGTGCTACAGGTGTCAGATTTCAGTATTCTTCATAGCTACAGATTCAGATTGTTCAAGGGAAGATTATTTCAGACTTGGTTTCTATTTTGCATGCAGGTGTTATCAATTCTACTTCAAGCATAAGCGAATTTTTACAGAAGAAGAGAGAAAACAAAAATAAAACTTCTATTCTTCTGTCTTACTTTCTTCTATTCTCGTCTTAGGTTTTCTTCGCATGTCAAAGAAAACGACAAATTTTTCAGAAAAGCATCATCTGGGTTTGAATATTTCAGCATTAACAACAATACCCATGTCTTAGATTATTTTGTGAAAATTGCCCCGTTGCCTCTTTTCTAGAAGCACTGTGTTTTTTTCCAGAATTCTCTTTGCATGTGGGCCTAAATCACATTTTTTCACAAATCTGTTGATCTGGGTTGTTTTAGGATCCATTTCTACACAAAACCCATGTTCCAGATTTTCGCGGGAAAAATTGCCCCCAGTGCCCCTAACTGCCAGTTCAAATCTCAACCGAAAACCTTTTGCATGCAAGCCTAAATCCCATTTTTTCGAAATTCTGACATTCTGGGTTGCATTAGAATTTGATTCTGCACAAAACCCATATCTTAGAATTTGTTCGAAAAAATTCACTTCCCCTTGCTATTTTTAGCCTATCCTCGAGCTTTTTCAGTTTTTCCAAAGTTGTCCAAACATACCCGACTTTACAGTCAAAAGTCTAGTTTTTCAGAATGCAGTATAATCCCATAGATTATAAGGCCAAACAGGTCTTTCTTCATAACTTTCTGAAAACTACCGATACCGACTTAAGTCATGTTTTTCCCATCGTCAATCTGAACTCATTGGAGGGTATCAGCAGTACTACAATCAAAAATCTTGAACGTTCAGGGATATTTGCAGCAGCGTCCATTCCTATCTCAGTCTTTGATCTTGAGTTCGTACTTGCTTGTGTCAAGCATTATGACTCGTCTACCAGACAAATCAGATCGACAGATGGAAGGATTATTTGTAGCCTGAAGCCGAGGGATGTAGAAAAATGTTTTTCTATTCCTCCACGTTCAGATCATTTCGCTGTATCCATTTCAGATTGTGACAGAATATGGGAGGAGGACAAGGATAGATCACAGAAGAAAGTAGCTCAACGGTGGTTGAAAATTCAGAAAACCAACATGCCAAGGAAGATTGCACGTGGAGATTTCAAGGACGAGATTGCTATTTTGATAACTTTCCTTAACCGGTTAGCAGGTTCTGAAGACGCAAGTGTTTTCCGAACATGGATGTTCTACCTCATCTCACGAGTTATTGATAAAAAAGAAACATTTGACTGGGCCATGTTTATCAGCGAGTGTCTTCACCAGCAGATTACAGAGTTCCTAAAGATTCATGAATTCCATATGGTAACTTTTCTGGTTTACTTAGTTGCATTTCAAGGCAGCTTTAAATTATTAAAGACCGATGGAGTTCTGGGTGTTCAGCGAGTGTACGAATACTACCCTCAGTTGGAGTTTTCGAAAGCTGAACAGGACTTTACAGCAGTGAATGATCATTTTCTTATGAGAACGGTCAGAAATTTAGATAACGAGATGCATGTGAGGATTTCTACAGAGGCACAATCAGCAATGGAGAGTTGGGCAGATTGGTTTATCCAATTTCCTACTTTCACATATATTCGTGTATATGGATATACAGGAGAGCCTCTGATGCTACCGAGGTACCCATCGGATAAGGTTCTTTTCATGGAGTTCATGAGACAGGCACATGAGGTTCACACTTTTCTTCGCAATCGACATAAGCCAGCTTTCATCTTTCCGTTTGAGTTAGGTATCTACAAATGCAAAACAGCTGCTGATTGCAAGTTAATGGCACACGAGTTAGAGAAACTTCAGCTTGGGTGTTTTCCTCAGAAGCGTGCCTATGATCCGTTGGGTCATTATTCAGCAAGGTTGGAGCAAAATGTTTCACATTCGGCAGCGCTTGAGGACTTTTGGGTCAATTGTGAGGATGAATTTGAGGTGCGCCGTCGTCATTATTGTAGGCTTACTGTTCCACAGATTGTTGATTTCTTATCAGAGGATGTGGAAGGTTTGTCTGATGATGATGGCGAGATACTACTTCATTCATTCATTAGAGACCAAGTTGCTCGCCAGCCACTTCGCCAACCTGATTGGTATGTTCCATTGAACACTTCAGTGAAAGACTTATCCAGGTCTGTTATCAAAACCACCATGTACTTCCTTGAGAGCAAGCGGAAGCGAAGGGTGATCCCAGTTACAGAGCCGCCAGCAGTGGTAGCTTCTTCTTTACCTTCTACATCTAGAGCTAAACCTCGAGTCAAGGTTACTATGAGGCCGCCTGAAGGGGTTAAGATGGGAATTAATTCAAAAGGAAAAAGCATCACCAAAAGGAAACAGGTTGAGAAAGAGCCAACACTTCCAGTTGTAGAGACAGTACCTCAGGAGCCAACACTTCCAGTTACAGAGACAGTACTTCTAGAGCCAGTTATTTCATCGGAGCCAGTTATTCAGACTGAGGCCGGTTTGTCATCTCCAAGTTCACCTTTTTCAGCGCACTCATCTCCCATAGATATTGATTCGGAGCCTGAGATTTCGATACATGAGACCTGCATACCAGTGGATTTGCCAAAAGCTAATACAGTAGAAACGACTCCACCTCGAGAGGACAGTATTCCTTATTCATCTTGGCTTGAGAAGTCATTGGAGAGGGAAAGGCGTATGCCTTCATATAATCTTGATTTATCTGAGTTTGGTGAGCCCTATCAGAACAGGTTGAATAAAAGGGCCAGAAAGCAGATAAATATTGAGAAGAATCTTGAGGCAAAGATCGTCATAGAGGTTGCTACTCCTCCAAAAGACAAATACTTGGATGAAGTTGATGTTGGTGATTTTACCTTCGTCAAAACTAATCTGGGTAAGAATACTCGACACCGACGTGAATCTATTCAGAGTCGTCGCGAGTAATCTAGAGGAGCGTGTCATGAAAGATGGTGAGGATAAGGCAGTTCTCAAGGCTGAAATCAGACAACTTCGCAGGTACATCTCGGGTTTGCTTCATGGCAACGAGGGTCAAGCACCTTTACTTCCACAACTTCGAGAAACCGCCGTAGAGCAGCAAAAGATTCAACACTTGGTTAATCGAGGAAAGCTACTGGATACCTGGATTGAAGACTTTATCATTGCTGGTCGACACCTTCTCATAGAGCTATATCAGTTGAGGGTTGACGCACATAGTCTTTGCCAGAGAATTCAAGAGCTCGAGATTTGCATAGCCGAGCGTAAGCCGAAGGACCTGATTTTGATATCACAGCTTGCAGGAATCTATGACGCCATTGAAGCAGATGGAGATCAGAAGAAGGTCTTCACTTGGAGAGAATTATATCTTTGCAGGGTGGAGACATATGACAGGATTTCTGCTAAGATGAGCATGATTCAGGAAAAGGTTGTTGCAGCTCTTCGTTTCATCAGCGAATACATCACTCAAATCCCATGTCATTATCGGCATGAGGATGGTACCTACGCCGAGTTAGAGGCAGTTCAAGCTGAGTTCGAAGGGTTAGTTCGTGATAACCTATGTGGAGGGCCAGAGGCGTCCAAGATGGAGGAGTTTACAATGCTGACTATCAGTTTCAAAAAGGTGACCACAGAGGTTAGAGATAGTCAGAGGGAGATCCGAGATGGAGACAAAGAGTTGGACAAGCAGTTAATCATCGTGGACAGCGTCAAAGTGCCAGATGATGATACTATTGATAAATTCCTGGAGGAGATGATAAACTTGGAGTAGATGTTCAGTTAGACCATGCAGTTGCTTACAATGATGAGTCATCAGAAGTAGTTAACTCGAGGCTTCTTTCCGAGTTAACTTGCTGTTATACATTGCATGCATGTCTTTCTTGGAAACATCTACATATACTTGGAGATTAGATTAGATTTTTCAGTTGACTGATGATAGCATTCCAGTTGACTTGCTTTCAATAAGGACGTGCATGTTGCACCTTGTCCATTTAGATTAGATGTTTCAGTTAACTGATGATAGTTAGTTAACTGTATAGTTTCATTCAATTAGGGTTTAGGAATAAGATCTTGCATGCATTGCAAGACTTTAGTTGACTCAAGGTGATTTTAGGGTTGCCTACACCTTGAAGTCTATAAATAAGAGCTTCAAGCTCATTTGTAATTTAACTTTTGCTTGATAGCATACATGCTGCGCCTACCTTGCCTGTAGTATTGCTATTATTGTATCTGTTCAAAGAGTAATTGCTGTTATAATAAATTGCTGCGCCTACCTTGCCTTCATGTTATTGTCATGGTGTTTATTCGACCTTAGTTAAATGGGGTTGCTGGTTTGATCGTTATTGCATGCGTGTTGCGTCTATACAATCTACTGTCCCAGTTGCTTACCTTTCGTTTTGTTTATCATAAGCCTATTCAGAAGAGCAAATAGTTGCGCCCGCCTTGCCTTCATGTTGCGAAACTGTACTTAAAGCTTATCGTTTGATGTGTGTTATAGTAGACTCATTCAGCCAAGCAGATAGTTGCGCCTACCTTGCCTTCATGTTGTGAAGCTGTACCAGGTTTACCGTCCTTTTGTTTGTTTTAATAAACTTCTTCCCGGATTAGCAAATAGTTGCGCCTACCTTGCCTTCATGTTGTGAGCCCACACCTGAAGTTTATCGTACAATACATTCCTGCTCCATTTCCTCATGCTCTGTTTCTTGAGGAGATTGGATAGATATTAAAGAAGTTAGCTTAGTTGTAGTTACATGATCTGCGAAACCAGAAAATACTTAGCTGCAACGTTCTAGGTTTTCTTAACCTTGTGCCTCTACCAGCTGAGAACAAAAAGATAGGATATTAGTTTAGTTTTCTATTTCATGCATTCCAGCACAACGAGGGAGCTTCCCCTCCTAATTTGAAGAGCACTCATTACGTAGTGTGCATAGCTGTCCGTACAAACTCACACTCCAGAGGTGTTAGTTCTTACGCCAACAAATTGTATTTTGAAAATCTGGACTTTTCAATGTAAAGTCAGGTATGTTTGGGAAAACTTTAGAAAAAAGCTAAAAATGGCTCTAGATGAGCCTAAAAATAACCCAGTCAGGGGAAAAAAATTAGGAAATTTTCTGAAACGTCGGTTTTTTAGAGAACTAAATTCTAAGACAACCTAGTTTGTCAGAAATTCAAAAAAATGAGGTTTAGCAAGGCATGCAAAGGCTTTTCGGTTGAGAGCTTTAATGGTCGTAGAGGGTTCCCAAGAAAAAAATTCGCGAGAAAAACTGGCATATGGTGAGTTAAGAAGACCCAGAATCTAAGTTTTTCAAAAATTCGAGTTTTAAGCCCACAAGCAAAAGAATCTTTGGAAAAAAACACAGTACCTCGAAAATGGAAGCAGTGGGGCAATTTTCATGAAAAATTTTGGAACATGGGTTTTGTTGCTGATGCTATTCTGAATGAACCTAGATGACCAGATTCTGCAAATTCTATTGTTTACTTCGACATGCGAGAGAAAACCTAAGACAAGGATAGAAAAATTTTAGAGATAGAAAATAGAAGTTATTCTGCCTCTAAAAAATACGCCTATGCTTGAATTCTATTTGATGAAGTTTGCATGCACTCGAACAATGAAGTCTTAAAAATATCTCCTCTGAACAATCTGGACCTGGCACTGCGAAGAACACTGAAAAATATTACCCGTAGCACCTTCAGATCTTTGCTTGCACGAGAAAATATGTGTCTGCTTCCACCTGTGATGAGAATAATGGACGCCTAATGCCTTAATAAATAAAATTTATGAAGAAAGGCGCCAACTTATGCTTGCAAACACCTGAAAATGGACGCCACCTTCTAATTGGACCTCAAATTTAGTTAGCTATTTGAGAAATTAGCCCTAAATAGGGCGCCACCTTCATGCACTTCAGTTAATTGTGCATGCAAAAATAAGTTCACCAATCGCACGCAAAAATTAATTCCAATTGAAGTCGACTTGAGAAACTTAATTGAAGATTAAATATTATGTAGTTTCAATTAACTAAACTCCACCATTTTGGGGCGGCCCAGTTCACTTCAGTTCAAAAGTCAAACTTTGACTTTAGGCGTCACTTTTCCAGACAGCCAAATTTATGAAAATTCCAATTTGCGAACGTCACCAGAGCTCATGTTCGATCACTAATTTTGATTGACTGATGTATCCAGATGACTGGCTGACAGTTTATTGAAGAGCGGGATCAAAACTGATAAGAAACTCCTTGAGGCTGCAAATCCAAATTCTGACTTCTGAGGCTTCAAAATTCAGGGCGCCCCTGTACTCCAGGGGCACTTTTAGCTCAAAACTAGGTCAATTTTTCATCATTTTGAAGGTGGTTTTGATCTTACTTCATCTCGCGTTCTCCAACAACTAACAAAATTTCAGAGTTGGCTGACAAGCTCATTGCGAAGCTGGCTCAATTTTGAACATAAGCTCTTGGAGAGCACTTTTCCTAAAAACATCATCTGCTAGGAGAAAAATAGGCGCCCTTAGAGGCTTCCCAGAGATAGCCATTTTTCCAACAGGCTAAAAATCCACTTAATCCCCGGCTATAGGCTGCTGAGAAGTCTTCTGACCCGGCTGAGGTATACAACCGAAAGCTGGAAGCGTCACAGACAGGATGAGTATCTGAAATGACCCAAAAGACTGCATTTGAGGCTACAAATCCTTGTGCGCCCCTGGCCTCCAGGGGCACTTTCACTCTTTTCTGACATTTTTGACCATGATAAAACCTTATGTTTGACTCCTGATTTCGACAGTTCAGCAACTCAGATTAACCCACTAATGGATTCGTTGCGAAGCCAGACCAAGTCTGAGACAAACATCCTGGGTATCATTTGGTCAAAAATCTCCAACTGGTGCTTCAAAAAGTTGGGTGCCCTTGGCCTCAAAGGGCCCTTTTCTCTACCAATGTTAGTCAAATTTTCACCAATTTCATTTCCTTCGTTCTTCATTCAATCTGCAATTTCGAGCGCTAGACACGTCTTGTGATCTTACTATTGAATTCATCGCAAAGCTGACAAGATGCTGAGAAGATGCCTTGAAGAAGAAAGCCCTCGAAAACCACATCTGGTTACCCAAAATGATGGGTGCCCCTGGTCAACAGGGTCGCTTTTGCCTTGGTGATCTTCAGTTCAACCTCCATTTTACATGTCTATTCGCTCAACCGCTGTTTCCGTTTGATAAGTCCTACAAACTGGCTAACAGATCCATTGTGAAGTTGGGTTGAAGCTGAGAAGATCATCCTGGAGATAGTCAATGCAAAAAATGGCATCTGATGCTTTGAATTCTTGGGAGCCCTTGGCCTCCAGGCGCTCTTTTCTCCACCAGTTTTAGCCATTTTTGCAACTTGTTGATTCCTCATTCAATCTCTGGTTTTAGGTGCTAGACAAATCTTCTGGATTGGCTGATAGGCTCATCACGAAGCTGGCAAGATTCCAGAGAAGACTTCTTGGAAGTGACAAACCTCGAAAAGTTGATCTGAGCCTTCGAAACCTTGGGAGCCCCTAGCTAACAGGTGCTCTTTTGTCTCCAAAGTTAGAAAAAAATTCAGCATCTTCTCTTCGACGAAAATCCCCTCTGAGACAAAGCATCATTTTGGACATATCTCACCATAGAAACTTCATTGAAGCGTTTCAAGCTTAGATTTCAACACCTGGCACCTGCCCATCTACCATTGACGACCTCGGCGGTCCTAACTTATAACTTGAAAAAGCGAAAACTACCCACCAGACTTAAACTGACTTTTAACTGAATCTGACTTCACCATTGTGATCGTGAAGTGAAATAAGCCAATCAAAACAGTTTTTAGTCAATTCTGACAAGTTTCAATTTTTAGGGTTTTTTGCCTAAAGATAGGGGTCCAAAAACCCTAATTTTCAAATTTTACCAATATCTTCCAGACATCAAACTGACTAAAAGCCCATACCTGATTTGCCCAAAAATTGACTTTTGACATCATTTTTACAAGATTTAAACCATTTTAAACAAAATGCCTTAATGAAGCAAAAAAATTGGTTTGGGTACAACAAACAATACTTGCATAAATGCAACCACCTGACCCATGCCTTCTGCTGCCCAGCAATGTAGTTCCTCAAGTAACCCTCCGCCCATTTATTAACTATCTCGATTTGTCCATCCATTTGTGGGTGGTAGCTCGTGCTCGAAGTGAGTTTCGTGCCACTAAGCCTAAAGCTCCTACCAGAAATGACTCATAAATTTTATATCTCGATCACTCACTATATTCCAGGGCAACCCATGCAATTGAAATATCTCTCTGAAAAACAAATCAGCAAATTACACTACCGTGAAAGTAGGTGAAATCGGGAAGAAGTGTGCAAACTTCGTGAGTCTATCAACCACAACGTAAATGCAATCCCTACCTTGGGTTTTGGGTAAACCTGTGATGAAATCCATGGATATGCATTCCCACTTCCGACTAGGAATGGGTAGAGGTTGTAGTAGTCTTGCCAGAAAAGTGTGCTCCTGCTTGTTCTGTTGACAAGTAGGACACTCTCTCACATACCTAAGTACCTCTGATTTGAGCCCCTTCCAAGTGAACTGCTTGCTAATCTGCCTATAGGTTTTAAAGTAACCTGGGTGGCCTGCCATAGGGGCGTCATGAAGAGTTCTCAATATCCTCTTCATAGAGGATCTTGGTACAAGGAAAATCCTCCCTTTGTAAATGATGAGGTCATTCACAAGGGTGTACCTGTCATCTGCAATTGTACCATCAATGAACTCGGAAGCCCACTTATCCTTAACATACTCAGCTGCAATCAAACCTCTCCAATCATCTGTCACCACACCTAGAGAGCACAAGTAAGGTCTCCTCAAAAGGGCATCGGCAACTAAATTTTTCTTACCCTTGACATATGCTATGTCAAAATCATAAGCCTGCAACTTCCTGGCCCATTTTTGTTTCTGATCATTGAGGTCACATTGACTTAGGAAATGTTTCAGACTATTATGATCAGTCTTCACCAAAAATTTGTTCCCCACCAAATACTGTCTGAATTTAGCCAAAGCATGCATGATGGCTAACATTTTCTTATCGTAAATGTTGTAACCCCTCTCAAGACCCTGAAGTTTCCTACTCTCAAAAGCGATGGGGTGCTTGTCTTGCATCAAGACAGCACCAATGCCCTCTCCTGAGGCATCACATTGTAGCTCAAACGGTCGTATAAAATATGGAATAATGAGTACCAGACACGAGCTCATCAACCATTTGAACTTCTCAAAGCACTGTTGTGCTCCTGGAGTCCAATCAAAAGCCCCCTTCTTCATCAAGTTTATAGGTGGAGTTGCCTGCTGTGAAAAAACCTTGACAAAGCGACGATAGAACCCACATAACCCGAAGAATCCCTTAAGCTGCGAGAGATTCGTGGGTGGAGGCCAATCAACTATAGACTTCACCTTCTCAAGATCCACCTTAACTCCCTCAGCACTGATGATATGCCCTAAGAAAAATAACTCTCTCATGTCGAAGTCACATTTTGATTCCTTGGCGAATAGAGATTCACTCTCCAATGTGCCCAACACTGAATCCAAATGTGCTAGAAGATCCTCCCAAGTCTTGTTGAAGACTAGTATATCATCGAAGAAGACAAGGACTATCTTCCTCAACTGATCTCTGAAGACCCTATTCATACAGGACTAAAAGGTGGCTGGAGCATTAGTTAGGCCGAAAGGCATAACAAGAAACTCATAGTGTCCATAATGGCAACGGAATGTCATCTTCTCCACATCCTCCTCTCTAACCTGAATCTGGTAATAACCGGATCGAAGATCTATTTTAGAAAAGAAGCATGCTTTGTGCAACTCATCAATCCGCGGAATTGGATACCTGTTCTTAATGGTCTTCTTATTATTCAATGCCCTGCAGTCAATACACATCCGCAAGGTGCCATCCTTCTTTACCAAAACAACGGAAGACGCAAAGGGACTTTTAGTTGGTCTGATGTGACCCATATCCAAGAGTTCCTTTATCGTCTTCTCGATCTCATCCTTCATCCTCTTGGGATGCCTATAGGGAGTAATAATGGCCGGCTTAGGGCCATCCTCAAGCTCTATAATGTGCTTAGACCCTCTATCAGGTGGTCTCCCATGAGGTAGACTCTCAAACACCTTACTGTGTTTGTCTCTCAATGCATGTATGTCGAGTGGATACTCATGCTTCTACTGCTCAACCTGTGATGACAAAGCATAACACTCTGTTGCCAACTGCACTTGATCATGCCTGATCAATCTCTCCATTCTCCTGAGTGAGATAACTGACTCTCATCTAACATACCCCTCAAAACATGCTTCCTACCATTGGCTTCAAATTTAATTTCCATAACTCACAAATTGAGGGTAAACTCCCCAATAGCATGAAGCCACTTCATGCCAAGTACAACATCCAACTCTCCCATGCCAACCACCTAGAAATCTGCCAAGAACTCATAATTGTTCAGCTGCAATGTGAGATTTGGAATCATACGGTTACAACTAAATGTAAACCCATCAGCTACTCTCACCTTGAATCCTTTGAACTCTTCGGTCTTGAGTCCACGCTTTGCTACCAAGCCCTCATCTATGAAATTATGGGTAGCCCCAATATCAAGCAAACTAATTACACGCTACCCACCAAAGACTCCTCTACTCCCGAAAGATCATTCCCTTTGAATGCTCGAGAGTGTAGCTCTAGGTGGAACTTCTCCCCTTTATTTTTCTGACTCTTCTGACACACTATCATCATCATTCCCTTCTTGATCAAACTGTTGTTCTGAATTTTCAGAATCTGATTCATCCGCATAATAGTACTCTAACTGATTCATTTTACCCTTAAGTGGACACAAATGACCCTTTTCCCAAGGCCCTTTGCAAGTGAACCATAATTTCTTCTTTCTTAAGTCTTGAAGGGTCTCATCACTAAGTTTTTGAAAGGGTTTCCTTTGCTGGTCTGAAAATTTGTTTGGTACTCTATCCCTTGAGGAAGAAAATGGTTTTGGCGGAAACTTTCTTTTTGGGGTAGCAAGCTCCATATCTCTCGCCTTCTTCATAGCATCATGTAAAGCAGGTAGATCAAAGGCTTTGATCCATCCACGTAAGGGTTCTAAAATACCTTCACTGAAAAGCACAACCAACTTTCTCTCTGATATTCCAGTGATCATCACTGATATCCGCTGAAACTCTGAAATATAAGCCTCTAATGTCCCAACTTGCTTAAGCTGTGCAAGTTCTCGAAAGGAAACCTCTGGATCTCTCCTATCAAATTGTTCGATGAGTTTGTTAGTGAACTCATCATAAAATATAATTGACCTGTCACCTGTGACCCAAAGTAACCAAACCGTGGTGCCAGCACTCATGAGCTATGCCATCCAGATGTAGTGTGGCAAACCTAATTGCCTCTTCTTCAGGCATAGGCCTCAAGGAGAGGAAGTTATCTAACTTTTGAACCCAACCACGTGCGATACAACGATGCCCTCCATCAAAAAGTTCCAAACTAATCTTACTCACCGCTTGTTGGAGATCTCTGGTGCCCTGTGGTGCTCTAGTCTCAAGTCTGCCAATAGCCACTACCCTCTATCTCCTTTGCTTCAGGAATTGGTCAAATGTCAACAAGTTCCTAATGTCAAGAGGAAGTGAAGTGTATTCCGCATGGCTGGTCCTAACCCCATCGACCATGTTTGTTGGCTGCTCCGAAGGTCGTTCCTAATGAATAGGGGTCTCAACCCTCCATGTAAAAGTAGGCTACAAGGGCCTAGATGTGGTATTGATAAGAGTCCTTAGCCTGTTCTCAAGTTGTGCATTAGAACTACTAGAGTTATCGTGTTGTCCTATGTGACCAAGATTAGGAACCTAGTTCATCTTGTGCAAGAAATCGGCCAACATGTCCATCATAGTATCAAACTTTCGCTCTCTTCTGGGATTTGGGCTAATGGAACCCACATGTGCTTTGTCTCTATCTCCCATGGTACCTGCCATAGTTTGCAAACTCGGACTCGGCAGCCCAAAAATATGACTCGGACCCGGGACTCGAGACGGACTGGAGAAAAGACTCGACTAGGACTCGGCAAAAAAAAAAAACCATAGTTTTACAAAAAAACAAGAACAAATTAATGCATTTAGAGAACATAAGAGCCTAATTTGATTATCAAACACTCATAATTCAAAGATTATACATGTCATATGATCATCAAACACTCAATAATTGAAATTTAATCATTCATAGTCATCAAATACTCATAGTTTCAATGTATAACAGCATCATAAGTTTATAAATGTTTACATATAATCTTGTCAAAAAGAGGAAAACATTAACAACCACATGTAATCTACATCTTCCTCTTTCCCCTCCCAATGATACTCAATTTTAGAGGCCTAGAACTAGAAGGTGCTCGTGCTATAGTATCCAAACGAGGACTAGGAGATCGAGCAAGGGAAACATGATATTCAAATGTGTCTTCGTCGTCCTCCATGGCATCCAATCTTGCTGCTTATTCTTCTTTTGTTGTTGCTCTCTCTAATTCAGCAAGATCCTCATCAGTAAGGAAGACATCAGCCTCATCATTTTGTTCATCAATAGTCCATTCACCATATGGATCAATGTAATCCAAGTCGATGGACTCGTGTGAAACACCCTCCACCTTTCTAGTTCGAAGGCGATGGTTGTACCGAACAAAAACTAAATCATTTAAGTCTTGCTGAGGCAACCTGTTTCTCTTCTTTGTGTGAATGTTCTCAAATAAACTCCAATTGCGTTCACACCCAGAAGCACTGCATGGCTGCGACAAGACACGTATGGCTAGCTTTTGAAGATTTGGTGTGTTAGCACCATAGTTCTCCCACCATAGATCTACAAAAACATGTTTAAAAAATATAAGTATTAAGAAATAAGAATAAAGTAAAAAGTCTATATGTAAGAATCAAGTTTCTAATTTCATTTTTTACCTGGTTGTTGTTTTCCTCTCCTTTCAATTGTTTGTTGGGAGGAAAAGAGTCTCCCCTCTACACCCTTGTAGACCTTGAATAGATAAAAGAAAAAGTAAATCAAATATAGAAAATTCATAGATAGTCAAGGCTTAACATTGCAAATTCATAAATAAGATGTAACAAATCTCACATCCAACTCATCAAGCACCTTATATCTCAGCTCACAATCAAGTACCATCCTATCAATGCATGTGACAAGACCTTCCATGACCTCCTCATCCACCTTAAATGTGTCTGAGAAGTAGAACTTCGGATTCAAGAAGTAGGCAAAGGCATGAATTGGCTAGTGGAGTTGGTTTGTCCATCTTTGATCAATGATGCGCCATATGATTTCATATTTCCTTTTGTTGCCGCCATAGTAATGTGATATGGCCTCTTTGGCCTTATCCATGGCCTCATAGATGAAACCCATTGGCATGCCATCTCCATCCACCATACGAAGAACCCTCACCAAAGGTTTTGTCACCTAAAAAAATGAAAACAAATGTTAAATTATAACAAAATTAACCCCTCAAAAAATAAAAACAGCAAATAGATTATCATGTATAATTTTTTTTTGTGTGATTGCTACTTACCCCCATCAACTCCTCTCCATTTTTGATGAATGTCTCATCAAAAACTATGGCAACAATCCTCTCCCCTTTAGCTCTATTGGAAAATGAGGACTCCTTCCAAGCATCAGACACAAACATTTGCTTGAGATGACCAATGGCACTAAGAATGCTTTGCAATGTGAGGAAGTGGCTAGCAAATCGTGTCACTCCAGGTCGCACAAGGTCCTTGCCATTTGTGAATTTCCTCATCAAAGAAAGCACCCAAGTATGGTTGTAGATAAATTTTGTAACACTTTTTGCATCCTCAACCACTCTTTTGACCCATGCAATCTTCCCAATGTCCTCTAGCAACAGGTCCAAGCAATGTGCAGCACACGTAGACCATGCAATTGTGGGATACCTCTCCATAAGTAGCCAACATGCAACTACATTATGTAGCTGCGTTGTCCGTGATAATTTGGACAACATTATCACCTCCAACCTCCTAGACCACCCCATCTAATAGATTGCATAAAGTCTCAACATTTTTGACTTCATGGGAGGCATCTATTGATTTTAGGAACACCAATCCACCATTAGAGGCCACTAAAAAGTTTAGGAAAGTTCTATTTCATCCATATGTCCACCCATCAGATTAAATGTTGCAACCTTTTATTCGCCAAAATTTATTTTGCTCATCAACCATAAGTCGTGTATTCTTTACGGCTTCCTTTAGCAATGGCCCACTCAAATCTCTAGTTGATGGGGTCTTAAACCCCTTTCCTGCAACTGTAAGGGCGTTCACCAAACCTTCCCAATATGGGTTGTTTGCAACATTGAAAGGTAGATTATTGTAGTACCATAAGTTTGCAGCAGCCATCCTAGATTCATGATGTTTTTCCTTATTCCAACCGGTACCTTCAAGTGAAGGTTGTGCTCCTGGAACATTACGTGGAATAAAATAATTTGGTCCTGACGAAGGACCCTGGCCAGCACTAGCAGTAGAAAAGGAACCCTCAAGACTCTCACCAAAAAATGAATGTGGAGCACTGATGCTTGGACTTGCAGCACCATGGGGCATAGATGGTGTAGAATGGGATCCACTCATCGTTGTTGCTAGGGCATCCTTTGTTTTTTGTCTTTCATCTTTTTTTAGCTCATATTCAGCAAGAAGGGCCTTCATTTCTCTAATAATCTCAGGAGTAGTCTTAAGACATCCCTCGACATTTTGCCCAGGTATTCTTGCAAGATAGAATTTTAATCTGTTTACTCCTCCTGTCATCCATTTCTGGCATTCAGTACATGTCACTTCACCTTTTTTATTTCTTGGTATTCCATACTTCCATGCAGGGTCTTTTCTCATTCCCTTTGGATTCGAAGACAACATTGTTGTTTCAAATTCAATATGGAAAAAAAAAATCAGCAAGGGTTTGCTAAAAAATCAGCAAATAAATGTGATTCAAAGTTTCAAACATTTGCAAAAAAAAAAGAATGCAAAACCAAGCTAGAAATAGTAGGAATTAGGCTATTAAGGAAAATAGAAAAAAAATTGGCAACATTTCCCTTTATTTTTCTTGATTTTTTTTTTATTTTGAATGCAAGAAAAAAAAAAAAAGAATTGTTAGATCACTTACCTGGCTCTATTTTGATTTTTTTTTAGCTCATTCTCTTGGCTTCTTTCAACCTGAAATCAATTTGCAGATCTGAAATTCACAAAGTCGAATGTTAAAATGAAAGAAAAAGTGAAAAAAAACATTGGTTTTTAACCCATTTTAACTCCCAACCGCGAATGAGAGTCCTGGGTCGGGACTCCCGAGTCCGACCTCAAGACTCGGCCAAGTCCTGAGGTTGGACTCGAGAGTCCCGACCCAGGACTCTCCTGGACTCGACTCCCGAGTTCATGGCGAGTCGACTCGGCTGGCCAACGGACTCCCGAGTCCGCGGCGAGTCTACAAGAGTTCGCAAACTATGGTACCTACAATACTTTCACTGTCACTAGATAGAGTCCTTGGTATATCCAGAGAATTATGAATGCCTAAAACCTCTAAAATGGTTTCTCCCTCCAGCACCTACGGAGGCTACCACGGCTGTGAACCCCTATCATAAGTTTGTTCTTTCTCACTCATGAATTAACCGCACAGGATGGCAAGATATTTTTACACTTTGATACCAATGTAATAACCCACCCTGATCTAGGTTATTTGAATTTCCCCGACAATATATATAGTATAGAATTTTGCAAAAGAACAATTCCCAAACGGATGCAAGAAGTAAATAACCAGATTTAATTAATGATTCAGAAATTACATATGATTCATACCCAGAACGTGCTAGCTAGGGATTGTGCAACTGTCGGAAATGATCTTTGTCTTATTCTAATCTACTGATATAAACTGAAAATGCTGAATGAAACCTCAAAGTAAATCTATGAATGCTCAAATGATGATCTTTGTGTGAAACCATCTTGTTGTACCCAAAATGAAATTTTTGGCATTCTACTTAAATTGAGCTAAACAATGTAAAAATGTCGTCAAAAGTATGTTTTAGGTCAAAACAAACATGAAGTCTTTGTGGGTTTCTGTCAAGGAACCTATGGTTAAAATTCTGAAAATCTGAAAATTA
This sequence comes from Sequoiadendron giganteum, assembly GCA_007115665.2. Classification (NCBI taxonomy): domain Eukaryota; kingdom Viridiplantae; phylum Streptophyta; class Pinopsida; order Cupressales; family Cupressaceae; genus Sequoiadendron; species Sequoiadendron giganteum. The sequence goes on along the minus strand of CM021104.1, from coordinate 389,778,895 downwards.
GGGTTTTATGCCCCTATTTTTAGGACCCTTAAAAATAGGACCTTCCCGAAAATGATTGAAAATAATTCTGATACGGTTAATTGACTTTATGATCACACTGATCAAATCAGAATTATCAAAAAACATGTTTTACTCTGGTGGGTCTATTCCCGTTTTTCAACAACAAAGTTAGGAGCTCCGAAGCCATTAATGGCAGACTGGCTAGTACCAGGTGTTGAAAGCTAAACCTCAAAAGCTCCAACGAAGAAGCCATGGCGGAAAAGGTGAAAAAGATGTTGTTATAGCGAGGGAGTTTCTCAAAACGAAAAAGGCCAAAATTTGACTCTCTGGAAGGTGCACGTTTTGCTACCAAGGCAAAACACAGTCAACAGTTGAAAAAGGTGCCCCTCTTGAAGAAAGGCGCCCTTGGATCTCAGAGGGAAAATTCAGTCACCTAACACCTTCAGATCAGTCGTATCCTTCACGTTCGTGCTGGCTCGACAACGCAACTATCAACAAGATCATCTGATTCAGGGATCATTGGCCAATCGTCAGCGAAGTATGGAAACTCTATAAACAATGAAGATGCCAAATCAAAGAGCTTCAAGCTAAAAGCAACCTTGCTAGCCAGGGGCGCCCCTCAGTTCAAGGTATCAGATGAATCCATCAGCAGCTGATCCATACATGACATCTTTTCAGCTTCCTCCCAGCTACGTGATCAATCTGACAGCAAGTTCACTGGACACGCCAAATGATCACACGTTGAGATCAAGCAGAAAAAGCCAGAAAGGAAGAATTGAAAGGACAAGCCAAAAATTGACTAAGGATAGAAGAAAAGCGCCCCTCTTGGAGAATGGCGCCCTTTCTTTAAGCCATGCAGATGCAACCTGAATGCTTACTACTCTCCAGAACAACCTTCTCAGCTATGATCAATCTCGACAGCGAGACTATCTACGAAAGGATCCGACAACTAAATCATCTAATGACAGAGATCAAGGCAAGCAGTTTTCAGAGTAGACAAAACCAGTCAAAAAGATCAAAGGTGCCCCTACTGGCCAAGGGCACCCTTGGGTTTGAAGGACCTGAAATCAGTGTTAGCAACTGAGAAGTCGGTCATCCTGACTTGGCTTGAGCTGACTACCTGATGCATCGTCCAACAGAGTCATCTAACTCATCAATCAACAGGAACGTCAGATCAAAGCACAGAGGGTCTGAAAAGTCCAAAACGAATAACAGTCAATGAAAATTGACTAACGCACAGCCATAAGCGCCCCTCTTGAAGAAACGCGCCCTTCATTCTAGAGGCTCAAACTTAGTTTTCTGAGTTAATCTCTCCCAGGCATATCTCGTCAAGCTGATCCCATCTCAACAAAGGATCCGTCAGCAACTGTCGAAGATCACCTGAGCAGCCAGGATCGAAGATCAAACGAAGGCACTTCAACTTGCAAAAAATGATCAAACTCCGAAAGGGACACCTAAGAAAGTCAAAAGCAAATGTTGACTTGAGTTAACAAATTTTGGAGGCAAAAAGAAGCCAAACACTCCACAATCAGTGGAAATCACCTTTTTTGAACTCCAAATTAGGCTCAATCATGAGTTGGATGCCCAATTGATGCTTGCAACTCCAAATTGATATATCAAAGCATCTAGGCATCCATTATTCATTATTTCTTTGCAGGTTGAGGAGCTCAAGAACGGATATTTTTCTTCTCCAACATTTTTGAAGATTCGACAGAGGGGTTTTCACCGTTCTTCATATTTTTGAAGATATGTTGCACAGAGGGACTATTTATCAGAGTTTGCATCAAAAGGCATAATTCTTCCAGATTGATAATCGATAACTTCCAATCCACCTTTTGTCTACTTCCTCTATTTCTGTCTAAAATTCTTGCATGTCCGAGAAAACGGCAGATAATCACAGATCTGGCCAACTGGGTATGATCAGCATAGCTTTTTCAACAAAACCCACATGTTGGATTTTTCCAGAAAAAGTAGCCTTGCTGCCCCTATTTTTTAGGGTTTCCGAAAAAAAGACATAATTTTAAAAAACAAACAAACTGGGTTTGTTCAGCTTTGAAGCACGAACAAAACCCATGTGTTGGATTTTTCCGAGAAAAATCACTTTCTAGTGCCTCATTGCTTCTGCCACCGAAGGGCTCTTGCATGTCATAGAAAAACTCGTTTTTCCGAATTTCTGACGATCTGGGTTTGTTTAGAGAATTATTCTCAACAAAACCCATGTTTCAGAATTTTTCGTAAAAATTACCCCCGGCAAGGCTATTTTTAGCAATCCCAAAAAAAGTTGTCCCAGCAACATCGTGTGCACAGTCAATCTTCAAGGTTTTCAAAACAGAGTTCTCCCAAGACGAATACAAGACCAAAATGGTCTTACTCCATGATTTTCTGAAAAACGACTAGCACTGATCTGCGTTGGGCACACCCAGAGGTCAATCTAAACAGATTGACAAGCATAGACACAAGTCCACAAGTTCCATAATGGTTTAACCTCATATATCTTATTTGTCTTCCAAGGCCAGCTTAGAGGATTGTAACCGTTGGAATTTTACACATGCAGCAAATTCATGTGCATTTCTCACGGTTGGAATCATCGTGGTCAAATTTCGCGGTTTCATCATCAAGCTTCACGGTTTCATCATCAAGCTTCATGGTTTCATCATACAACACTCTTCCATTGAGAAAGATCAAGGAAAACGTCAAAGCTGCAAAAGAACGTGGAAGGTAGTCATTCCCAATACAGAGTCGGCATCGGTTAATACTACACTACCTTCCACGTCAAAGTGGAAACACAAACAAAAAGAAAAGGAGTAACCCTCCTAAGGGAAGCAAAATGAAGGAGATGCATACATCAAGTTGTTGACAAGCAATAAGCTAACAATTGACAGACATGTAACGGCCTCCATATGAAGAAGTCAACGAATGAACAAAAGCACAGTTGACCAATGATGATGAGATGTCAAACACCTCAAGAAGGACGTCCTACCCTCCAAAATAGCAATAAATATGACTGAAGTCAACTTGATGCCCCTTTCCAAGTTGACTCTAAATCTCCACAGATCATGCATGTCAGATCCCACTGATCTAGGATGTCTAATTGACTCCCACAATTTGTGGATCTCAGATCTCCTTTAAAGGTGGATGTCTATTTTGGAGACACATGTGTAATTTTAGTTCACTTTTAGTTAGGTGTCAGTCAACTTAGGTAGACTCTCAGTTTGACTTTTGTTTAATTTCAGTTAACTGAAGTAGATTTCCAATTAACCGATTGCTCACCTACTTTTAGACATAGGAATAATTCTTGTTGATTGGCAAGAAATAATTGTTAACTCAAGGAGATTTTAGGGTTGCCTATTCCTTTGAGTTTCTATAAATAAGAGCCTTGGGCTCATTATTTGTTTAACCTTTATTTGCTAAGCAAAATTGCTGCACCATTGTTGCAAGAGTTAGCTTGTTCATATTTGTTCACTCTTGGATGAGAGTTCGTTGGTTGATCGTAATTGTGCATGATTTCGTGCCTTTGCTGTCCCAACCTTTGTAATTCTTTGGAGAAGCTTGAAGAAATAAATCAGATGGCGCATGCTTGCTTGATCTAAATACTTGAGTCTATTCAAAGTCTTGTTCTAAATAGTGCATTGTTTCAATCTCCTCCTTGGACAGGTGTCGTCGCCTCCTTGGATATTTTGTCATTGATCATTATCGTATGATGTTGTCTAATGATTTGTCTTTCAGCCTACACTTTGGACAGGTGTCGTCACCTCCTCGGGAATCCTGTTAGTTAGGTCATCGCACCTTGTTGTTTCCAGTGAGCTGTTTCCAAGCCTACACCTCGGACAGGGGTTCCTCCTCCTTGGCAAGTCTCAGATCCAATTTACCGTAAAAGAGTGTTTACTTGTATCGAGCCTTATCTTGGTACATATCCGAGAGTTCAGAGCCTCGGCCATATTCCACTGAGACGAAGGGTTCAAGTAATCCAACCCATCCATTTCGCTCCTACGCCCTCATGCTCTGTTTATCTTGAGGAGGTAGGATAGTCTAAAAGCTAGTTAGTCATAGTTAAGATCTGAGGAAACCAGAGAAAAAGCTTAGCTACGGCACATTGTGTTTATGCACCCTTGTGTCCTGCCCCTGAGTAAAAAGGATAGGAACCTTAGTACGCCTTTTTTACATAGAAAATCAGCGAAGAGAGATATTCCTCTCTATAATCCGAAGAGCGTGTACTAACACACTTGCAATAGTTGTCTGTTTCCAATAAGCACTCCAGAGGTGCTAATTGAAACGCCAACACATCTAAACAAGAAGACCTTGGGTGATCTTTCACACCTGTAGACTTCGTCCTATTCAAAGGTTTCCATCCTCTCAATAGCTTGAAACTTCATACCTGCAACCCTGTGCTCGGCTTTCTTCAATTTGCAAATGATAACTTGGATAATATCAAAAGAAGCCTCTTTCCTTTCCTTATGCTTTCCCAAAAAGCCACACCAAGTTTTAGGTTTTGCTTTTGACCAAATAAAATATCTATTTCTCCACTTGAAAACCCAGCCAACTTCATAAGGCATATTAATTTAATATTTTATTTCATGTCTCCAAGCGCCCCCTTTCACTTAAATAATTATAAAGTGACTTAAAGGTATTTTCTTTGATAAAGTCACTTTATCACTTTATAATATTAAATCACTAAGTCACTTTAATAATAGATTATTATTAAAGAAATGTGACTTAATAACTCAATAACTCCTAACAAAAGTCTGGCAATGAACTCCTAAGAGTGTCCTGTCCATAATCCACTGCAGGTGTGTCGTCACTGACCCTGATATTACTTACTCTAAATAGTAAGTAGCACATAACAAGTACTGAATTCCCTCAAAAAAGTCCCCTAAACAACTTGTTAGCCTACGGGGATCGTAGTAATAGGCTGACCCTGTCTCCTTGAACCACTGGCTAGAAAGGGGACATTACAAGACTACAGAGAAGACAAACTTTCAAGCAAGAGGAAATCGAGCCAGATATAGACAAATATCAGAAATCAGGTCAAAGCCAATTCAAGAGGAAAAATAACTTTTAAAGGGCATGTGAAATTGAGAATCATGAGTTTTCTATATTATTCCTTAGCCGCCGTATATGCATAGAAGGAGTTTATAATTTTTAAGGGCCAATAAGACTTGGAGATGCGATAATATTATATCTGGGTGGCATTTACATTTACAAAAGGAAATCAGGATTTATTTGGGCAATATTTAGGCTTCAAAGACATTTTATATAGCGATAATATTTGAAGACTTTGGATGAAGCTACCAATCCTTAAAGGATATCAAGGGAGTCTAAGAAGCAGTGAACTTTAAAGGAGCCGCAGACAATAGGTTTGGAGCGCCACCTTTCATTTTCGAAGACTCGTAGATTATTGAAGAATTATACCGCACATCTTATAGCTGTCGTGGGGCCCATTGTAATGTCCCCATTTTAGCCCTATGCTTTTCAGTGACTATTAGCCTATTTTCGGAGGCTTGTAGGCTAGTCAAATGTGGAAATTAGGGTTTCCTATTTTATAGGAGGTTTCAGTTGAGCTTTTGAGGGTTTACATGTAAGAGTTTGGCAGTGTGTCTTTTGGATCTTTCTAGGTTTTCAAAAAGCTTCAAAGGGATGTGACATGCATTTCAATCAGGAGTTTGCATGCAAGAAAGGTTTTTGGGTCTTTTTGGGTTTTCAGAAAGCTTCAGAATGGTGTGACATGCATCTGCATTAGATGACTTTTCTTGGACTTACTATTTTTAGTAAGTTTTATCGGTTGCCCGGATTGTGCTTAAAATGAGTTTGGAGTCACTTACTATTTTTAGCACTATGCTATTTTTAGTAATTGCTAATTATGGCAATGCTATTTTTAGCAACAGTTCAACACATCATCTATTTCTAGCAGTAAGGCAATTCAGTTTTTGGAAAAGGTATCTCCAGTCTTCTTGGGCTCAAAAAGGAAAGTTATAACTTAAGTCACAAATATATTTTATTATTATTTTTGGACCCCTATGCCTAGGCATGTGACTTCAAGTTGTTTTTAAAAGAAGGAATAATACTTGGATGTCCCAATTAGAGAATTAAATATTCAAAAGTGAAATATTTGCCTGAGTCTCAAATGGATGCCTAGGAAGATGAAACAAAAGCATTTAATAATATTTTATTATTCCTCCACCTTTGGGCATCCGTTTTGGAGGTTAAAGAAATGATTCGAATTCCAAGAAGAGTGTGTTATATATTCAGTGCCTTGCTCCTTCATTGACATCTATTATTGTTTATTGTATCGAATTGCTGCTGAATTGAATTCAAAGCCCTTGCTTCAAGGAATGCATACCTCCTAGCACCATTCAATTTCGTACTTGCAAAATAGTACCTAGCTGAATTCAGAGGCTGTGCTTCATTCAGGAGTGCAGATTGAGCTTACTGGAGTTGGAATACTTTGTTGATTTCAGATTGCTGATGTATAATCTGATTTTGACGTTGTTGGAAGTGCTTGGCTGAAGCACGTTTCTGTTGATCACTTTCTATGGGATTTTAATTCAGTTTTGGGTATTGGTGCCAATTGTTCTCCTGTCTAAGGTGCCTCTTTCCACCAATTTGCAGATTTTTTCATTGAGTTTCTAAATTTTAATACTAGGTCGACCTCCTCTACAAGCCATTTCATTCTACTGTTGTGCATTGGGGTCCATGCCAAATAATCTGAGCTGATTTGGCAGAGTTTTTTGGTTTGTACTTGGTCGCCCAAATTCTAGGCTTCATTGGCATTCAGTTTGAAGTCAATCAGAGCTGTATTGACGGAGTTGTGAGCATTTGGATGAATCCTTAGCCTACTGATCTGATTTTCTGTTTGCTGTTGTTTCTTAACAGATCTGATAACTTTCTGTTTTTAGCTATAATTTCTGTATTGGAATATCTTGTATTGGTTAGAGTATATTCTCTAACAATTTGGAGTTCTTGGAGACATTAATCTATTTGTTGTGCAACTAAAGTCCTATATTGTAATGCTGATTTAGTAGTACTAATCAGCCATTGTAATTCTGCACTTTATTTTCCTTGTAATTTTTACTCTTGCTGAATAAGTGGTCGAGTTGTTTACGTTTCAATTTGTTCATTTCACTCCCGCTGAATAAGTGGTTGAGTTGCTTTTCATGGTCGGCTTGCTGCCTAGTTGTTTCAATTTGTAATTCCACTCCTGCTGCAAAAGTGGTTGAGTTCTTTACTTTCCTATCATGGTCGGCTCGTCGCCTGCAGCATTGTACTTTAAGTTTTCAGATTTCATCTAATGATCCCCTCGCAGCGTATGCTCTCACCTTGCCCACACTGAGATCTGGGTGATCAGAAAGTGAAGGGTTATCTTTTAGCTGGTTATAATTATTGGGCTAACGTTAACAAGTGAAGTTTCATGTGCTCAAATTCAAAAAAAACTAAGGGGGGATATTTCACCCATCTCTTGGAAGTATTTGCCAGCGTGGGGAGTTAGAAAGTCAAAGGGGTGAATATCGATTTCTTTTATGAGCTTTAGAGAGCCATGAGACATACATATTTGGCCGTCCTTATAATATAAGTTGAAGTTGTGGTCGGAATTAAAATAACATTGAGTTGAACACTCTAATCACCTATTTCCAATCATTGTTAAGGAGATTGCTAAGAGGGTTCCCATCACAGTCATTCTTGTAGATATCAAAGGTTGACCAGTGGAGCCACCAAGTAATGTGATCGATGTAAGGGAAGTCACAGCCCAGTCAACTACAACAGTTTAAGCAAGAAGATAAGTAGGTTCCAAGTTTCATTAATATCCAATTCTAGCCGCTTGTCATAAACATACACAAAAGCTACGCTCTGTTCCAAGTTAGAGATTATGTGAAAGTTTTGATAGATCTTTAAGGAATAAACAATCTCATATTTTGAGTATAAAGCTTCAAAATTTTATATATATATATCAGCTCTTGATCAATTACCATATGAATGTATGTTTGCAATGTATTTGAAATTATGCTAATTGATTTTAAATTTGTTGTGTTACTTTATTCTGCATATTCAAAGTTTAGTCGTTTCAGAATAAGACATGCAAAATAGTTTGACACCATAACATTATCAAACTAGCAAAATCGTTAAAAATCTTGATCAGAGAGGTCAAGGCTATTACACAAGGTTCATGAATGTTGGTGACAGTCACACTTATGCTACAAAAGCCATTGTTCAGCAATAGTGATTGTGTAACTATGATTGCATGTGTGAATTCTTTTGAAGAAAATTGAAAGTGGATTGTTTTGAGTCATACTTTGTACTAGCAAAATCTATCTATTTAAGTTTTAGCATTGAATGCAATTTAACTATTTCCTTGATGAAATCATCGGGTATTCATTTGAGTTGATATAGATTTACTGGTCTGTAATTTAGCCAATAATCAACATTTGTGTGTGTTTATCCATCAAAACTTTGTTAACAGCCAAATATTGGTCTTGTCTTTAGGCAATAGAAAGCTGAGTTTTATCATTCATGTTTGATATTCTACCCTCTTTTAACTCTAAAAATTTAATTGTAAGTCTTGGTTGTTAATAGTTTGGCACTTGCATCTAAAGAAAAAACATAGTCATTTAGCAATTTGCATTTAATATAAAACCTTATTGAAATCCCATATAGTGTGCATACTTGTAAATTTTGTTTATAGTTATTAAATTTTAAGTTTAGCTAGATATCAAGGAGCCTCTCATTATAATTTGAATAACCGTTCTACAATATGTGTTGTTTTGATTTGTGTTGTCTCATAAGAGATAAATAAAAACACTAACAACTCTATTGCCCACAAATATGACACTAGTCACTTGCTTTTCCAAATATTCTAAGTTCTCATATGGCCCAAGTTTCTCCCATGTTCTCCTAAAAGAGCAACTATTGTGACCTCTACAAAACTTTGTTTTTAGGCCTTATTTTGTTGCTCGATTGTTAGTTAATCCTCAAGTCTACATTACGAGAATAACAATATAATAAAGTATGCTTACACTTTACTTAGTTGGTGGTAGTTAGTCTTTTATGAAGTTTTTTTAGACTATAACTCCTTCCTATATTTAACATATGTTCAATAATACAATGTCATGCTCTCAACCTAAGAAAGCATGCCATTTTCTCTCAATCTTATTCATATTTTACCAACATGCATCAAGTCTAAGTCAATTGTTGTGCTCTCAATCAATTTTCTAAGACTGTCTTACTCTTGTCCTTGGTCGCTTCAACTAATGATTTTGCAGGGAAAAATATGATCATAGCAAAGCAACAAATGATGGAAACAACAAAGAAGACAAAGGCAGATACAACAATTCTTTCAACCATGCCCAAGGTCAGAAAGTGACAAAATCATGAGGAAATTGTTTAGAGGAACTTGAAGCAAGCATTTGAAGACTAAATGAAAATTGGTGCAATTTGATAATAGAAAAACCAAGAAGTTCCACTGTAATGTCCCCTTTTCCTAGGCAGTTGTCAGATGCAGTGGTTAGTCTACCAACTGGTCCTCGTAGTCTAACAAGTTGGTTAGGGAGACCCTTCGAAGGGCATATTTGGGTGTTCGGTCATTCAGTGGTTCTATTTGGTGCTTTCCAGCTCAGGCATTTCAGGAGAAACTGGTTATATTTGGTGCTTTCTAGCTCAGGCATTTCAGGAGGTTTCTTTGTGCATTTTCTGGAGCTTTGCTAAGCACTTTGGCTTTACTAACTATTTATAGTAAGTCACAGAGGGTGATTGGAATGGTCAGTTAGCAATCTTTCTACTTTGGTAATGACAATGGATTTATATCTTGGAGACATCTTGATCATTCAATGGTCCTAAGTATTTAATTTTAATTATAAAGTTAATTTAAATTAATTAACTTTATACGTTATTATAATATATTAAAGGACTTTATTAAAAGTGGGATATAAATGTTTTTTCAAGTGCACTTTATATTATAAAGTTAAGTGCCAATTCAAAAGGGAGTTATAAGGCAGGAAAAGTAAATTAAATGAAATGAAATTCATATGCAAATTGGGCATGGAGTTTGGGAAAAATATACAAGGGCATTGAGAGCTCATTTTGCACATTCATGTTGAAAAAGAAATTTTGATAAGGGTTTTGTAGGAGGACTGGAGAGTTTGGAAATACTCAGCTTCATCAAGGATGAAAACCCTCGTGAGGAACAACACGGTACAGGAGTGAAAGATCTCCCAAGCCTGCTTGTAGACAATTCCATTTTCAGGGGTTGTGCTTGTGTTTCACCGGATTCAAGAAACTTCATTATTCAAGGTTTGAAGGATTTATCAGAATATAGCAAATATATTGATCAATATTTCAGAGCAAAAAAGATCCACAGGAAAATTAGAAGATTTCACGGTATTGCAACTCCTGTATCATATTTGCCAGGCAAGGATTGGATGCCATAATCAGAAGATTTCAGTTGGCTGAGGTAATTTATTTTGGAGCCTTTCATTCTTCAGCTGGGAGTGGATTCTAGGGGGTTATTTGCTGCTTACCTTGGCCGATTGGAATACATTTTATTGTGGGCCTTTATGAACACCATATTGCCAAGTTGGATGTGAGGGTTTGAAGAGGTTTTGCTGCTTATACCTCCGCCTATACATTAAACAGATATCTTGGAGGTGTGGCTATTATTCCTGGGAGGTCATGGTCACTTTTCCTGAGCCATAGGAGTCATAGGAGTCTACAGGACGTTGCAGGTCTTTATTTTCTGCCAGCACTACACTTGTGAAATGGGACGCAACCATGGACACTTGGTTACAGGTCTGAAACACACAGTGGCGTGCAGGTCTGAGTGTAAATTTGTTTGCTGGTGAACACCTGAATCTGCATTCAGGGGTCGTGGACATTATATGCAGGTGTGAGGCACTGCTGGTGTGCAGAACATCAGAATTGCACCATTTTCCAGGTGTGGGGTTGCTGCACTACTCAATGCCGACCTCTCCTTCAATCTTGATGTGATGATAGGCATTGCATTCCAAGGAGCAGCTGTCCATGCCAGTAGACATCAGGAAATGGTGACTAAATATTGAGTTGGTAACCTGTACATTTGAATGTGCTTTGCTGATTGTGATATTGCTCAGAAAATTAGTTGTGAAAGAGTTAAATGCTCCACTTCATTGTAATGAATGATTTTCTAAGTGAATCAATGCAATGTAGTGAGTTGTGTATGAGCTGAGTCATTGTTTGCATAAGTAAACCACATAAATTTGGAAGTGACTATTTTAGTCAGGATGCAATACGTTTGAAAAAATGTCCCATGTGTAAAACTAAGATAATCGAGCAACAATCAAAAATTCATAATCCAGATTGGGGTGGGACACTACATCCACCTACCATCTAAACATGGAAAACTTCTTCCAAAAGTACACCCAAGGCAAAGTAGTGAAAATCAGTCATCAGGTGTCATTTCCTAGAGGCAAAGCCAAGGAAAAACTCCACCTAGATGTCAAGAAAGTGGTGACAGCTTTCAAAAGTGCACCAAGGAATAAAAGAAGAAATCAACAATATCCAAGCACTATTTGAAGATGACAATGCCACTCCAAAGTTTCACCCAAGGCAAACAAGGTGGTAGACTCTTAAGTAAACTCCACATAGTTGAAAGTGAATTAAAAATTCTGCCATGCACCTAAAAAGTGATGAAGAAAGTACACCCATGGATAAAGTGTTCAAATTATTGAAGGTTGGTACAAAAATGTGATGGTAAAGCCAATAAAAATCCCACCAATGTCTTAAATAAGTGACCAAATATTAAGTGTTCACCAAAACAATGAAAGAAAGAGAAATGTAACTTTGGGCACATGTTTTAGGTGCAACTACCACTATAAAGTTCCACTATAAAAGAGTGAAATAGCGTTACAAAAGGCTCCAAGCATGAAAGGAAGAAACTTAAGTTATCAAGACACTCGCTTGAGGTGGCATTGTCCATACGAATTCTTCCCAATGACAATTTAAAGTGGCAAGGCCAGCATGAAAGCACACCTGAGGGAAAAGAGGAATCAAGTGACAACATAGGCACACTTTCATAAAGAAAGAGCCCCTTAATTTCCTCCCAAGCACAAGTTTTGAGTGGCAAAGCCACTAGAAAGTTTCACCTTTCTTTTTCCGTTAGATGAATGCAAAAAAACTGAGTTTGAAAGCAAGAAATAAATGCATGCAGCATCTATATGACATTTATTATTCTTTCAAGACTTCACAAAACAAATTCATAAGTTCACTGCAGTGAATACAAGGTGAATTCAGTTGATTTTGCAGGTTTGTGAAGAAAATTCCAGTGCCATAATGGGAGGATTTTGAGGGTTCCTTCCATTGGTGAAGAGTTCTAAACATTATCAGCCTTTTTTCCTTCATATTCTACTGTTGTTGCATCCAAACTCTCACTTCCAAGTGCCATTCATTGTCTCTAAGAAAGAAAATTTAATCAATATGCTGCCAAGAGTTAAGGTTTCAAGTTTGGAAGGATGGGCTTACCATCAAATCAAGGGTTTCAGCCTCTCTAAACAGCAGATAGGACAGATTTCATGGCAGTTTTACAAGCTCCAAAAGCATGGCAGTTCAGGGTATTTATTGAATCAAATCAATCAACAGATTTTGAAACCATATTGGGCTATAAGATTCACAATGACATGGGATGATTGTGCTATAGTTTTCATTCAAACCCTAAGACACGATCATGTGTTGTTTCAAGTCGTCAAGATTTTCATCATGGTGCCCAAGTAGAAGGCTCAATCAAAATTTTGCTAAGGTTAAATATTCAAATTAAGAGCGTCTGGGTTGGCATAGAAGCATTCATCAAGTTATGATTTTATTTTTTTGACAATTTTTCATTGGCTCTAGGGAAAAATTCTCCAATTTTATAGGATTCAATCAAATTTGCAAGTCAAGTCATTTCGGATTTTTTAAAATCGCTAAGTTAAAGACATCAGATTTCCACAGTCCATACTGATTAGTGTGTGGTTTTTCTAGATTCAACTGTGAGAGATTTGTTTGCATCCAGAAAAAGCATACACTAATCACTTAAGTGCCAAAACTTTCTATTTGTTTGCATCTAGAAGCTATTATCATCAATAGTGGCTATTTTTTGGGGAGATAGGTATGAACCTATCATTAGGTCTTTATTTTATTAAAGTTTTTTAAAATTAGTTTGTTTTAAACTTTAAAGTGTTTTATTTCCTCTTTTCTATAGATAGGGATAGAATTGCTTTAAATGGTGTTTTTTTGGAAATATTTTATTATTATTTTATTTTTAGAAATATTTTATTATAAATAAATGCCTTGAGAACATAAACCATTAATAATTGTTGAGGTCAAACTTATGTTGCAGAAACTATTGTTTAGCATAAGTTATTGTTTTCCATATTTTGTGATTTCAGAAACTTTTCTCTTTGAGCTCTTCCATCCTGATGATGGATCACGGAGTGTGATCTGAAACGTTGATGAAAAAAATTCACACAATCTAATCCAGAAACGTGTGCAACATTAAATTGAATTAATTTTGTTAAACTTTGAATTGGTGTGTGTTATTAAGTATTGGCTTCATATACTACTTCACAATTTATTTTCAGTAGTTGTATGGCATTCATCTGTTTAACCATTTCCTAATAATGTTAATTTACCAATCTCTAATTTAGCCAATAACCAACATCTATCTATGTTATTCCTTCAAATATTTGTTTACAACGAATGCAAATCTTTGCTTCAGCTAGTAGAAAGTTGAGATTATCATTTGTATTTGATAGTGGATCCTCCTTTAAATCTCAAAATCTCACTGAAGGTCTTGACTGTTGGCAGTCTAGTCCTTGCATTGTAATGTCCCTAATCAAGAACCCTAGCAATATATCCAATTTTTCTGTATTTTTCTAATTATGGAAAAATTGAATATAGATGATTAAAATATAAAATTAAACCCTACCCTAATGCTGATTAGTAAATTAAATTTCAAAATTAATGATACATTACAAATCTAGAAGCTATTTATAAAATTGTAGACACTGAAAAATGTCCTAAGTCTGTGAGCGTCATTTTTTTTGGTCGTTATCTTTTGATAATTGAATAATGTTCGATCATATTCCTCTATAAATTAAATAATTTTTAATTATTTAATTGATTCACCTTCTCATTTCTATCCTGATCAATTAAAATTATCTAATTGCGTCGCTAATATATCCCTTTCTCCAATAATTAAATAAATTATTTATTTGATTATTTGTTTTACATCCATAGTCAGATAATAATTATTTGACCTTTATTCTTCTATAATTAAATAATTGATGAAATTATTTAATTATGTGTCATTCCTCCCTTTTGAATAAATAATTAAATAATTTAATTATCCATGTCCTCCTTTAATTAAATTTATGAATTTAATCAAATCTCCTTTTTCATTTCCTCTAAATAAATTATTTGAAATAAATTATTTATTTGCCACTTGTCCCTCTCCTCCATTTTCGAATAAATAATTTAAAACAAATTATTTATGCACCTCTTCTGGTCAAAGATGCCTTCTCACTAATCCCGATCATTGTCTTCATTGATATCATAATCGTCGGGTGTCATAGCCGTCGGCGTCATATCTTTTCCATGCATGGCATATTTTGGTTGCATCAATTCTCAACCGTTGATCTTGGCATCTTTCTAAAAGATCAATCTTGCCCCTTTATTTTGTAACCTCCGTCTTATTTATTCTCATCCGTCGATCTTGGAATCCTTCTAGAGGATTGATCTCGACCGTCCGTTCAAATGGTTGTCTATAAAAGAGACCATTCTCCTCCATTTTCAAGTTAACAGCTATTATCTCCAACTTTTTTTCTTGCTATTTGCAGGTATTTGCACAACTTCAACAACAAATCTAAGGGCAATATTGGCATAAGAAAAAATAGGAGAGACAAGAGAAGGAATCAATTGCAATAGGGAGTGCTTTATTTCATTTGCTTTCATTTTGATTGCTCTCTTTGTTTGTATTCTCTTGTTTGGAAATGGTTTTTAGCTTAGAAGTGTTGGTTGTCACTTTATCTAGGCTAGGAATTCTCTAATCCCATCTTACAAAAATGAATTAAGAAACCCTTGAAATCATAAATGTTAATAGGTCTGATTTATGACAACAATTAATGATGCTAATGATAAATGAACAAAAATATACATTTATAGCAGCAATTAATGGATCTAAAATTGGATGCCAAAATGACAAATTATTCCCTTGAAAGTAACAATAAATTTGGTTGCAGCTATTGATGTTTTCACTTTCAAATCATTGGCAACCTGTACAGCCTACAAAAAAAAACCCTTGAATGCTGTTGTATAGTCTACAATGGGAGGCGCAGGGCTAGAAAAAGTTGTACAGCAGACCTAGCTGCAGCTGAAAACAAGCTGGAAACAGCCCAAAAGCATGCAAAAATGTACAGTGCAAGCATGTGATCTGTTGATTATGTAAGGCATAGCTGGAAGCTAGGTTTATCCTTGTACAACAAAAACTGGACAGCACGAAAGGGCCTAAAAATCTTGTTCCAATGCTTATAGTTATAATAGCACAGTCAAACAAGGTGCAGCTATAGAAGTCCACAAACCCTTGACAATATTGCTAATAAGTCAATTTGCTTGCAAATATAAATTGTTCCAACTGAAATAGGTGCAACACTAAGAGCAAATCCACAATTAAATCCATAATTTTTCATCCTCCAAAATTCACACACCAAGGGTTTTCATCCTTGAATGTTCAAATTTGAATATTGCATTCAACACAATGACAAAAATGGATACTTTGCTTGGAAAGCTTGTTATTCCTTAATTAATTTCACTTTTTTCCTCTAACTGTTCAAAAAGCACTTTTTTAAATAAATAAATACATAGGCCTTATAATATCTCATTAAGACAGCCACTCTATTAATAACATTTAAACTACCCTTTTGAAAAGATGATCGGGCCCAACTTAAATGATATTATTAAATTATTTCACTTATTTTGTCCCATAGCCTACAAGAAATAGAATAGGCTATGGGTTTTCAATTAATTCCTTCATTCCTGAGAAGGGGACATAACAATCCACCCTTCCCAAAATTGTTTGCCTTAAAGCAATTGCAAATCCAAATACTCAAGTATCTTTGCACCTTCCCATATAGCATCTTTTGTGGGCAGATTCTTCCAACGCACTAGGTACTCTATGGTACTCTTGTTCTTCAACTTCTCTCAAATGTCAATGATGGTATAAAGCTTCTATTAGTTTCGAGCTTGTCGAAGATTATCCTTGAGTGCCTTCAAGATGTCTGGGCTATGCTTAACCAAGTCACTACCAATTGGTACTTTGCTATATGAATTAACAAAAGTTAGAGCATCATAAGCATATAGTGTCATAAATAGAGACATACCTATAGACATTTCGTAGGAAGTATTGTAGCAATATTCTCCCACATTTGACCCATGTTGCTTGTTGACCCAAAGTGTAGCTCCTCAAGTACCCTTTCACCCATTTGTTCACTCTCTATTTGTCCTTCAGTTTAAGGATGGTAGCTTGTGCTTGAAGTGAATGCGACACCTATCAATTGAAACACCTAGACAAAATCACTAAGGAATCTACTATCCCTACCACTCACAATGCCTTTAGGTAATCTATGTAACTTAATCACTTATTTGAAAAACAATTTGGCCACTTGAGGAGAAATAATGAAGTGTGCATGATTAGTTAGCTTATTCACAATAGCATGAAATCAATTCTTTTTGTGTAACTTAGGGGGGCATGGTGAGATCCATGATTATACCTTTCCACTTTTGATTTGAGTTAGGCAAGGAATGCAACCAACCTACAATATGCTCCTTTTTTATTTGATGACCAATGACACACAATAAAAGAGAGGATGAACAAACTGTAAATACCGAGCCCGCTTTGAGAAACCTTAAGAAAAGAGGCCAGACTAAAAAGCGACAAGATACAAGGGATGAGGTTGTAATGGTCAAAAGCAAGAACAAAAATAATGTAATCAATGAGGATAATTCCAAAAGAAAATTTGTAAGACTGGCAACTATTAAAATGATGGATTCCTCTAAAAAGCAAAGTAAAAAAGACCCTAAAAAGGACATAAGTATCTAGAGGTGCCTTCAAAGTTTGAGAAAGGAAAAGTTAATGACTTTGAGGATTTTGACCCTACTATAGACACCTAAAGTCTGACCTACCCAACCACACCTCATTTTAGCCTATCTTAAGCCATTAATTAAATAAAAATCTATTATTTATTTAATTATTCCCATCCTTTTCCATCTTTATCCCAATCCTTTAAGTAAATAAATATTTACTATTTATTTAATTATTATCCCTTCATCATGATCCCATTAATTAAATAAATACTTTATTTATTTAATTATTTGTCCTCTATCCTTGTCCATCTAATCATAACCCTTCATCTTGTTCACATGGATCACAATCTAAATTTGTCCTCATGTGACAAATGTCCCCTTCACATGTCTAACTAACTCCTTGTCTAAAATTCATTGAATCTAGACACCTATTCAAAAGTCAAACTATCTTTTCATCTTATCCACTCATTTCATTTAACCTCTTAATCCTAGCCATTGCTATAAGGATTTTTGTCCTTATCTCAATCCTAAACCTAGATCCTATCTATCATGTGACACTTGTCTCATGATTGCATCTTTGATCCAAACCCTAATCCTCCTTCAATCTTAGCCATCCATCATCAATCATTTCTAGCCATTGATTTTGCCTCTCGAAGACTATATCTAGAGGCTTTTATCCTTCATTCTCATCCAATCTTGAGCTATCATACCTACATGCTATCAAAATCTCTATTGAATCAAACTTATCATTATCACTATCAAATCATATCAAGGTTATGCTAGAACATTGAGCAATCCACATATCAATATCAAAGATTAAATCAAATGGAATAAGGGTGCACTTCATTTCCACTCATCAAGGAGAGAAGCAAATATTCTAGGTGAAGGTAATGTGCTATGGGGACATTGATTCTTCAGGAAACAATTCTAATTCTACTAAAGAAGATTTTCAAGAGGAAAGCCTTGAGGAAGGCTCTATTTCACTCGTCTTGGAATCATATCCTCTCTCTATGTCTTTTCAAGTTGATGATAGTGAGCACAAAAAAGAGAACTAGGAGCATAGTTAGTAGCAGAATGAAGACCTTCACACTCAAAGGGAAAGGGGATACAAAAACAAAGAAAAAACGGTTAGTAGTAATGAGGAAAAATGGAAAAGTTGGACAAGGTTATGCAGTTGAAGGGCACTGTGTCAAGGATTGTTAATATGTCAAAGGAAATGATGTATTGCTCGACCATTGGCATGGCTATCCTATAGGGAGAAATCAAAAAAGGAAAGAAATGGCTAAAGGAAAAGAAAGATTAACAAAAAAGAAGCTGAAAAGTATCAAGGCAGCCAAGGAGGGCAAAGATGAGGCAGATCTTGAAGAATGGAATAAAAGGCTTAACCTTCTCTCAAATGAATGGAGTGCTTTACTAAGCCTCCAAAACCTAAAGACTGCCTAAGCGGTTGCTTTCTTGCTTCTTTTTTACTTTGGGTAGGCTTTTAGTTTGTCTTGCTATCTATTTGCTGACGTGGTGCAATGTTATGTTGTTGTCTCTTGATCTTTTGGACTTTGCCTTTTCTATGTTTAATTTGACTCTGTTGTAAGGGCTTGGGACCCTTTTTCCAACGTAATATATCAAAAACAAAGAAGACCTAATTAATGATAATAAATAACCAAAAGCAATACAAATGTTGAGTTTTGTATGGGTACCAACAATAAGCCTTGTGCACTTGCCCAAGAACTAAAAGATATGTAGTTAGTTCTTTTGTAATGTGTGTTTGATACCCGAGAGTTAAATTGTACATTTTCCAAAAATTTATAATTTCTTAGGCTCTAGGGTTTTTGTTTTATTTCCTATTATAGGGAGTTCCCCTTCTAATTCAAAGAGAGGTTTATCCTCGCACACTATTCAATTTTGTTGTACTAAAAGGTACAAAAATGCTAACAATTATCATATGCTTGTCACACAATTTTGTTTAGGACACTTATTCAAAATTATTACATTTTACATGGTGATATCTTTACTTTTCTCCTCTCCTCCAATTCCTTGCATCCTTCATATGCAACCAATTGGACAAAGGGCATATACTATAGAAAACATTCCTTCATCTTTTATAAATGCAATGACAGGCTTCCTGCTTTCTAAAGGCTACATGCCATTTCAGTTTCATGGTTATGGTTACAATGACTCTCCAAGGGTTTTACATTGTACACTCACAGTTGCAATGGCCCGAGGGATTCTCTACATCAAGTTTGTTTGGTTATAACGACTTGTTGCAAGTCCTACATCATCTATTGATAGTTAGAACATGGCTGCAATGGTCCATCCAATGATCTTACACCTCCTCCTTTGCTGATTATGGTGATTGGCTTCAAGACAACTATTCATGCCTTGACACTACCAATCATGCTATCCTGGCTTCATTTACATTTGCCTTTTGCACTTACCTTAAGATTGTTGACATTTTTAAGCATTTACGTTACAAATTCTTGACAAATGCTACTCATTAGGTTCTTTTTTAATTTTTTGTAGGTTTTAAGATGGTGAGCTCATTCCAAGGAGAATGTACCAAAGAGATCTATATATGTATCCTTTTATGAGTGACTAAATTATTTGACTTTCATGTTGATTGTTTCTTTTATTTTGACATGCACCTTCAAAGTAGTTCACATGCAAGTTGAAGTGAAGGCAAAAAGTAATGGTGAAAATTGCATACCTTGCACTTTTCCCCTCCATTTTGGACTCACTTTGACCAAGTGATCCTTTATGCAATGACAAGCATAAAGGTGGAGTGTTTCTATAGTAAAAGTTGGCATATTCCTAAACCTACCCTAATTCTGCCTACATGCATCCCCAATTACCAATTCCCATTCTTAGTTTACCCATTCCCCTACTTGGATCAATTCCACAACATGAAACCAACCCCTAGCCTTTTTAAAATTCAAAATTCAACTTGGATCCATGTCATCCCCCTCTAACTAGTCATAATATGCTTAATTGAAGCATGAAACATTTCAAATTGTATTCTAGGGTATTGTATAAAAAGACAAACCTTAATTCATTTTAAAACATCTAAGATCCAAAATCTAGAGCTCTCACACATACTTGCATCATTATTTAAAGAGCATATCTAAGCATTCATTATTGCATTAGCATCTACATACTTAGCAACAAATAGGCATATTGCATGGTTGCTTGTTGATCTGTAAACAGTGAGCTTAAACCTCAATCTACTATTAGCAAATGGATACTTTATGCAAAGAATTCCAACAAACCCTTAAACTTGAATGTCACACACACAATTACATATACAAATCAAGAGCATACAAAGATCTTCACACATGTATATACTGAAATAATAATAAGAACATACAAACTTGATCACATACAATTTTCCCTAGAGAAAACCCAACATAGGGTGTAAATCTCCAGCTCTACAGAGCAAATGCCCTCAATTCCACCAACAAAAGATTAGTATAAATGTTTAAAAATGCCAATATGACATCCATGGGCTCACACAATGTTTTTCCAACTCCTAATACGCCTACAACCTATGTCACAGCATTCGCCGAATATTTGGCATTAAATTCAAAATTCGTCGAATTTCTAAAACCCAATGAAATGCGTTCAAATTCGTCCAAATTTGTAACGCTTAAAATTTATTAAAAAATAATTTCAAAAAGCGTTTTCGTTTAAGGGTTTTCACGAGATTTTTTGATAAATATGCAGCCTCGACAAGCAAAATCACATCTCTGATTTTTGGCGAAGTATCTTTCTGATTTTCAGCGAAGCTTTCAAACGTTTCCACAGGCACAGGTGTTTGAGAAGGTCTTCAAGGTCGACGGAAGCCGAAGGCACCTATTCTCGAAGCTCGCGTTTCATTCTCAAGCCCGCGTCCAAGCTCCAAGCCCGCGTTTCACTGCAAAACCAGTCGTCTTCTTCAGAATTCTGCTAGCTTTCCAACAAATCGTCAAGCAAATTCGCCAGATTCATCAAACACTGGCCAACGAAGGCAAAGGCAGAAGGTGTTGAAAGCAAGAGTCATCCAAAATGGCAGTCTATTAAGGGAACTGCACCCTTGTAGGCCAAGCGTACCCATGAAAGAAAGCTCTCAGATGTCAATTTTTGGATTGATGATCTCCAGACAATCTTCCCGGATTCAGCCCAACTTCACAACGAATCTGTTCGCCAACTCAAAGGACATATCAAACGGCAATGGTTGTTGATCAAACGAGCATGTGAAACAGAGGATAAATTGATGAACATCAAAGCAACTGCACCCCTGCAGGCCAAGGGTGCCCAACATTTTGAGCAACCAGTTGTGATTTTTAGCAATTGTCTCCTCCAAGTCATCTTCTCAGCATCCTTTTAGCTTCGTGATGAATCCAATTGCCAGTCCACAGGACCTGCCAAATGCTCATAAATGAAGATCAAGCGAGAAACACTGAAAGTGAAAGCAAGTTGAAGAATGTGAAAATTTGGCTAAGTATAGAGAAAAATGCACCCTTCTGGGAAAAGGCGCCCAACTTTTTGGAGCACCAGATGCAGCTTTCGTGACTCCCGAGAAGACCTCTTCAGAGTTGATTAGTCTCCGCAATGAGATTGTCAAGATATACATTGGAGCAATCAAACTCCCGATGATGAAGACCAAACTGGAGCATTTCATGAAGGGTTACAAGGTGAAAATTATGCCTCAAAAGCACAAAAGCACCCCTACAAGCCAAGGGCGCCTAAAAATTTGAACCCCCTAAATCAGCTTTCTAAGCTTGCATAACTAGTCATCTATTCCAGAATGTTTTCAGCTTCATAATGGATTGAACATCCCAATCACGAGATTCGTCAGTCATCAGCAACTGTTGATTGAAGCACAGGAGGTCAAATTGAAGAAATTGAAAAGAATCCAAGAAATCGGTTAAGTCTGGCAAGAAAAGGCACCCTTTAGAAAAAGGCACCCAAGGATTCAAGCCATCAGAACCAGTTTCTAAGGTTTTCAGCTCCCAGTAACATCTCTTCAGAGTTGATCCAACTCCACAGTGAAATTGTCAGCCAAACCTCGGGATCAATCAAGGATCAAACAAGGTTGTTTATCAAGCAGAAGTTGAAAATCTTCAACACTGGCAAGGTGGCGTCCAAAGTCAAACTACCAATTGCAGATTTTGAAGACTTTCTCAAGCCTAGGCGTCCCAAAATTGGTGAAGAGTCTTTCGGTTAACTCCCAATCATGTAAATTGACTCCTCAATCAGAATTTTAGACATCCTAATGGATGCTTCCAACTCAAATGCCATATACCAAGCATCTAGGCGTCACAATTCATTATTTCTTTGCAAGTTGAAGAGCTAAAACAAAAATATTTTCTCTCCAACACCATTTGAAGGATCTAACAAAAGCCATTTTCAGTGTTCTTCATATTTCCAAGTTCAGGTTGCATAGAAGGATGTTTTTCACAAGATTTCATCTCTAGGCGTCATTTTCCAAGGCAACAATTTATAACTTCTAGCTTCTCCCCACCCATTTCTTCTATTCTTGTCTTAGCTTTTCTTGCATGTCCAAGTAAACAACATTTTTTCACAAATTTGGCCTTCTGAGTCTGTTTAGCAGAGCATTGGCCATAAAACCCACGTGCCAGAATTTCCGAAAAAGTTGCCCTATTGCTTCCAGTTTTTAGGGTTTCTGCAAAAAGTCACTTTTTTTAGAAACTGACAAATTGGGTTTGATCAGCTCACAAGCACCTACAATACCTATGTGCTAGAATTTTCCGGGAAAAAATAGCTTTTAAAGCTTCTGCCCAGAGGGGTTGTTGCATGTCAAAGAAAAAGTCACTTTTTTCGAAAATCTGACGTTTTGGGTTTGTTCAAAAAGATACTCTCAACAAAACCCATGTCTCGGAATTTTTTGTAAAAATTGCCCCTCGAGGAAGCTATTTTTAGCTGCTGCAGAAAAAGTTGTTCAAATAGTGTCGTGTACCCAATCATTCTTCCGAATTTTCAGTATGCAATTCTCTTAGGTTGAATACAAGACCAAATCGGTCTTGCTACATGATTTCCTAAAGACAGCTGACACCAATTTACATTGAGCACACCCAGAAGTTGACAATTTGATAGGCATAGACACTCAAAGTCCACAAATTCCATATGGTTTCATGCCTTGTATATCTGATAGCCTTTCAAGGCCAGTTTAGAGGGTTGAATACTGTTGGAACTCTGGGTGCGCAACGAGTTCATGAGCATTTCTCACAGCTAGAGCGTTCGCAGTCAAACTTCGTGGTTTCATCATGAAACATTCTTCCATTGAGAAAAATCAAGAAAAGCGTCAGAAGCGTAAAGCTGCAGAAGAAACAGAGGT
Organism: Sequoiadendron giganteum; assembly: GCA_007115665.2. NCBI lineage: Eukaryota > Viridiplantae > Streptophyta > Pinopsida > Cupressales > Cupressaceae > Sequoiadendron > Sequoiadendron giganteum. The sequence goes on along the minus strand of CM021104.1, from coordinate 389,755,494 downwards.
CATCACTCCAGTTATAGAGCCACCAAAGTTACCAGTCAATGATCTGCCAATTTAAGTGTGCAGATATTTCCAGGATTGCTCAAGTTGCTGACAAGCAGTGAACTGACAGTTGAGGCATGTGACGATCTCCGGACACAGAGACAGTTAACAGCTGGTTCGAGGAGTTAATTACTCAAATTGCTGAAGTGTGAACTGCTAGTTAGGACGTCCTACCTTTCCAAAGATAGCATTTAAGACAAGCAGTTAACTTGATGCCTTTTCCAAGTTAACTCGCTGTCCCACCTTTTATGCATGTCTATTTTTGGAGACACCTTTGTACAGTAGAGTTCTTTTTAGTTTAGAATCAGTTAACTGAAGTAGTCTTTCCAGTTAACTATTAGGTTAACTTTGTTTAGACATACGAATAAATCTTGCAGATTGGCAAGAATTGTTTGTTAACTCAAGGAGACTTTAGGGTTACCTACTCCTTTGAGTGCCTATAAATAAGAGCAACTTTGCTCTTGTAATTTAATTTTACTTCACAGTAACAAAACGCTGAGCTCGAGAGCCTTCGACTTTGTTACTTAGTATATGTTCTTGAACCATACTTGTGATAACAAAAGGCTGAGTTGTTTGCTTGCTTTCTTGTTGTTCGTGTACTTGTGTTCAATCTTTGTTCAAGTGTATTTGGTTGATCGTATCTTGTATGATTGTCCTCTTTTATACCATTCACTGTCCCAAAAGTGTAATCTTTGATCGAGTTTGAGAAAATAAATCAAAAGAGCAATGAGCCTTTGATCCAAAGTTTCAAGGTCTTTCAATCTATGATGTTTCTTATAAGCTTTATTTCAGCCTACTCCTCGAAAAGAGCACCTCGCCTTCAAGGGAATCCTGAGATCTAGCTTATCGTTTGATGTTGTTTCTAATAACCTTCACTTTAGCCTACACCTCGAAAAGAGCAATGAGCCTTCGGACGATTTCTGAGAACAAGTTTGTTTAAGTTAGCCAAATCACTCCAGTTACTTCTAAATCCTCTCGCTTTGAATTTACATGAGGAGATAGAAGCATTTCAAGTTTTAGCCTAGTTGTATTTGAGATCTACAAAACCAGAGAAAACCTCGGCTGCAATGCATGGTGTTTTATAACCTTGTGCTCTACAGCTGAGTAAAAAGATGGGAACTTACTTTACTTTACTTTTTACGCATCAACAGCAAAAGAGGGAGCTTCCCCTCCTAATTTGAAGAGCAGTTTATCTGTGCATAGCTATCCGTTTCCAATACGCACTCCACAAGTGCGAATTGAAACACCAACAAGTCAACAAGGGATTGGGCAGGGGGTCCTTCAAATCACAGGTGAACAAGATCACAATTTCAGGATGCTCCACATATCTTCCTTGCCACAACTTTTGATCCACAGTCCTTTTGGGAAGCTTCTTGTGTCCCCGAGTGGGATGCAGCGATGCAGGAAGAGTTCAGTTCCTTGGAGAGGAACTACACTTGGGATCTTGTCCCATTTCCTAAGGGAAGAAAACTTGTTCAATGCAAGTGGATCTATCAAACAAAATTTGCAGCAGATGGGTCAATTGACAAGCATAAGGCATGCTTGGTTGCCAAAGGATTCTCCCAAGTTCTAGGGATTGACTACTCTGAAAGTTTTGCACCAGTCACCAAAATGAATTCCATCTGACTTGTCCTTGCTATCGCTGCAGCACATAGATGGGAAGTTCATCAAATGGATGTGAAGAGTGCTTTTCTTCACGGTGATCTTTAGGAGGAGATATATATGGAGCAGCCACAGGAGTTCATTCAAGATCCTTCACTTGTGTGTCATCTTCGAAAGTCTTTCTATGGTCTGAAATAGGCTCCTCGGGATTGGTATGCCAAGATGGACTCCTTCTAAAAGTAGGATTCACTCGATGCCATTTTGATCCTAATGTCAAAATTTTGCAGCAGGATGATACACACACCTTCCCGGTTCTCTACATTGATGACTTTTGATCACAGGAAATCATTCATGCACCATTCGAGCAGTTAAAACCGCCCTACATGATCAGTTTTTGATGTCAATCTTGGGCTTATTGCACTACTTTTTGGGGGTTGAGATCATTCAGTCTTCTTCAAGTATCACTCTAGCACAACCTAAGTACGCACTTGATATGCTCCACAGGTTTCACATGGCTGATTGTAAGCCTGCACCAACTCCATTCTTGTTAGGAGTCAAACTTGAGGCTAAGCGTTCTTCACCCTTGGTGGATGACACTTTGTATCGACAACATGTTGTTAGTCTCACCTATCTAACTCATACAAGGCCCAACATTTCATATGTTGTAGGCATGGTCTCTCAATTCATGCAAGAGCCACATTAGTTGAACTAGAAAGCAGCTAAGCGGATTCTTCACTACGTCAAGGGTACTCACAATTATGGGATTAATTATGCATTTTGACTTGGTGGGACACACAAATTCAGATTGGGCAAGCGATTCTTAGGATCAAAAGTCTACTATAAGGTATTGCTTCTCCCTTGGTTTTGGTCCAATTTGTTGGTCGAGCAAGAAGCAATCTACTATTTCTCTTTCATCTGCAAAGGTTGTGTATTGAGGAGCGATTAATGCTACTATTGAGGTCATCTGGCTTCAGAACATTCTCACTGAGTTTGGTATTCCCTTTCAAAAGCCCACAGTCATCTTTTGTGACAACTAGAGTGTGATTCAGATCTCTCACAACTCGGTCCACCATCAGTGGACTAAGCACATTGAGATCCACATGCACTACATTCGGGAGTTGATTCATTCAGAGATCATTGATCTCAAGTGATGTCCGATATCAAATCAAATTGGAGACATCTTCACCAAACCCTTCACTGAGAACAAGTTCCTTCATTTGCAAGCTTTGCTTGGAGTGTGGTTGGTGTCCTCTTTGGGGTGGCTACTTAGTCCTCTTCTTCTCTCTCTATTCTGGGGGGTGTTCTCTCTTTATTTGTGATGGGGGGACTTCTTGTTCTTTGGGGGGAATTTGATATGTACATGGGTAGCTAACATGGCCTCATTTGTTGAGACCCATCATCTTTTACACCCTCCTAAGCTATGCCTAAGGGGAGGTGTTAGTGTAGGTTTTTATTTTCCTAGTGGGATATTAATTGTGCCTTAGTTATAGGTTTTTCCCACACATTTATTAAGCTTACTTAGGATAATGAAGTGAGTTTCTCATTTAATAACTAGGAGATAGAGTGATGAGTTGTCTCCACCCTTAAAGGGTGGATTATTTACTTTTTCATCACTTTATTTAATGTCGGTGGTTATTGGTGGTCAATTCTCATTGGTTGATTTGCCACCTCCATCCTCTCTTTAGTTCTATATAAACTCACTACCTAGCTTGTATTTTTCATCTTGGAAGCTCTTAATGCAATTTTGTCATCCTAACATTGCATAATCTCTCAGAGTTCTAGTATGCATTATTTATGTTTTTCCAGTTTATGTAACTTTGATTTTCTCTTAAAAAGTTCCTTGAGTTATTCAATCTATTTCAAATTTCTAACATTATTTACAAGCCATTGAATTAGTCTACCCAGAGGTTAGAATGAGGGGAAGATAATCTTTGCTTCTCCTCAATAGTATTTATAAATACTTACAATCAATTTATTTCATGTTCGTATATTTAGAAGATGGAAAACCATTTTTCAAATCACCGAACCTAGTAGCATGATTTCACACATAGAAGGTCGAGTTTTCATCACACAATCAACCTAGATAGATTCCATCTCCCAATTTCAAAACTTCAGAAAAAAGAGTTTAGTCTCGTCTATCAAAGCATCACAAATATCTGATATCAAAGCATCATTTTGGATCACAAAGCTACAATTTACAATCCAACACCATCAAACCACACATAAATCCAAGTAATCCTAATCCATCTTTGTCATTTTGAAAAGTGTGCTTGTCTATTTTCAATTTACTGTCTCGGTTCATAGAGTCCTAGGGTAGATCTAACTATTGTTTAATTTATTTATTTACCTTTGGACCTCATTAAAAGAAGCCTTTATTTTCCTTTTAAGCAATATACACAACGCAATACAAAAGCTCAAGAAGTAATTTGAAATTTCTATGTTTTCTCTCTTTAATTTTTTTTAGAATGGCATAATACAAATAAGGGGATACATCAATATATCATAATTTAGATTCTACCCCTAAAATTTTAACAATAAATAGCACCCTACATCTATGTAAGCCTTATAGATGATATTAACTTAAATTATTAAAAATATAAAAATTATAGTATCTTCAATTTCACAAACCATGAATCCCATTTTGCCTCTGCACAGAAGTGTTGCAAATGGTCAGCACTGAAAACATCAGAAAAGAAATCTTAATACAATTGCATGGTAAATTCAACAAAGAAGGAATAGTCAAAGGAAGAGCACTTACAGATAGTTTAATAACATCAGCATCTGTCGCAAGGACTACTTCACCCTCAATTACAAATAGAAACCTGATAACAGTAGTGTGTAATAACTAATTACCAAACTATTGTTTGATAAAAGAGATGCAGATTTTAATATTTTCTCAAACTGTGGGCACAGCGAGTTAGAGCTTCCAAAAACATTCAACACACAACAGGAAGAGGAAAGCAATGAAACGATTGGGGAAGAAAAGAATTTAAAAGGGTTTAAACTCAAGTATAATAGGGAAATAGACAAAGGTGAACCGTGAAATACTCCAGAAGGTGAAGGGAAGGACCTAAAAAGAAGACAGTGACAATACTGAAAAGGTTATGAGCGGCCTGCCACAATTAGATGAGAGAAATCAAATCAAGAAGAAAGTGGCTTGCATGCCTAAAGCTTCCAGCCATTTCTGGCATCCAGAAATAACCCCAGCTGTTGAAATGCTATCCTAACTGGCCCACACCCTTTCCAGTCATCTTTTATATTTACATTTAGACAAATGAAATTTAGAATCACCAATCAAGAGCATTTCTCAAAAAATAGAGCTCACCAATCAAGATCATTTCTCAAAAAATGGAGCCCTGAACTTTACCTTTCAATATCTTGCTGAGGAAGGGCCGATGTTGCATTCTCTGTTGAAAAAGAATGAAGTGAGAGCTCTCTTTATACATCAAAATAGAACATGAACAAAGAAAGAGCTTCCATAGTCATTAGAAGGATTGCAAACCTGCCTAAGAAGATAACCAAAAAATATTTGATAGAAGTGGGATAAGAAAGAACAAATAATTAGGTCCAACCCATTCCAACAGAAAAAATGCAGGATAACTTGATTCCAAGCATATGCATATAAACAAATGTACTCAGGTCAGGAAAACAATGCTGGCAGTTTGCAGACACACTAGTTCAGGCGCAATTTTTTCAAATTCAGTACCATCAAAATAGTAAATTATAGCTATATAATAATATTGAATTTACATAAAACTATTTTAAAACATTTAAGAAAGATAAAACATTGACACCATCTTGACTGTGGATGCCCTATTTTTTTAATATGGATTAAAGGTGATCTGCTGTATCTGTGGAACCTAGTTTTGTACTCTATGCATAAGATAAATATTGGGAGCATCCTGAATTGAAGGATGAATTATTTCCTCACCTTCCATATGTGCAAGGTACATGACAAAATGAGAGCCCATAGCTGGAGTAATCAGATATGCTCCAGAAGTATTAATCCTGTAGGATCATGGAAAACATAAACAATGAGGCAATATTAACATATTCAACCCCAGTGGAGCTTAACCAGTTGCACTATTATAAAATTATGAGTACCAGTCAGGGAGGGCACTGAAAACTTGGCTCTCAGGTGTGATTAGAGCATAATTCCTCTCATACACACTTCGTGTAAAACCAGGTAAATCTGCAAAAAAACAAGAATGAGGAACTTTCTCCTGCATAGTATAGACTTTGTTTTTTAACATATAAATACTATTTGAAACTTTGAAGTGTGTGGACCAAAACAAGTTCTGTAAATGTAACGAAAGGTCACATCTACCAATGTACATTTTAACTAACTCACACAAGTCGCAATTCACACAAGATAATTCATGCAGCCTGTTATAATGAATTCTTATTAGAAGGAATAAATGACATTGAATTCTGTCCTAAATCCACCTCAGCAACACAATTTTGCAAAAGAAAAGAAGAATGAGATGATAAAATAAAAAGCTCAACTTTTATTTGTTAGCCTTCCCAGTACAGACAACCATTCTGAATGGGTAAACCAAAGTATTTGAAATGAATAAATAACATAAAAGCATAAACAGTTAACATGCACAAAAACGCACACAAACTCTTTGTCAATCTGCAGGCTAGATTTTAAAGCTGCTTCCTGAAATTCTCTAACAATCTGCATATCACAGATTATTTGCATGCTTAGGGCATGTCCTTTGTGCTTATTTAATACTAATTTTTAAACTTCCTATGTTCTGGTCAAATAACAGACTCTAAATCCATCATGATCCATGCCCCGTTGTTATTTCCAATCAAGGTTCATTTTGCATTTATGCTTGTGGTTGCTTTATCTTGATTCTTTCTCAGCCTCGAATTAAACCTGCTAACTTGTGCTTAGTAGCAATTATTTCTGAATAAATATGTATATAAGGTAACCTGCTTACTTGCCTAACCAACTTATATAAGGTTATAACAAAACCAATGTGAAATAATGGGGACTACAAACAATGTAGGGAATGGAGCAATTGGCATCAATTCAACTTTTCAAAAGAAACTTGATGGAATCCTAAGACAACCCTTTGCAACACAAAATGGAATAATTCAATGAATTTACTTAAAAAGTTGATATAATGGCTTAGCTTACACAAGGTTCAAGATTGGTGGTTAATAGTGGCTCTAACTAGGGATAGCATGCCCTTTAAGTATGCAAAGAATCTAGACTTCCTAGGACTTGACACAATCAGTGTGATCCATTTGGCAAATAGAATCAACTCAGAGAGGAGTAAAAATGATAACCAAAACCAACTAAACCTAAAACAACAAACAGAAGGGAAAACAAAGGAAAACCACTAAAAACTGAAAGCTGGATATGAGGATGAGAAACTTCACACAAAACTATTTACTAGTGCCATGAAATAGGAACCCCTTCTCTTCAACTTTGAAGTTGAGTCCCAAAACATTTGTTGCTTTATGTCACACAAATAGAGCAGATTGAAAACGTTATCTACCTTTGATCCAAAGAAAAGCTTAGTAAAGATGAAAATCAAATCACGTTCTTGCATATCTCATGGTTTACAATTGCTTGAAGTTGGTGTCACCTTATCACCTTCAAAATCAAATGCTTTGAATTCAACTTCATTCAGCTCCTCAAGAAAATCTGGGACGAAGTTAAAGCTCCAAGATTTAATGTTGAATTTGGCTTGTTTCTAAAATCACACTAGATGCCACCCTTGTAAATTCTTCATAGTAGAGGAAGCAAATAGAGAAAGATGTTGATGTTGCTTGGAAACAAGGATTCATGTCTTCTTCAAGTACCTATTGTTGCTTCAAATCAACATAGCCCTTTAGAACACATGTATGACTAGAAAATAGTGGGTGCAAGGGAAGCTCTCACTAGAAGGAAAACGCTGACAGCTTGTGCTCATAGACAACCGTAGGTAAAAATTATTGATGGCTCCAACTGCACCTTCAAACACTGCTCAATTTCTTTTTCATCCAGCTTAGCTACAAATTTTTTTGGCATGTAAAAATGAATGAGAATGAAAGAGGAGGCTTCTTTCACTCATTTAAGGCTAAGTGTGGTGTGGAGCCCAAATAAACATTAAAATTATTTTTGATTAATTTCGAGCTAAAAATTTAAGTGTTTTGCCTTGAGGATGGTTGATCATCCCCTTGGAGTCCCCACGTTTCTAGGATGGCTAGGGAAAAAAAATTTGGGATAGCAAGGGGACATTTCAAGGCATCCTTGCATCCCTAGAATGTCCCCAATATAGGTATAGGGCAAAAAAACATAGCTGAGCATTCTAAGGTGTTGGATTCAAATGTGGCATTCTAAAGCTAAAAAAAGTCATCAGGATGGTCCAAAGAAATTTGAGGGATTTGATCTCAATTTGTGCAATCAATTGATGTCTCCCCTTACAATTGATTGGGTTCAAGTTAAATCTTAGAAGAAGAACCAAGTAGAAAAATGCCTCCTCTATTCATGACTCTCAAATCCTCTATAAGAATAGAATGAAGAAATCTCTTTTATGTTAAGAAACAGGAGAATGGTTAGTTTATTTGTTTTTCTCTATCTTCAAATGGTAGTTAGGGTTTTCCAATTCATAGGTCTCAACAGACACTTAAAATGTGTTGGTTAGTTGCTTAGAAAGTTCAATACAAAGGGAGAGGGCCTCTCAAGTCCCTCATTTATGGGTCAAAAATAAAATACTAGAAGTTAAATAAATTTCAAAATATTAAAAATTTAAATAAATTTTAAAATACTAAAAGTTTAATAAATTTAGCATTAAAATTTAAATAAATTTTAAAACATAAAAGCTAAATGTAAAATGGTAAAACAAATATCTAATTATTTATAAGCTAAAAAAAATATTTGAAAAGGCCTTGCAAACAATTATAATTGTAATCTTAACTGTATTCTATTAGTAACATTAAATGGATTGTAATGAAATTATTTGCACAAGAGAAGAATATAATAGACAATATTATGTAAATATGTCATAATAATAAGCACTTTTCAGGGGGCAATCCCCAAAAGTAAGCTAGTTCACGAGGGCTACCTCCAATAGTCTTCAATAAGAATAGAAAACGCAATACAATGATAATAAACTAACTACTGCCTCCCATATATACCATACTGTAAGATATGGCTATGGAGATAGCCACCCAAGATCTCGAGGCCTAAAGGAAAGCACAATGAAAAGAGAAGATCAATATGACAAGAATAAAACGTATTCCTATCAATAAATACAAATATACAATGATAATTCAATATATATGAGATTACAAAGGAGACCCTGTAATGTCCCCAATTTTTATTGAGTTAGCATATAATTAAATAATTAACTTTTAACTTGTCGAAAAAGATTAAATTAAAAAGACAACTTAAATTAATTATTTTAATGGTGCAAAAGTAACTTAAGTTCTAGAAAAGTTAAAGTGAATTAATTAAGTTACTTTTTGGGTGAATTATTAAAAAGATTAAATTTGAAATGGCAAAGTGGAGAATTCAAGAAGGCGGTGAGCAGTTACGGAGAGGGGAAGAATAATGAGTTTTCAAGAGTCTTTTTACGGGTATGCTGGTTTTGGTTTTGGAGATCAAGTTATTGCGGGTTGAACTAAGTTCAACAAGTCTTTTAGAGGACGAAAACCCTCTAAAAGAAGATCAGCTCCGGTGGTGAGATTATACAACCTGGCTGGTCGCAAGAGAAATCTTTCAAGTTTCTCATTTGGATTCAACGATGGTGTTTTTGAGAAATTTGTGAAGTCTCTTACAAAGACAAATTTCAAAGAATTACACTTTATGGAGTATTGGTGGAAACAAATTAAGCCTCCAGATGCGGGTATATATGATGAAGTCAGGTGTTAAGTCTGAAGAGGGATTATAATCTGGAATGTTGGGTGTTATAGTTGAGCGTTGTGGGAAGTTGAGATTTCTTTATATCAAAAATCTGTGTCTTTAAAAAAAATATCAGAAAATAATCTTGACTGCCACCTCTCCATTGAGTAGGCGTTGCCCAGCTTTTAGAGTTTTTAATCTTTCATTTGGAGTCGTCGCTATTCATCTTCTTGTCGAATATTGCATAAGGTGGGAAGTTAACAATAATGTGTGCCGACTTAATGTAATCGCCTCCTAAGTAATTCTTTATATATATATGATTGCGGACCAAATCTAACATGGCCTTTGGGAGTTGAGAATTTTAATGATCATTGTCAACCGCATAGTAGATTTGAGAGGCAGGTTGGTAGTTAGACGACAAGGAGTTATTGGCTTCTTTGATACAAGAAATTTAAGGAGGATATTATTCTCAGATTTCATTCAAAGAAGAATTAATGAAAGACGTGAGCTTATGAAGGCAAGTCGTGGAAAATTTACAACTCTTGATGGCATTTTGTCCCTTGTAAGACATTCAATGTTAATGTTGGTGACTTGATACTGGCTATTTTCTCCTCCATCGTGCATAGCAAACAAAATATTAGTGGAACAATTGAGTGTTTCATGACGCCAATCTGAGGTGCCAGGTCAAGAATAGTGATATTATCTTGAAAACCGCCGCCTCTACATATAATCTAAACTTGCTAGCCTGGTCATTTCACATTGAATCAACATGTTAATGTTGGAATTACTTTTGGTTGGCAAGACGAAATTAATATAATGAAGGTTTGACAGTATTGAAATTTCCATTGAAGCTTTGAGTATTCTTTCCAACCATGATTCATGTTGAAGCTTCATGGGAAGAGATGAAAGAGTCGCCCTTCTCTTGAAAGGGCACGGAATCACTTAAAGGGGGTCGATATTATGAAAGAGAAGTATTATATTAAAAAATATTGAAGTCAATAGACCCAGCTTCTTCACCGCAACTCTTATTAGCCAATTTAACTTCCTTTGGAGTCGCAGTTGTAAATTAAGGGCTGTCGTACCTTGTAAATTGACAGGAGTGACATGGAAACATTTCGAAGTCGGGAGCTTTGTGTTAGCCAATATTCATCAGAACCACAATGAGAAAGTAATTTGGGAGTCAAGCCTCATAAGGAAGGGCCACATAAAGACTTTCGTAAAGGAAGGAATGTGATAAAGAGTAGACTCCAAGGATGTTCGGACTATGGGGAGTTCATCGTACAAGGAACACAAGTGCATTTCTCATCCAAGTTGGCCAATATAGTAATTATTACAGCATATAATGGTTCCTGAAATTTAACATTGTAGCAGATTACTGAGTTGGAAAATTGTAACAGATTGAAAATATCATATATAATATATATTGATATTGTGAATCATTTTTATAAGGCTTATTGTTTGAATGTTATATTATGCGGAATACATATTTTTTAATCTGTGTACAAATTTTAATCTTTCCTGTGTAAGCAAGCTGGAAACACATTTAGAACAATAGCAGGTTAAATGTTTGACAAAATGTCCATTCACATACAATGGTGAAATCCAAAAAATTTACATATAAATCTTGGATGGGATAGTATAGACCCCTTGGTTATATAGCCAGGGTGAGACATGAGATATCATTAGATTATGACAAGTTTCTTAATTTTATGATATGAGACAACTAATATTAAATGACCTAAGACACAAGAAGCAAATGACATAAGATAAGATAAGATCTAATGCCAACTAAGACTTCTACAAAGATTCCTAGGACCTAAGTAAACTTAACATGTGAATAGGACCTACTAGGTGAACTAGGTAGGTAAAATACCTTATTCACACCAACACATACTAATGCCATGGATACCACTCAGCCATAGCCAATTCACTAGATCCTTGCCATCAAACTTGCACATATCCATCTTTGACATGAAGTTCCTAGAGCTGGCCATAGCAGCATTTGGGTGATAGTCTTACTTTAGATCTGAGCCAAACCCAAAAGCATCATATCCCTTAGAAGACACACTTTCTTCCCAAGTCTTATGGTGTGAATCTGTTTGCTAGAAATCTCTAAGACCTTGGAGAGAAGCTATTCATTTGAACATTGCCTTAATTTCTTACTAACCTCTTCATCTACTATGCCATGTTTGACAAGATTTCCTCATATATCTCGATGGTTACTTCCTTTATAGTATCTTTAATGTGTATGGGGTCCACTTTGATGCCAAGCCAACTAATCCTTGCAATAATGGCAATTATCCAATGTGTCAGAAGTTAGGAGTTGAGAAATAGTATAGGATCTATGATCTGCAAACCGCTGCAAATGCAAGATATCATGTTTTAGATAAAGCTACATCTATGAATTGAGGTCACCAACATTGAAATTGCCTATATTTTTTTTTCCTCTTCAAAAAAAAAACACTCTCAAAGAACTCATTTTTTAAATTACCTTTTTTAATGTGCAAGGATATATGGGTACGCCCATAGCACCACCTAGGCGACATATTTGTGGACTCAAGTATGTCTTAGGTATGCAACAATCACACCCAAGATGTCTAAGTCACGCCCAAGGTGGACCCCAAGGGAACTCAAACCCATTCAGGCCAGGATGGGCGAATGCAGCAACTCAACTTTCAAGTGAGGGAAAATGAATCTTATTGCTGATGGAAGAGGAAGTAATCTTAATATGTTGATGTAAGCTCTTCTTTCTTCTTTTCTTGTGCAACAAGAAATCCTTCGAGTGTTCAATATTTGTTGAACCTTGCTTGAAATGACTTCTTGATTAGCCTTGAGCAAGTTGAGGTTGTGTTGAAGAGCAAGAATGTTTCTTTGAATGGTCAAGAGCTCTTCCTAGTCGTGTGGGGTTTCTTGCAAACTTTTGCTTCATGCCCCATACTGAGCACCAAAAATTATTTTCCATAAATTTTGTAAAGGCGAATTTCCTAGGGGCAGCTCAAGGGACTAAGTCCCTCCTCTATTGTCAGGGAAAGCTTCCCTTAATTGAACACCTATGAAAAGTTACAAATAATGGAATATACATTCATATTTACATACATACAAGATAATTTCATAAAAATATGGATCATTTAAATGCATGCAAAAGAAACTCTATACCATGTGAAGAAATGTGACCAAAGTTCCTTTATATAATGTTAAACTACAAGAAAATAAGAATCCACTTGGTATAAGACAAAACCAAGCGATAGTGACCAATTTATTTTACCAACAAGTACAAGCACAAATCTTGCTGAAATAAACCAAAGAATTTGCAAAATTAAGTAATTCTCATAAAATTGACCTCTCCAAAGTCTAAAAATCTTGCAAGAAGATTCTATATTGCTCCAAAATTTCTTCACAAAGATATCAAACTCTCTTTCAATACTCTCGAATTGTCGATGCTAGAAAAAGATCCTTACAATGATAATCAATTCCCTATTTTATTAAACTTTAGGGTAGTTACAAGTCATAAGTAACTTGTAACTATCTCATAACTAACTAGCATATGCAAAACCCTAAAATGACTATAATTAACTTTAGTCACTTAGGTCACTCCAAAAACATAGAGGACCCAACAACTTAAGTGATGACTTAAAGTCACTTAACAATTAAAAGCACGTGGTGAAATCTAAGGATTGTCAATGCAAAATTAGAACATTGATTGCTCTCCTCTCTATCAACCACCTTGATAATGGCTCCTTGAATGACTAGCACAACCTTGAAGGACCTAGATCTAACATATGCAATCTCATGCTCATCCATTTTGATGCAGCATGCTTTGTGATGACAATGCCTAACACACTATCACACCCCATTTGAAGACAAATTAACTCGACAACATTGTCTCTAGCACCAAGCTTCTATAATTCTCCACATAAGGTTTTCCAATCAATGCTTTTGAAATTTATATCACAAACCTCTTCATCTTCTACGATCATGTGATACGCTATTGTCTTCATTTTTTGCTTGTCATGACGATCATCAATCGTGTTAGCTCACACAACATGCAAGCACTCACTATAAAACCATTAGAATCTCCTTACCAATCAACCAAACCATTGTACAACTTGCAACTCACGTGTCTTGGAGTCCCCATCACAAACATCATTTTTCCTATTTCTTCAACACATCAAACATGGAAAAAAAAACCCAATTTAGCCTCTTGGCCCTCCACTCTTGACAAACAGGTCTATAAACCAACACAAGACTTTTATATATATAATGACTTTGATAATTGTTTTCCTCATACAATCCATACAGCCTATGCCATGCGGTTGTTGCATTGGCAAGGTAGGTTGAAAGTATATTATGGAGGGAAGGATGCAAGCTCCACTTGCCACATCCCCTTAAATTGCCCACCTCACTTAATGCTTTGTAGACTTACATATATACAACAATATTATATTGTGGCAAAGCGGGGAAAGAATTAAACAATGTTCATTTCATGTTGTCACTTACACTTGGACTTGTTCAACAAATGTTGGTTTGAAACAATACAATGGTCATGTGGTTCCTAATGATTCAAGTGAGGGAACGATTTTAAAATTCATACGGTATACCTCAATACTTAATGCCATTGCCCTCCTCATTCCCTTGTTTTGCTTGGCCACCTCACTTAATGCTTCACAAACTTATGTTTTAAAAACATACAATAGTAGTTACGTGGTGGGGCAGGGAAAGAATAAACAATGTTCATTTTGTGTTGCTGCTTCTACTTGGACTTGTTCGGCAAAAATTGCTTCAAAGTTATAATACTCACATGGCTCCTTGCAATTTGAACAAGAGAACAATTTGAGCAAGGGCATGATTTTAAAATTCATACCTCAACATTAATACCATTGTTTTCCATGAACTCTGCCTCCAACTTCATGTGTAATATGCCTTCGTAAATAAAATCAGGAGCCATAACATTCTTTCACTTGTTATGAATAGCTTCTAACATTAACAAAATTTTACATACGTAAATTTTGTATCATGTCACCTATTTCCTTTGATTTGTATCATTCAAAAACTAGAATTAAAAACTTACTTCACACCAAATCAAAACCTTTGTAATGTTCACATAGGTTTATGACATACTTGACAAAATTAAAGTGACCTAAAAGGTGGGAAGCCATGATGAAAGGTATCCAACCATTATTCACCCAAACGATTGATATAAGATTATAATGAAAACCAATGCAGAAAAATGAAGATTGCAAAAATAACATACGTAACGGGCCAATTGGAATCAATTCAACTTTTCAAAGGAATGCTTGACGAATACTACGACAACCCTTTAAAACAGAAAGTGATGCAATTCAATGAATTTGGTTAACAAATTAATTTAATGGCTTAGGTTACGCAGGGTTAGAGATTGATAGTTAGCAAAATCAAAATGAAATTTTTATATTTGAAAAATTTTAAATTAACAGACGCCCCTAAAAAAAATTATTTCAAATTCAAACAAACAAAAAAAAGGACAGAGTTTTGTTAAAAAATAAAAAATAATAACATTTACAAGGTTAGTGACAGTTTATGAGACAATAAATTTTATTAGCTTAACTTTTTAAATTACTGAACTTCTGCTATGTAATTATATAATAGATTCCTCCGAAAAAAAAATTGTAAAGCATTGGAAAAAAGCTATACAGTTACATTTAAAACGCGTTTTTCCGCTGGCCAGAAAAATCGGAAAAGCAAAAAGCAGTTACTCGATCTTGTACAGCCGTGTTTTGGTAAGATGCGAGGTAAGAAAAAGTTCTTCATGTCGGAACCCAAAACTTTTGAAGATAAGAAACTAACATTATGATTAGGGGACGCTTTGTAATGTGCACCTTGAAGATGGGACGGGGAGAGAGTGGGATTGGTAACTTTGGCATAAAGACCGTCCTCCCATTGCCCCCCACCACAGAAGCCCTCTGACTGGGAGGCACCCACAACCATCCCTGCTAACAAAGAATACCACGTTATGTTGTTCACATATATGTCTAAAATCGCTTTTCTTCTTTCTAAAAGGGAAAACAAGCGCATACCCCATATGAGTAGCGGAGTGAAGAGAATGCGGGTAAAACTCTGGAATTCCTGCATTTCTCGTTGTACGCGTCACAGAGGAACTCAAAAGCATCTACTTTGTTTTAGTTGTTAGTTTTGTATTTCTTGTCTGTTCCCGAGCCAAGCTCGAATCCCTGCCACGACAACAATTAGAAATGTTGCTTAACAATACGCTGCAAAGGATCAGCGTTGCATTCTTAATCTTAATCGGCACTAGTCCTACAGTATAAAAAATAAAATAAAAATAATAAAAATAAATCTTAATCAGCACTATGAATATGATTCTGATTGTGAATATGATTTTAAGGTTTTGATTGGTCGACCTGTCGAGCAATATTTTTTGGACAGCTCTCCATTAAAAGCTACCCTTTAATTGTTCATCATTTTTTTTTTTTAATTTAAAAAGTATATCACAATTAGATATTGTAAAAGAAAATATATATTTTTTCTTATAATCTAGATTAAAGATTAATTAAACGCGTAGCTAGGAGCTTTTAGGTTTCAGTATTTTCCTTTGTAGTGTTGTAATTAGAGTTTAATAGAGCTGAAATAAGATGTATATAAGTTTAAATAAGTCAAGAAAATTTGAAGTAATTTTTTTGTTAATTATTATATTTTAGTTTTGATTTTTTATTTATTTTTTTGTTTAGTAGTGAGTCGTTTTTATTTGTTTTGGTTGTTTCGATTAGGTATGCAAAAACTAATTGATTATTATTGTGAATGTTTTTGTAATATGATATAATATTACTCAAAAACCATAGAAATATCGAGTTGGAGTGATGTTTTAACATTGAAAATTAATATTTGGCTATGTAAATATTGTCATTCAATTCATATTGAGTGGAAGTATGTTGAAACTAGAACGAATGGAATGGAAGAGTATTTGATTTGGGAAGTGAAATATAAAGCGTATAGTTCAGTCTTGATTATTAGAACTTGTTTAAACAATTGTGCAATAAAATTGACCGTATATGATAGTAAACATTTGTAACTAATTCATAGTATTAGTATTTTTTTTTAAATGAATCTAATTACTTTGTAAGGTAGATTTAAATTAATACTTTTAAAAGGAAATAGTTATGTGTGAGATAAAATTCAACTAATTGCTTGAAAATGAATCTAATTACCTTATAATATAAATTAAAACATTTGGTAACATAAAATTGAACTAATTGGTCTAAGTTGAATCTAATTGTTTTTGTATTAATAGAAGATTAGTTTGGAGAAAACATTAAAAAAAACATAAGGGAATCTTAATTGCTATAATTAGTAAAGGAACGTTGTCTTTGGTAAAATAATTTAGACTATGGCTAAATATTATATGCATTTCCAAATTAGAAAATTAAATAACTAGTGGTAGGGAAGTATATATTTAAATTAAATTAAATCAACTTACTGTTTCCAAATATAGTAACTAGGACTAAATAATTTAGAAAATAAGTGCTCATTACTTGGGAAGAATATGTTAATTAATAGGAATTTCCTTTTTAATATAAATTAAATAATTTATAAATAAGTACAAATTTTAGTTTGCATGAATAAATTATATTAATTAATTTTTATAATTACAAATTGAAATACTTTTTGTGAAAGAATTTGCCAAGAAGATAAATTATTTAATAGTAATTACAAACTATCTTGTGATTTGACTAAGATTAATAAGTTAAGTTAATTGAAAATGCAAAAACTAAATTTTGTTTGCAAATAGTATATTTTTTGTAACTTAAAATTTGTTTAATATTAATCAATGAGAAATAGGCCATAAAAAATCAACTTTATGCAAATATTAATTAATATATAACTTAAAATTTGCTTAATATTAATCAATGATAAATAGGCCATAAAAAACCAACTTTATACAAATATTAATCGAGTTTAAGCAGAAACAAAACCCAGGAGTCAACAAATATTTCATGAAATAACTATGCATTCACTCCATGTGTACCCACGAGTCCTCCAACACATTTTGCATCCAAAACAAATAGAGGACACGGGAAGTCACGCTAAAATAGTACATTGAGGCTAGTGGTTTGGAGCATTTTGAACACCTCGTAATGTGTAAATGATAAATAGTTGTGCATGGGAATGGTTTTCTATGCTTCGGTATGGATGATAGCTTCCAAGCATCAGATATGTGCATAGATAGTGAAAATGGAAAAGGTCTTAGATGTAAACATGTAAGAATATAGGTCGGGAAGAATTTTGTCCTTTGATGAATGCATAAGATAATGGTCTGCAAGTTTTGTGACGAACCTTGAGGCAGAAAGAAATGTTTTATTGTTTAAAAGGTAGAGGACATTTGTTGAAGAAGAACTGAGTTCTGGAGGATGCGATAGAGGTGAGTTGTTATTTGTTTGTAAAGTATTAGAGATTCAATCTAGAGGAACTTGGAGTATTTGGTAAAACCTAATTCAGAACCATATAGAAGCAGATAACATGTGGAAAACTAATTGGCTTGGGCAAGGTCTTGTTAACTGTGGATGTATTGACTGTAATTTGCTGAAGAAGAACTGAGTTCTGGAGGATGCAATAGAGGTGAGTTGTTATTTATTTGTAAATATTAGAGATTCAATCTAGAGGAACTTAGAGTATTTGGTAAAACCTAATTCAGAACCATATAAAAGTAGATAACATGTGGAAAACTAATTGGCTTGGGCAAGGTCTTGTTAACTGTGGATGCATTGACTGCATTTTGTTAATATTGTCTTTGTAACAAGAACCATATTTTGGGATTGAAGTGGAGACAAAGATCTACAGAGCTGCAAAGACATTTGATTCTTGAGGCAGAGGGTGGAAGGTCAGAGTATCAAATGATTTTGCACGTTTGTTTGCAAGGAAGTTTGATTCTTGAAATGTGTGGAAAAATTGTGGAAATTGATTGAATTTGTCTAATTTTTTGCCATTGCAAAAATGTTGTAGTTAGACTGCATGTGGACCTAAATGGAAAAACACAACAAATAGCTAAAAAACCCACAAGATTTTGAACAAACGATAATGAAACAAGAATAAGCACAAACAAAACCTAGGATTCGCCTAAGATTTCATGAATTAGTTATGCGTTCATTGAATGTGTAGCCACGGAGATATCAAGTTTCATAAACACACAGCCAACCCATTCACCAGTAGTGCATTTTTTCATAATAATGAACATGCAAGAGCACAAACAAGAGGCAAAAGGCATACAAGGTTTTTAACAACTGAGATCAAGCACAAACATAACCTAGCACTCATCCAAGATTCCATGAATTAAGTATACATGTAAGAACATGCAATCATGCAAGTAGAAGCTAAAAAATCCATAAGCTTTTTTGATAAATGATAGTCAAACAAGAATAGACACAAAGAAAACCCGACACTTGGCTAAGATTTAATGAGCTAGCTATGCATACAGTGCATGTGCACCTATAGAGTTATCAAGTATCATAACACACTGTCAACTCATTCACCATCAGTGCACTTTTATAGAATAACGAACATGCTACAGTGTAAGGAAGAGCCAAAAAACCCATAAGGTTTTTAGGAAACGATAAGCAAACAAGAATAGGCTCAAAGAAAACCAGGCAGTCGCATAGGATATCATGAACTAACTATGCATTGACTACACATGCACCCACAGGCCAAAATGCAATGGAGAGTTGGAAAATGCACAAGCTTATGAATGAACGATTATTAAACGAGAATAAGCGTAAATAAAACCTAGCACTTGCCTAAGGTTTCAAGAATTAGCTATATGTTCAATGCATGTGCACCCATGGTCCACAAGACATTGCTCTTTTTTGTGCAAGCAAATAAGCAAAATAGAAACAGATTATAAAATTTGTCAAATAAATTTGAGTGCCCAACCAATTATGTCAAATTGAAATACAATTTTTGCAATGGCAACTTTCCCTTTAAGAACATATATGTTTTATATTGCTAATATGTTGCATAGTAAAAATGAGTAACAGTAGAGTTTAATCTGTTTAAACGATAACATAAGAAGGTAAAGTATTATCTAGCATAGAATGTATTGCATAGCGAGAACATGTAACAAAAGAGTTTAATCTATTTAAACGATAACGTAAGAAAGTAAAGTATTGTCTAGCATATAATGGAGAGACATGTCAACTGTAAAATAAAAGTAGGGAAAAGTTTTCAGTCACAGAACATGAAATATAGTAATATAGGCAAGAGAGCCAAGAAGAAAAGCATAAGAAAAAAGAGGAATGCAAGCTTGTGCAATGGTAGGTAGTCTTTCACTTGTTTATGCTTCTCTGTCACCTGGAATATCATTATTATGGTTAGTATGGAAGCTAATATCATTATTATAGTTGGTATGAAAGCTATTTTTTTATATAATTCTAAACAATTTTAGTAGTTTGAAAAGCAAGAAGACTGTTTGAATCAGTATTGCTTTATACCTTGTTGTAGCATATATTATTTACTCAGTTAGGCATATAGCCTCTATGATAACATTGTTTTGGTTGAGGGTGAAATTCCCTTTGGTGACAAATTCTAATAGTGTAAATATAACTACTGACTTGTCCTTGATGTAGTTTTCATATTTAATGTCTTGAAGGACGTGCAGGAGTTGTCGCAGAACATTGCTTCAAATTGAGCAATGAACTGTTTCCTTGTTGTTTGTTGTGATGATTGCTCTAGGATGAAGTACATATACATATATAGCTCACCTCCTTTGTCACATTGACTACAATGAGAAGGTTCTTGTTGGAGTGCACCATAAGTATTGAATTTATATTTGCAACCTGGGCATAAAGCTTCAAATGGATTTGATAGTGCATTTGTTGCTTTTAATTTCCTTGAAACCTAAAACATTTGAACATAGATAGTTAGAAGCAATAGTTTCATAAATTTTAAATAAAAGTGTGTAGATATTTTTAGAGAATCGCCTTAAATGTTGATTGCACCGAAGTGGGCAACTTGTCCAATGTTCTCTCGTTATTCAATTTGCAAATGAATGTTGATCGACCCATGTGGAACTTATTTTTTTGATCAATGCTTTTTTAAGATATTTTTGAAAAGAAAGGTTGGGATTTTGTTCCTATGTAGCAATTCTTCTATTTGCAAGTATTTCTTTTCATGAGTTGGACGTATCTGCAGCTACAAGGTAATGAGAAAGTTAGTCTTGATTACAATGAAATTTGATTAAAGCACACAATGTTATAAAATAACGTTAGAATGGATTAGTGGCATATGCTAGTGAGTCATTTGCACCTATGCTCTGTCAGATTCTATTATGCCATCTTTGATATCAATGTCATATTGGCTACTGACTTTTTTAGCACCAACAACCAAAGCACCTATTGTTCCAATTGGATACTAATTTGTGGTTGCTAGTAGTTGGCTAATAGTAGTGTCTGGAATGAAGTAGTAGTCTGTTGAAAAGCGAGGCAAGATTTCAACTATGATTGTGTCTATCAATATTAGTATGCAACCATAGAACCCTCTATCATAATCTACTCTAGGGGAAATTTGGAAGCCTGATATAGAAACTCCCATTCCTGGAACTAGTTTCCGCTCATGTTCTTGCACAAGGTATCCATTGATATTTAGTGTTATTGTCATTTCTGCTTTAAGTTTTGCGAGATCTGCACATAGGACTTCATGTGTTCCATTGACTTTGTCCAATGTTGCTTTGTAGACAACAAGGATGTCACCTTGGAATGTGTCACTAGCTTTTTTTGCATTCAACTCTTAAACTAATATAGTCTTTTTTTATTTTTGTTCTGCAAACAACAAGAGAAATGTAAATGTTATATTTGGACAATGCAAAAATGCATGTCATAGACAAATAGGATAGATTGTTTACCTTTTGCTTGTGTCTTCCTCCATTTCTTGATCTTGTTGTCATGGTCTTTTTGTTTGATCCATGATTTTCCTGCAACCTAGTGATTGAGTATTGCAAAATTAATTGCAAAATTTATTAGCAATATATTCTTATGTATACTATAATGTTGAACTGATTTAACCATCGAGGTGGAATTTTAGGAAAATAGGGAAGCGATCAGTCCAATATGCCTTTGATTTGTAAATATTGCATACACTTGTGATTGAATTTGACTAGATATGGTCAATCAACGACTTCTGTAGACTATGTGATTTGTTTAACAAAAAATGAAATTTGTTAGTTTGCATGAAATTTTGAAGTGTTATTTTTCTTTTGTTTTCAGAGCACATGTCGACATTAAAGTTACCCATAATGTACAGTATGTTTTTTGTATCTTTGTATGAATTATAGATTCAAGAATAGTGACTATTTCTTGAATGGAAGTATTGGGCCTTGCATAAATATTACAAATATTAAGTTCTTTGATGTGTTGCAGTATTGTGACTGTGATGGCTTCAATATTTGTAGAGTTGTGTTATTTTTGTTTTGATATGAACAAATGTTTTTTGGTAAACGTTGCTATTCCATGTATTATATTGATACCAAAGGAATTGAAATACTGTGATAATATATAAGGTTGTAAGGTATGCATGTGTACTTCTTGTAAACACAAGATGCCTGATTATATTGTGTCGTAGTCATTGGCAATTGCTTGTGCATGTGGATTTAATGAACGAGTGTTTAATGTGCATAGAAGCAGTTGTGGTGGATCACGTGTACATGTAGTTTGAATATCGAGCTGCCATTGTGCAGTTGCCTGCAGGCGATGCATTTCTTCATGTATCTTGCACTTAACTTTGAAGTTTATTGTTGTTAAAGGTTTTAGCAAAAATAATGAGTCTATTATCTTTGTTTGTGATAGTGTTGTGTAAGTTAAGCCATGTTGTCTTATGCCTGTTGGGTCAAAATCCAAAGCTTGCATTGTTAATCCTTGTGATCGGTGAATGGTTCTTGCACATGCTAGTTGTATTGGGAATTTTTTTCTAATTGTAATTTTCTTGTTTGTTGAAATATTTTGAATGGCTCTACCAATGCGCAATATAGGAACCCATTCCTTGTCAATGAGATCAGTTTAATATTTGTAGAAGTTGATAAATCCAACTTCAAAGACCCCAAAAATCACCTGCATGCAAATAACTTGTCACTGAAAGAAAAGATGGAGACAAAAAAGCAAGGGTGCTCTGAAAGCTGAAAAATGTATTAATCAGAGAGTCGAAATAAAATACAATGATCAATCCTTATAAAAGGAGTTTGTGCAACCCTAAAAGTAACCCTAATAGGTAGACATTTAATAATTAATATAATTATTAAATGTCACAATATGCAAACTAAAGTGAAATTTTAAGAGAGGAATAAAGGTAACTTAATTAACATAATTAAGTTAAAACCTTTACTCTAACAATATTGTCCTAGTTTTGTGTGGTGTTGTTCAGTTGTTGGATCTAAAAACTTGAGCCAAACAATATTAATCATTATATGTTGTATATGCTTTAAATATTCCATCAGACTCGTTGACTAGGCCATCTTGCTTATTATATTTTCTTGCATAGATTTCAACAAGCATATCATGTTTTAGGTAAATTTGAGGTGGAAGAGTAGTTGTATGGCTATAGAGCCGTATTGCATTATAGTTTTCCTCATAGTCATCTATTGCATTTAGCATTATCATTTCATTGGAAATAGACAATATCATTTTATGGTTGTGCACCTCTACATTAGCTTTCCTATACAACAAGTATGGAAGTGTTGGGTCTAAAGGTGCGAGATGAAAGCAAAGTTCATTAAGATAGTCTATGTCATCATTTTTTGTAAGCCTATTCGTATTTTGTTAAGGATTGCAATGAACTTTTCATCTTTTTATCTCATAGTTGTGACCAATGAGTAGCATTTTATATTTTCTTTCCAAAAATTGTAAGGCATCAATTTAGTTACAGTGGATCTATTCTCAAATACAATGGAGTCAAGCACAGGTTGCACCTGGTAAAGATCACCACAAAAAATTGTATCAAGGTTCACAAAGTATATTGTAGGCATTTGTATTATGTCTCGTATTTGTTTATCAATGTAGCGTAGAAATGTTGAGCCTACTAGTGATATTTCATCTATAAGGAGCACACACAATTGATCATAGTGCTTGGACATATTGTCCAATGCTTCAGATGCCAAGGGCAGAAAATCTGATGTATGAAATGGTGTGTGAAATGTTGAATGTAATGTGACTCCACCTAAGTTGTAAGTTTATTTACCTGTATATGCAGCTAATAAGCCTTTTGGTTTGTCTGGATTTTTGTCGATTGGCTTGCTATAAATGTGAATTAGAGCTTGGTATATAGCTTTTGTTGTGAAAGTCTTTCTAGTTCCAACTCCTCTAGTCAAGAACAAATGCAAAGGCCTATCAATGTTATTCATATTTTTCATTATAACATCTTTAACAATTGCTTGTTGTTCTTTGTTCAACATTTTTCTTAGTTTGTAGTATTCATTATTATCGACTATCTGTGGGTTTCTGACAATTTCAAATGCATTGTGTGACATTGTATTTGATTTTATGTGATCTATGTTTGGAAGGTCTGCTTGAATGTTATATTGTTCTGTTTGGCTAGTTTTTCTTGCTGCGAATGACTTATCATTGTTGCCATCATCAAGCGACTCAACATCTTTAAGTTCTTTTTCTATGTCACCCCATCCAGCACTTGTGTTATGTGTGAACTTTGCATAATTTTTATAATGGTTTTTTCATGGTGCATGTATGCATGTTCCCAGGAGTCAAATTTTTGTTTTAATGTACTCTTGTTTATTATGAATGGTACATAAAGCATCAATTGATCTTTGCAATGATTCTACAGGTATAAGTTCTTGTTGAAGTTAATAAAGCGTATTACTCTTGGTTTAGTTCTTGGGTTTACTGTAGTTCTATTTTTATTGTAACTTGAAACAAATTCTACAAGACATATGTCTATCAATGTTTAAGGACATATTAAATAATAATCCACTATAGATTTTGAGAGAATGTTTTCTAAATCATCTGGTTCATTGTTTAATTGTTTAACGGATTTTAGAATGAATGTATGGTCACTATAGGACCGCGTGTCAATGAAAATGCATTTTCTTGAACTAAATTTTAGTGGGAGCAATAAGACGATGTGAGCAGCTTGTGCTAACATTTTTTGCAAGTTCAACAACGCATTTCCAAGTTTACCAATCATTTTTATTGCACCGATATTTTTTTGTTGGTGGTCCTTACATATTTTTTTGAATGCGTATGTCATTTATTTGTCTACTTTTGCAATGTAAGAGCTGCAGTACATTGCTGCGATGTATGCATTAAGCATTAACTGGGTATTTGTATTAGCCTTCCAAAGGTGTGGCATTTTCCTTGTGAAACTGTTGTTCCATATTTCTTATGGTTTCCTTTGTAAAAAAAGTGTTGGAATGTTTAGTGTAGAGCTCAAAGCTGTTATATAATTAGTTTTAGACATTTTTATGTCATTTAAAAACATGTCTAAAGTGTATTGATTGTCATAGTTTGCTTTTTGTTGTGTCAAGTAAACGTTGGCAACATTTGAAGTTATTATTTCAGTCTTTTCTAGTATTGGTGAAGGTATTTATGTCTTTCGCATTGGTGGTAAAGGAAAATTATATCTGCAAACTATTTTTCTTGGTCTTCTGTATCTCTTTATATGGTGATGCCTTTGTAAACTAGCCAACTCAGCTTACAAATGATCAGTGCTACAAGTAATGTACTTGTCAACAAAAGTTGTGATATTTGTGTTGTTGTTTTCTGTATAGATTGGTGCATTTTTCATCCATATTAGCATATGATCATGTTAATTTCCTCGATTTTGAAACTTAGTCACTAAAAAGTAATCAATAATATTTCCAAACATAGAATCATCTGTAAGCATCAACTTTTTCATTGCATTTATTCTATGTCTATAGTATTGTACACAAGTAATAGGGTCCTTCTTGATCAGTTCAAATTTTTCAATGTCCATTTAAGCAATCGACTCTTGTTGTCTTTGACCCAATTGATGTTGATTGTGTAATTCTTGTAGCGTGTTTATTAAAGGATCCCAATTTTGTTCGGTGCTACTAAAAGTGAGGAAAAATTTTGGTGGTCCTAGTTGTCGTATCATTGCAAAAACATTTTTCTTAAGTTGTGTATAATTTGGGGATATTCTTATGCTTTTGAAGTCAACATATCCAATATCTGATTTTAGAATTCTTTCAAGGTTTGGTTTGTGTTTCACGTCCTTGGAAAGTATCTTGTGTCCTTTTATTTGGCCCTTTCGTATTCTTATGGACATTGTAGACAACACTTGTAGTATTAGTATCTTGATAGTTTTGAAAATATGTTTGTCGTGTGATATGTAAATTTTCTATTTGATTGTAAAACTTCCCATTGTGCGATTTTGTGATACGTAAAGTTATTTAGAATGTCATCATCACATGGCTTGCCAAAGAATAATATTGGAAAATTCATTTCCTTAACATATTTGTCTTTGAAGATACCAAATGGATAGTTTTGTTCTGTAGGTGCAATTTCAATGATTTTGTCTTGCATGCTATGTATACTTCTAGATTATGTGAATCCATGGACCAAGGTTTCAGATGGATTCTCATGTTCCACATCACTATCCAAATCAGTTTCAATTGTGTCAAGCACAGTACTTTCTTCAAGTTCATCATTGGTATGCAAAAAATGTTCCTATTCTTTGTTTATCTGGACATTTTGCATTTTGCACAGTGTTGTTTTTGACAATTGGGACAAAGCTTCCATGATGAGGCTGGGTTGTACCATGCCCTTTTGAAATGGATTTTTGTATTCCAATTATCTTTTCAGTGAAACAACAATCATTTGTGTGTTATTGGTTGATTGTGGTAATTCCTTTTGTATAATGCTAATGTGAACAGGGACATTAATGATAGATCCTGTAAGACCTATTTGAGATATTTTGTACCCTATTTCTCGAATTTGTGGAAATGCAATTCTAAGTGATACAAATCTTCCTCTAGTTGGGACAAAAGTTGGACATATGACAATGGTTTATTAGTTTGGATTTTTTGTGGCACAACATTCTTTGGTATCTTGAGTTGTTTTAGTGCAGAGTAGCATATATGACATATGCAATAATATCAATGTTGTGGATCTTGTCTGTACTATTTCATAATATATTTCCTTTTTCTTGTCTTTGAATTTTTAGTATCTTTGTTAAAACATAGCATTTGGCAGATTGTGCATGTGTATTTGGTGTATCTTGAATTGTTGTTTCGTAAATCTCTACCGCTAATATTTTTTTACCTTTATTTGATCTAATAGGTACATGATGTTTTTCTTTATTATTATTTCTAATAAAGTTTTTAAGGTGCTTCAGTCTTATGATAGAGTTATCTTTGAGATACTCTTGTTTGATTATATGAATAGAATTGCTCTTGTCATTTTTTAGCTTTTGTTTTTTGTTTGAATTCATAGTTTGGTATTATATATTGTTCCTAATTAGTTTTTTAAGTTGATTTAACCTTAATTGTTGTTGGTAATTTGGATTCTGTGGATGAATTCTTAGAAGTGGTTCAAAATGCCCACTTTCAGGGATTGCATCTTGGAACATAATGGAATATTCTATCAAATTGGGTACATTGTTAAAGTGCAAGTACTTTTTCTCGATGTTGTTGACCAAACAGATATCTATATATTCAACCATTTGGATAGCCATTGAATACAAAACATATCTCCCCACAAAGCCACTTTCAACGCTTGCAACTTCTAGTTTTGCAGAAAGGCACATTCTGTGTAGATATGTGCCTTGGTCATACACTTTGTGCAGTCTATATAGACTTTCAGGGTCTAGTGCAAGTTCATATGATCTAATTGCATTTTTATTTGGTTTTGCTAGAGAAGTCAAAAAGTAATCTACTATTCCTCTTCGTAGCTTGATCGATGTATACTGATTGTTTAATAATGTTTGTAATGAATCAAACAAGTAGTCTCCAATGTTGTACTTAAATGTACCCGTTGATGCCAAAAATTGACAAGGTAACAACCTTTATGGGAAACTTAGTTAAAGGGGGGACCTATTGCGCTAAACTGAGTGACCTTCGGGTTTTTAAAGAAGCCGACTTCTTCTATAATTTGGGGGGTGAAAAGGGATAGAAATAAACAAATATAAAATAAATCTAATCTAAGGCGATGCGCCAAAAGTAGATATGGGCATGATAAACCTATCTTTAAGATATGATTTAAGGGTCGTTCAACAATCTGGTATGTCTCATAACAACAAAGATCAAAATGGAAATATGAACAATT
This sequence comes from Sequoiadendron giganteum, assembly GCA_007115665.2. Lineage (NCBI taxonomy): Eukaryota > Viridiplantae > Streptophyta > Pinopsida > Cupressales > Cupressaceae > Sequoiadendron > Sequoiadendron giganteum. The sequence continues at coordinate 389,727,747 of CM021104.1, read as the reverse complement.
TATTCAATGACATAAAATAACTTCCACATATCCACTGAAAAGAAGAGTCGAAGACATGATCTTAATCAACTAGATTATATTAAAATTATAGAAGTCTACAAACAAATTGCTCAATACAATAAAGACACAGTATACCACTTTATCAAATAGTCAAGAAGCAAAAAGGCCGAACAATGGCACAATCTATGAATCTCATACAATAAGATAAAAATAATACAAGAGGTTTGGTCTTTCCACAAATTTCTCTACAAATTCTAAACCCTTGATTCTAGAGAAGAAGCAATATTTATATCTAAAAACCCACCACCTAGTGAGTCGGTAACAAAAAAAGATTCCCCGATCATTTGCAATGATGCATACAACAATGATTTCTCTTGGTCATTACAACAGAAAAAAATTTGAGCCATGAACATGGTCGCCCTCGAGCCAGATGCATCCTTTGCGAATGATGGCCGTGGTCCCAGTAGAACAGAGTGCAGACACACGTCACTCACTCTTAATGGCAGTTGGAAAATGTGGCAGCAATGGTGAGGTTGTTGCTTCCTCGGTAGAGACACAGTGAAGCCCTTAGAAGATCCACGTGGCAATAGGTCAGGGTCGTTGGTTCATTCCTTCCTTATGGTGAAAATTTATGCGGTGAAGACACATGGAGGTCTCCCTTACAAACAACGTCATTGGTGGGGGCCGCCAAGGAATGTATGCGGATGATGCTACGTGTCATGCGGTCGGGGCTCGATATGGGAGTGAAAGGAAGGAGCCATGAAGTGTGTGAACTGCTGACACATGGAGGCATGGCGAGAGCCATTGGAAAAGCGAAAGAAGGAAACTCTATGAAGAGTGCATGGTGGGCATGTGGTAGCGTCCGCATGAAGCATTTACGAAAGGATCACGATGATGTTTTCAATAGATGAGGCATGGGTCGGTGTTTAGCAAAAAACAAAAAATAACCCAAAGGGAGCTTGGGGAAATTTATCTTCACAGCTTTTGGTGACTACCAAGGGCATTTTTCCTGGGGAACGAGGGACCCAAAATTTTTGATTCATAGACCAGAGTCCTATCCATTGGGCAACACGATCAGAGCTTGGAGAGAGTGGTCTGCAGAGGCAACCATTTGGCATTGGATGGAGTCGATATGTCACACAGATTCTCTTGTGCTCCATACAAATCGATCATTTCCTTGTAAGGTAGCGTCGACGATATACCGGCCTAGGACTCGAGTTGAAATAGTAGTCATGCTATCTTAAGGGTAACTCCTTCAATATCCTCTACAGTAAGGGGTCAATTGAAGCTTTGAAAAGTGGATGCATCCCGCTTCTTCTCTTCAATCTTCACTGCAATATGTTCTATCGTGGCCACTGATTCATCTTTGAGAAAAGGGGATGGTAATCCCATTTGAATTAGGTGGGAAAGCCTTTCCCTCATGCCATTCATGGTTTGGTCCAATGAAGTGGCGCACTCGCTAGCATTGAGGATGGTCATGTGGTAATGGATAAACCTATTAGTTGTTTTGGCAGTGACCTTCCTATCATCAATCCCCATGTTTTCCAAGACTTCATCTATGACCATATATAGCCTATCCAACAACCTCCTGGCCTCAGGAACTCTCTCTGTGATAGATTGAGGAAAATGCTCAATCATTCCATGAACCTCCCTTCCCAAACTTGTCGCTTCTGCTATGAATTGGAGTGTTGATTGAAGGGTCAGACATAAGGCATTAACCTTTTCCCAACATGAAATATATAGCCTCTAGGCTACTTGAAGGAGGTACGACTGGGTGGCAGGCGATTGGGTAGAGCTTTTCAAAAGGATAATTTTTGCATCCTTCAATTCCATATTATGTGCTAACTCTACAACCCTTTGGTTCACTGTGATGAGTTGTCCCTAAAGGACCTGTGATCTAGCTTGCCTCGTCTCATTCTTTGTTTGCTACTTCCTTCTCCAAGGAAGATTTGATTTCTTGAACCTCACTTTCCAGTTGGGTCCAGCGGGCGTTGAAGTTTGCATCCTTCTATTGCATCTGCTGCTTTAGTTGAGCGTGTTGGCAGTTGATCCCCTCATTCCTTTGTTGCACCTCTTGCTCTAATTGTGCTAACTGGTCTTGATAGCCTTGGTTTTTATGTTGCAGCTCGACGATCAGGTTGGGATCAAAATATTGGAACTTTGTAAGTTCCTCCCAAAGCTTAGCTTGCTCCATATTTTTTTGTTGAGATAAATGTTTAAACTCAGCATCCCTCGCCTTTTCCTTCACCAACAGGACCTCGACCCTCTCCTTGATGATTTTTATCTCTTCTTCCCTCTTCTTTAGCTAGTGACCAGACTTAAGAAAGTCAGTGGTCACAACCCGTTGGGTCTCCTCCATGAGCTCAACTTTATCTTGCAATCAGGCTATGTTCAGGTTGAGCCCCATGGCATACATATTGTAATCATCCGGTTGCATCTCCCCTTGTGGTTTGATGATAGACGAGTACATAGTCACAAATTGTAGTGATTGCTAAGCCTTGTTAACAATAGTTTGAACCCTTGGCTCAGATAGCCTTTTGGAATCTTTGGCATTTTGTTTTTGGACTCTGATTTCTTGTGCCTGTTTAGTTGTATCGCCCTCTGACAAGAACTTTGCTGGTGATCTGATGATCCCACCTGCGAAAGGTGCACTGGGAGGAAGGGCAAAAGGAAATGAGAGGGTAGCGGTCCCGAGCATTTTATTCTTCAAAAGATTGACTTTTTGAGGAGAGAAAGGAGGGATATTCCAATACCCAGCTTGTGGAACAGTAGGAGGACTCGAGAGAAGCGGGGTCATGGAAGATTCCAACTGTTGGACAAACTGGACTAGGGCCGACACAGTAGCAGCAGGAGAGGTATTAATTGGGGTTGTGGAGGCAAAATGTGAGGCATCAACAAATGTGGAATGGCCTAAAGTGAAAGGTGTAAAGGTTCGCGAAGGAGTAAAGGTAAATGGTGCCACATGAGAGAACTGTGTGAAACATCCTGTGACCATGGAAGCAGAGGTGGAAAAGGAAGGGCCAACACTTGCAGTGAGTGGCATTGCGGACACAATAGGGGTTATTAAAGACTATGAAGCAAGAGAAGAGGGAGCGAAAGATACCTACGATGCAGAAAATTACGATCCTTGGCTCATTGAGGGCTCTTGGCTCACACCAAGCTCCTATGAACACTCTCCAAAAGATGCTTTTGTGCACTATCATTTGGTGGGAGGTGAGCCTTCCACCACTACTATTTTTAACTGCTATGACTGCATTGTTTTGGTCCTCTTTGCGGTCCAGGTGCGAGTTAGCGAAGCCCTTGCACATGATATGTTTACCTGCACATTTGAAGAAACATTTTCAGGTTGCTTTATTGCCTTCCCCTTCTACTACATTGGGGTTGTTTGAAGCTCCAGTTCTATGCCTTCTACGGTACATTCTTCGCCCTCCTCTGGGTCAACGTCTTTATCATTCTTGTCATCGAAATCAAGATGCTCGTCATTCCATAGTTTATCGAAACTGTCATCTATTTCTATGCTATCATAAGGGGCCTCAATGCGCTAGATCTCTTGTCAATAAATCCATAAATATCTAATCTTCTCTTTGCTCCAGTTGTAATTCTTTTCTAAATTGTTGTGAAGAGTAGCCCCAATCTGCCTTGAATTATCATATTTCCCTGTCCAGAAATAGAAATTGAGCCATGTCGATCGACTATCTCCGTATGGAATATGGACTAGGTCCACCATCAAATCATCTACATCCTCCACTGGATTTTGTTGCTTCTCCCAGTAAGGTCGGGGACTATGCGTTACCTTGACATACTCATTCAGTAAGTTATTTTCGGGGTTGTAATTCCATTTATCGCAAATCCATACCAACCCCAGATGAGCCATCTTTGCCTCTAGAAAGTCATGAGTCTGATTCTTTTCCATGATCACCATTTTAAATCTCATTGGGCAGCTGAAAAATCATTTCTTCTTAGATTTTCTGCTGCAAAAGGTGAAGTCAATAATCGATACCTGGTGAAACATTTAAAGGGCTAGTATCTGATCCATGAGACATGTCGAAAGTCAGAATGGTTCCCCAGTGAATTCGTGCATCTGGATGAATGTGAAATCCTCCCCTAGAAGCCATTCACACTTCAAAGTGAAATTCTACATGTACTTTGTCTGGTCTGAGGTGAGTCGCAAAACACTGCCATCCTCTCTCAAATCTTGCAAAATCAGAGTCAGGAAATAATCTAAAAATGTGTAATAGTCATATGTTGCGGAGAGGAGAGGAGTCTATATCGATATTGGCTTTCCCTATTGATTTTCATCAAATATTACCAACCCCATATGCCTTTGAAAGAATTCGAGGTTCTGATGCGAAAACATGTGCGCAAGGAAGGACGAAAACTTGAACCTTCATTGTGTCTCGTACTTTGCTATCTAGTTCAACATTTCCTGAACGAGGAATTATGTGAAGTCATACCAGAAAAGAGTATTGTCTATGTAACCGGAACCCCAAACCTAGTTGAAATTTCCTAACATATCTGTCAGTATCCGATCCACAAACAAATGTCATCATTGAGAAGGCATCTTTCATGTCCTCCTTGAAACTTCTATGCACTGTCAGGCTTAGTATCTTTTTCTTCCGATCATCCTTGGACTTTGAGGTTTCTTTGTTATAAAAATCCAGAGCAAGATCTTTGGTTCTTCATATGCTCTCTGCCCTTGCTGGAGTGAATGAATCCATTATTTTGACCTTGGGGCTTTGTTATGGGATGCATAACATATGCCAGATAGCCTCTTTGCAGATGATAACCCTTAGCCTCGACCGTTGATAGTATTCATAGCCAGGTTGAAATGCTTGATGGCTTCATCGACCAATTATGGGAAGTAGTGCATGGATGAGACCATATATTATGGGAGCCCACTGAACCAACACTTCTACACCAAGGAATTTAGGTCATTATTCCTCTTCATCCTTTCATAGGCCACCTCCCTGAGACTCTTAGGGTTCTTTGTGAGGATGGGATCATGAATATTATCCCACTTTTCCTTAATTCAGCTCTGGTCTCTATGGGTATTTTGCTTTTTTGTAACCCTTGTATTCACCCACACTGGCTTCTTTGGTATACTAGGCGAAGCGTAAGAGGCGTTTTCAAAGACATAGACGGTTGGCGCTGCACACATGGCGTCATATAAACTTTGTGTTCCTTTTCCTTGCATTTCTACTTGAGAACTTTGGGCTACCTCCATTCTTTGCAAACTTCTACTCAGAAAGCATATTGAAGCGGTATGAATGAAACCTAAAACACTACGCAAGGCTCTAAATGCAAACCCAGATGACTCCTTGCCTCTTTCTTTGGGTTCAATCCACACCGGGGTAGTGAATCTCTTGTGTTTACCTCTACACTTAGCTACTTCATCATTATCCTACACAATGCTTGGTTTTTCTTAGCAATTTTGTTCTTCAAAATCCTTTTTGTGTACTCAAGAAGTTTTATGCTCCGTTTAGCTCTTGCATGTGATACTTAGATTTTTCTTCAATTTATTGCCTTCAACTGGTAGACAATGGTTTCCTTTCTGCATTTAATTGGGCATGTACCGCCAGCTCTCCTTCTCATGCAAAATGAATTACTTACCTTTTTGAAAAGACAAGAATTCATAATTACATTAGTGATCACATCCTTCGGCACAATTTTCTTGGTAAATTGAGTCGCCGATGCAAATGATTGCTATCCTTTCGCATGCCTTGGCAATTAATATCCCAAAAAGAATAATTCAGCTAAGGCTGTAATGAGTACTTAGAAAAGATTTATGTTCAGCCTTGGAGCTCGAAATTGCTGTCAGTGTGACACCTCAACATTTGTTTGTGTGAGCTATCACTTGGGATTGCCACCAATTTGCACTAATTGATTGCCGCTTCTTAATCTTGCACGCAACAATTCATACCCGTAGACGCAACTGTATTAGAAAATTGAGCAGGCCTTTGGTGGAAATTTTTGAGTTAATACTCAATTAGACTCATGTTTATGGTATGTAGGTTACCTTAGATATTTCTATAAATAGGCCCTATCCCAGCAGCAAAATCACACTTAGAGATTAGCAAAAATTGGCATTAGGTGATTAGGTAAGATTATGGTTTAAGCAGTTGAGTAGGTTTTGAGTTTGCATAGAGCTTAGACTTAGGTAGCTAAGCAGAGTTAGGTACCATGAACACCCCAATCAAGCTAGTCTGTAACAAGTCCCAAACAAATTTTCTAGGAAAGATTTCAAATAAGTGTCTCAAGTACATGACCAAAAACAAGCATTCTCTAACTTGAAAGGAAAATAGAGGTGTAGAATCGCTTTCCTAACGCTAATACAACAAAGGAGAGTGCAAAATACCAATCTTAAAGCTTCTTAAAACAACTAAGATAGACACATACAGAGTAAAAGAGATAACAGAAATGAGCAAACATAGATAACACCAGATTTACATGGGAAAACCCTTTCGGGAAAAAACCCACCACACCAAGAGAAGACACTTTGTATTTAAGTAAAATAAGATTACATACAAATCTCACAGTCCTCACTCTTTGATAGTTAGCTCATAGCAGCAGACTTGATTATTTTCATACACTCACTATTACAATACTTCTAGAAGTATACAATGAATTACATCTGAATTCTCAGTCTCTGTCACTCTCACTTTTCACCGTCACCTTTTGTGACTTATATCAATCATGTAATCGACTATACAAGTCTTACATTGCATTTAACATTCCAACCAATTGCATGTCTTAATAATGTATCGATCACCCAATCAAGTTACCTGATCTTCTGACCGATCTTCTCTACATCGGGCCGCCCAAGTATTAACTTCCTTTGCCTTAATCGAATACTGTCACTGACCAAAACACGTCTAGAATTTATTGCTTTCACCGCTCCAAACTTCAACCAATCAGGTATTGATCTCTTGCCACACATCACCCTTCCATTCACTTATCGCTTTGACCATAAGTCAAAACAACCACCCGAGCTCTAAGCTTCTCTTACTGCACCACCGCCGAGCCTTGTGAGACCTCTTGTGGTATGGCGGTTCCACCACCCAATCGTAGGTTTCTTCTAACACCATTGCGGTACTGAGGTAGTGGCTTGTTTGCTAGCCCGCTGCTTAACACCGTGTCACCACCGTGTCACCACCGAGCTCATCACGACCTTCCATGATATGGCAGTGCCACTGCTCAACCGCGAGGCTAAGCAAAGCCTCTCACAATTTGGCGATAACCGCTTACGCCGACCGTCAAGCTCAACCATGCTACCGAGCCCCGACCACAAGACCTCTGCAGCAGGGAGGTAATTGTAAGCAATGACCACCACATCTTACCGCACCACTGTGACATGGCCAAAAGGCCATCACGATAGGGCAGTAAGCGTTCTTCACAGACTGCCAACCATTTACCGTAGCCACCATGGCTCCATTGAGCGATGCCCGTGGTAAGGTGATAACCGTCCACTTGACCATCACCCTTAACTATGCCACACATGCCATCGTCGAACCACACCCGCGGTAAGGAGGTAAAGCTTCGCACTGACTACGCCCGTCAATCGCGCTACCGCCAACCTAGGTAGAAGACTCTGTGGTATGGCGATGACACCGCTCAACCGCAGACAGACCGACAGAGGCCCATGGTAAAGCGGTAAACTGCCAGACTGTGCCTCTTTTAAAGACTCTCAGCGGTAGAGCGCTAGGGGATGAGAATGGATGATTATTTTGCCAAGTCTTTTTAGAGGTCCAAGCCAAAAGTTGAGGCACCTGTTCTCAACATAACTATCATAACCATGAAATGGGTTCTGGGTAGAGATTGCATTGAGTATGAAGACAAGTATCACATTCAAGTCCCTAAGGCTATGATTTTGCATCTAATGCTCCAAATTTTTTTGAAGAAATACCTCGGCGGCCTCAGAGAGGTGGTGAACCATGTAGTCTATGGCCTGGGCCTTCCTATTGCAAGTGACCTATGAAGGCATATTAAAGAATATGTGGTGGTACCATGGGTGCCATTCCTGAGTAGGTTTCAACTTCTCTCGCTAGTTGAGCATCATAAGAGAGCTACTCGTGCATGCCACTTTCTATTGTGCTGCTACAATGTGGTGTTGTTTTATGATGTGGACTGGTACATGGATTTCAAGAACCTCATGTTCCCTCCACCGTTGGTTCTTAGTGATGACGTTGTTGCTCCTGGTCCCGTTGTTGTTGGCGACAACCTTCTTGCTGGTGAAAAAAATGCTCTTGTCGTAGATGATAATGCTCTTGCTCCAGATAACTGAAGTTTAAAACACATTTTTGCCCCCTTTTCAATAGATATGCTTGAAACAGGCTTGCTTACATATATATAGAAGCTGCATAGTATATAGACATACTTTCGAACGTATGGCCTCAAAGCCATTTTGAAATGTATTTACCAAAGCATATATATATATTAACAAATATACTTGCTTATTTTAAACCTCTTGTCTCTTTTCCGTGTGTCTCTGCAGTATGGATTGAATGAGCTTATTTTTTGTATCATGTGTAGTATTTTCTATTTTTGTTTGCGCAAAATGGGTTTCATGAATTTCTCTATTTCCTGCATATTTGATATTTATTAGAAAGACCAGTCGATAAAAACATGAAGGGAAAATAATTACAATATACACATATTTACACCATCGGAGTAACTGAAGTTTAATTGAACAATTTTAAGTGAATTTCGTTAACTAGAATAACCAGTGCTTCATGTTTCATGTTTTATAATTCAAATGTATTATATTGTTTGCACTGAATTATTTTGAAAGGGCCCTCCCAAAGACTCTCAAATTTTCCATGTTGGCTAGGCTTCACAACCCTTTCATTGAAATTCAATACTAGGTCTCCGCACTTTAGACCTTGGTTTGAAGCTTTCTTGTCGAACCATCTCTTAACCACCTGCTGGCAATTGGTCATGGCTATAAGGGATTTTTCCCTTTTATCTTGCACTTCCAGCAACTTGGCCAACTGAACCTCCATTGCTTTGTTTTCCTCAATTTCCAGGGATTTGAGCAGCTGTAGCACAGAAATCTCCATAGAGATGGGCAATAATGCCTCCTTCCCATACACTAGCTCGTATGGAAAAATTTTTAGGGCTTACTTGGGAATTATGTGGTTCACCTAGAGTGTTGTCTGAAGGTTCTTGTGTCATTCTCTCTCATGATCTGACTTGATTCTTGTAATGAGTCAGACCAAATTTTTGTTAGTCGACTCAGCCACACAATTCCCCTATGGGTAGTAATTCAATGATGTTTTGAAGAATATGTCATGCATAAGTGTGAATTGACATACCTTGGAGCCTAGCAAGCCTTTGCATTGTCCTAAATGATAATCTTTGGTGGGCCAAATCTCGTTACTAGCCCCTCGAGAAAGTCTACAATCTCTGCCTTTGTTGCATTCTTCAGGGGCATGGCTTCAGTCCACCTTGTGAAGTAGTTTATGGTGGTGAGAATCAACTTGTGGCCGACATTGGAGGCGGGATTGATCATTATGATGAAATCTATCCCCCATTGTGCGAATGGCTCATCTGCTACCATTGGATTGAGAGGCATTGTGGAATTTTTTCTCCATCGTGCGAAGAATTGGCATTATTTGCAAACTTTTAGCATGCCGTATGAGTCATTGAATAACGTAGGACAGAAGTACCCAGCGTATAGGATTTTGATGGCGGTGGTCTTCGCAGAGAAGTGTCTGCCTTCAGAACTACTGTGGAAGGTGCTGAGAATTCTCTTTGCTTGATTGTGGTGACGCATCATAGCAAAACACCATTGAAACTCCTTTTGAAGAGGACCCCTTCAATAAGTGATTATCTATTGTTTTGCAGCCGATAGAATCTTCTTCTCTAAGAAGAGAGTCCTGGAGGATACTTTTCAGTGTGCATAAATCTTACTCTATCCGCCAACCAGTAGCCTTCAGGCTCAGACTCATTTGTTAGGACCAGCTCCACTTGCCCCTCTTCAATTTCCATTCTTCATCGTGCACTAAATATTCGCACAACCCTCTTCCTTGTATAATCTTAGCAAGCTTGACTTCGATGTCGTATTCAAGGATCTTAGTGATCCAATTGGCCCTATTTTTGGTGATTTCTCCTTCCATGATGTATTCGCGCACACTGGAATGTGAGACATAAACAATCACCTTATTGCAAGATATAAGATGTCAGAACTTCTTGAGTCCCTTTACAATTACGAACATTTGCCTTTCGATGAAGTTGTAGTTCGTCTCATACTCCTTTAAGGTCTGAGAGTGAAATGTTATCAGCTTTTCTCCCTTTCCTTCATTGTCCTTTTGAGTCAAAATAGTAGTGATGCTTGTCTTGTTACTGAATACATACATTATGAAGTCCTTCGATGGGTAGGGATTCACTAGTACAAGAGTTGAAGAAATAACATCCTTAACCTTCTAGAAGGCTTCTCTTGCTTCTTTTGTCCATTTGAATAATTGATCCTTTCTCAACATAAGGGTGATTGGTTTAATTATTCCTGCAAAATCATAAATAAATTTACTTACAAAGTTAACCTTCCCCAAAAAAGACTTGACTCCTTTTTTGTTGACTGGTAGGGGCAATTCTCTAATTTATTTTACCCTTTCAGGATCAATTGCGATTCCCTCTTTGGACACTACATGTCCCAGTAATTTGCCTTGTGGTACTCCAAAGATGCATTTTTTTGGGTTGAGGGATACCTTGAACTCCTGGCATATTTTGAAAACCACCTCTAGATGATCAAAATGATCATCTTTAGACTTTGAGAATACAATTAGATCATCTAAATAGATGAGGATAATTTTGTTGACCAGTTCGCTAAAAGTGATATCCATTGCCTGTTGGAAAGTGGCTCCCGCATTTGAGAGGTCGAAAGACATTTTAGCATATGCGAACGTTCCCCATTTGGTAGTGAACATTGTCTTGTGTTGATCCTCTTCTTTTACCTAGATCTGATTGTAGCCCAAAAATCCATCTAACAAAGAAAACATCTTCGAGCCTACCACATTTTGAAAGATTGATTCCATGGAATGCAGTGGGTAATGATCCTTTAGCAATGCTCGGTTTAGGTCACAGAATTTGACACAGAGATGAATGTCTCCATTCTTATTTTAGAATGAAACAAGGTTAGATACCCACGTGTTGTGTTTGATTGGAAACACAATCTTGGACTGGATCAACTTTCTTAACTCTTGTGCCATCAGGGCTTGAATCTTCATATTTATGGGCCTTTGCTTATAGCGGATGGGTTTAGCACCTTATGTGAGTTTGATAGTGTGATGGATAATGTAGGGGTCATATACCCTAAGGTCATCAGAAGAACAGGCCATGACTCCATATTTTTCACAAAAGTGCTTGAGTCTATCCTTGTCACGCTGCAAAACTTCTTTCCCGACTTTTAGTTTTCTTCCATCTCTGACCTCAAGATCGGAGTAGTCCTCCCTATCTGCCATAAATTTTCTCCTATCATTCCTTGAATCATTTCTATTGAATAGATTCTTGAGAATGACCATCCCTTTCAGAAGTTTATTGGATCTCAAATGAATGATCTACCACTCATAGGCCTCTTCAATCTTCAGTTGAAGCTGATCAACAAACTCTCCTGATTGTTGGATGAACGAGGCAATGTGTTCATTACTTTCAAATACTTTCCAACTCTAATCCTTATCTAGAATGGAGGGTCAGACGATCACTTGCACAAAGTGTACATTCTTAATCAAGTCAGAGATATGATCGAATTGAGATCCTATCATTGCCATGCGATCCGCAGTTGAATTCTACTCCCTTGGCACTGCTTGGATGTTAAAATCTTTGAAACCTTCAATGAGGTCCCATACCCTATGTCTATAAGATCACATGCAGATATTCTTTGCAGAAGAGATGTTTTTGACTTGATTAATTATTAGTTTGGAGTCTCTGAACACCATTATTTGTTTGACACCCATCCACTCTGCAAGGCTTAGACCTTGCACAAGACCTTCATATTCAGCTTCATTGTTCGATTAAGCGAACTGGAAGTGGAAAGACCTAAGAATCTCTTCGTTGGTTGGAGATGTTAAGCATATTTCAGCACTGGCACCAACCTTGCATCTTGCACCATCAAAGTGTCGTGTCCAAAGCTTTGAGGTTTGTTCGACTACGAGGTCCTTTACTACCTTTGGGATTTCTTGATCTTCATCATAGATTACATAGGTGCCCAATCCGGTAGCATGATAGTTGTCAAAAGGATTGACGTCTATGTATTCACTCAAGAGGACCTCTTCTTGATCGGTCTGGTCTCTAGTTACCTTCTCATCCTGAATTAACTCAATACCATAAGTTTCTTCCTTGGTGAAAGAAGTATGAGCGGCTTCAAATTTGATCATGGCTTCATCGGCTACAGGTTTTGAATTCAAGGGTTCTGATATTATATTCATCTTAGCTTCATGCTTGGTCCTAATAATTAGGTGTGACCAACCCAAAGAGAGGTATCCACCTATCTTTGAGGTGAATTCTTGGGATAGGCAGAGTCTGAACATGGGAGGAATATCTATGATCATAATATCTTGCAGAACTGTGATGCTAGGGCAAGAGAATAAATTCAAGGGGAGGTCTTTGACGACACCTATAGTTTTGACTTTGTTTCCATCTAGCTGCATAACCCCCCTCTTTAAGGGTTCATAGCTAAGTCCTAAGGCTTCCACTATCTACTTAGGCATGACTGTGGTGCTAGCACCAAAATCAATCATGAAATTATGCAGCAGTTTCTTCCCCACAATGAGAGTTAAGAAAAAGGGCTTAAGTTTCAGCCTCTCTTCTTTGACTTTAGTTGAAGTCTCCTATGTAGTATTTGCAAGAACTTTGGTCAGGGGTGATGGTTTAGTAGCCTTTTCTTTCAGCAATTGCTCTATCAGTTGGACAATCGCATCTTCCTGGAGGGCCTTCTCCAACAATGATTTTTGCTCTAGAATGGCTAAGATATCCCAAAGGGATATGCTAGCAAAGGATTTCTTCAATTGTTCCACTACATTGAAAGGTGGTGGATTTGGAGGCTTCTATTCTTTGGCCTTGGTTATAACAATCTCCTTGCACAGCTGTAGTTGTGGAGCAATTATGGAAGGACCAGGGGGTTGATCGGGGATGCTTATAGGTTGCGATGTGACCGGTTCGCCTATGAATCTCCTCTTCGATCAAGTGTTGTAGTCGGATTGCACCTACAAGGTCTCCGACATGGATGCCTTGTACGTGAACACTGCTTCTTCTCCTTCCATCCATGAGAAAAGGGCATGATTGGGAGCTAGATCACTTTCTTGTTCCAAAGACATTCCTTACATTTGTGCGGTGAGAACCACATTCTCCATTTGGGGAGAGGCATATGTATAACCTCCTGAATTTGGCACCACACCTTGGTTGCATTGTTCTACCACCTTCTACTATAAATTTCCATTCAGATAATTTTGAGGCATATGCACATCGCAATAGGGAAAGCACCAGGGATTGATATCTTCGGCGAGGTTGTTCTGCCCTATGGTCAGCTCTCTACTTGTACTTGTTTGAGCAGCTCCTAGCGGAGTAGGTACTGGCACTATTTGGTTAGTCGTCTGAGCCTGCAGATTTGTGTGCGTGCCTCCTTGATATTGGTTCTGTTGGTAGGAGGGTCTTTCGCCTTGATATTTTTGGTAGGCTGGTCTTGGAGGAGCGACCTGGTTACGCTTGATAGTAGTTACTTCATTTGTTAGGTTCCGCAACAATTCTTTTATGTTTCTCATCTCGTCCTTCAAAGAGTCGGATGTAGAGGCAACATTCTATGACACACCTAGATATGTGTACATAGATGAAGGAGGTGCGGGCGTCCTGGTAGATGGCATCTCCTGGGCAGGAGCAGATACTTCATGAAATATAGGCATGCTAGGCCGAGGCAACTTCTCGACGTTGATCAGATTGTTTTCCGCCTTGAATGCTACACTGTATGCATCTAGTAGTGTGGTTCTGCCAAGAGACTGGATCATCATCGAGATATTGGAGTTGATGGATTTCAAGTAGAACATGAATGCCAACTCAACCAGTGGATGAATAACAGTCTAGATTCTCTGCCAAGTCATATGGAACTGGGCATTGAAGTTAGTCATGGATTCAGATGGGACCTGCTTTATTATTGCCAGCTGATGATATAGCAAAGACCTGTCCCCATCATTCAAGAATCTTTCATAGAAAGGATCTCCAAGCTGATCCCAAGTATCGATAGTGTTAGCTGATAGAGTGCGATACTAGTCTAATGTTTTTCCTTTGAAGCAGGTCATGAGCAACCTTAGCACTATGTTTTGATCTGTAACTTTGTGCACTAAACACACATCTGCCACATCTTGTAGATGTTCAGATGGTGATCTTGAGCCATCTTTGGTAAATTTAGGTATAGCTTTTAGAGCAGAGACTGAGATAGGGGCCTAAACTGCACGTGCGACTTGGGCTACAAGGGGACTTCTGGCATCCCAATCTAGATAATTTTTGTTTGTGATTTGCAACATGGTTGGTGGAGGGATCAGAAAGTTCACTGGATGAGTTTGGGTTTGTGTTGTTATTAGCAGAGGCACTAACAAGCCAAGGTTATTTGTTGTTTGAGACCTAGTAATGGGCCGATGGATCATACACCCTCTTTTGATTTAGATACATTTAAGTTGTCCCACAAGGCGTGCCAAAAAAAAGAAACTGTTGATGCCAAAATTTGACAAGGTAACAACCTTTATGGAAAACTCAATTAAAGGGGGGAGCTATTGCGCTAAACTGAGTGACCTCCGGGTTTTTAAAGAAGTTGGCTTCTTCTATAATCTGGGGGGTGAAAAGGGATAGAAAGAAATGAATATAAAATAAATCTAATCTAAGGTGATGTGCCAAAAGTAGATATGGGCACAATAAACCTATCTTTAAGATATGATTTAAGGGTCGTTCAACAATCTGCAATGTCTCAGAACAACAAAGATCAAAATGGAAATATGAAAAATTTATTCAATGACATAAAATAACTTCCACATATCCATTGAAAATAAGAGTTGAAGACATGATCTTAATTAGCTAGATTATATTAAAATTATAGAAGTTGTGAACAAATTGCTCAATAAAATAAAGGCACAGTATACCGCTTTATCAAATAGTCAAGAAGCAGAAAGGCCAACTAATGGCACAATCTACGAATCTCATACAATAAGCTAAAAAAATACAAGAGGCTTGGTATTTCCACAAATTTCTCTATAAAATCTAAACCCTTTCTTTTAGAGAAGAAGCAGTATTTATATCTAAAAACCCACTGTCTGGCGAGCCAGTAATAGAAAAAGATTCCCCGATCATGAGCAATGATGTATACAACAATGATTTCCCTCGACCGTTACAATAGAAAAATATTTGAGCCATGAACATGGTTGCCCTCGAGTCAGATGCATCCTCTACGAATGATGGTAGTGGTCCCAGCAGAATAGAGTGCAAACACGCATCACTCACTCTTAATTGCAGTTGGAAAATGTGGCAGCACTGGTGAGGCTATTGCTTGCTCGGTAGAGACACAACGAAGCTCTTAGAAGATCCACGTGGTAATAGGTTGGGGCCGTTGGTTCATTCCTTCCTCCTTGTGGTGAAAATTTGCACGGTGAGGACACGTGGAGGTCTCCCTTACAAACGGTGCCACTGGTGGGGGCCGCCAAGGAATGTATGTGGACAATGCTATGTGTCATGCGATTGGGGCCTGATAGGGGAGTGAAAGGAAGGAGCCATGAAGTGTTCGAATTGCTGACATGTGGAGGCGTGGCGAGAGTTGTTAGAAAAGTGAAAGAAGGAAACTCTGCGAAGAGCACCTGAAGGGCACGTGGCAGTGTTCGCACAAATCTTTTGCGAAAGGAGCCCGATGATGTTTTCAATAGATGAGGCATGGGACAGTGTTTAGCAAAAAACAAAAAATAACCTGAAGGGAGCTTGGGGAAATTTATCTTCATAGTACCTACTCTACATAGTCCGTTTTCTTTTAGTGCATTGTCTATATTACAGACTTGTGAGCACTTTGTATATTCATAGCTATCAATCTCTATTGTTTCCATACTTTGATATCTTGTTTCTAGTTATAATGAATATAGTATTAGGTTGTTGAAAATGCTAATAGGCCTTAAAATACATATAAGTTGCACCCCACGTACTATGCACATAAATGAAGGGCAAGAAATTTGATCTTTTGTATAAACGTTAATTTTTACACTACAAACAAAAAAGCAACAATGATATAAGAATCCAACCTTGTATTTTCTTGTCTAACAATAGTCTGTATTTTCAACAATGTAGTTTTTTGTCTCCTGCTCAATTCGTAATCAACAAATCCTATTAAAGGAGCATATGAAATAAATGAGCATAGTCGATGGCATGTTATATGCAATCCATTAACATAAAGCAATCAATGCTCAATGAATTTTGTAATTAATAAGAACTTTATTGTAAGTGTCAACAACATATTCAATAGCAGATAACAAAGTCTTCATAAGTTTTAGCAATTGATTTGCAAAATCTTGTTTACAGGATTTGCACAATCAAATAAAACTTAATCAAGTTTGAACTGAGTATTTAATGTGTGAATTTTATCATTGATTTCTTTTTCTATTGTGTAAATTAGGCGTGCTACTGTTCTTTGTGCAAGCAAATCACCAAAATATCAATCTAATTACATCATTGAAAAGCACCAACAAAAACAATAAGTCGAGCCTAGTCTATGCACCAATCTCAATACCTTGTAATTTTTTAATGGTGAACAGGTGTATACATGAATGATTTTCCATGTCTTGCTCGACTAAATACATAAATAGTGAGAATGAAAAGAGTGTTACATGTGAACGTGTGAGAATATAGAGTGGACACAAATTTATCCTTTGATTAATGCACAGGAATATGATCTGCAAATTCTGTAAAGAATGTTGAAGCAGACAAAAATGTTCTATTGTTTGCAAGACAAAGAACATTTTTTGAAGAAAGATTTATTTACAACAAATCTAAACAGTTTATTAATTCAATAACTAATCAGAAAATGAACAAATTGAATGTCATATTGCAACTAGAAGACAATAAATATTTTTTCTCTTTTTCTATTGGTTGGAGTATGCCTTTTATTCATTTTTGTTGAAGTAAATCGGTAGAATAGGAAGAAGACAGTACTATTGATGCAGTCAATACATGTTTAATGCATTATTTGTTCTCCATAGACATCAAACATAGAAACAAACGATAAAATTTGCAAAAAAATAGAGGAAGACAACATTTTTTCCTAAACATTTACGCATTAAACATAGTTTATGCATGTTTTGTTGATAGGTTGATAACCACTAGAACACTGAATACATGGTTAATGCATCAAATTATTGCATAATTTAAGCCACACTGGTCAATTTATTTAGTTTTAATGCTTGTTGATTTAGCCACAAAAAACTATGCTATTTGGGAAAATTGCTCAAAGGAAACTGTATAGATTTTGCATGGTTGGAGGGACTGATGGTCTTATCAAACATAGAACAAGGGAATGTAGAGCTAGAAACACACAAGTTCCTAAACACACAATAAACACATGGAAATTAGTACAAATAAAACTAATTGGACTGATTGGTGTGCTTCTAATAGACTATTTTTTCTGAATCACCGGTCATACTGTTTAATGCATTGAACATGTATTGACTTCTTTAGTATGTACCACTCAACCGACAAAGGTAAGACTATTTGCTTTCAGTGATTAAATATTTGCAAAATATATAATGTTCTCCTATTTTTCGTAATTTACATTAACAACAATGAGTAATATACATGTTTTAAGAAATAGAAAAAAAGACAAGTTATTTATTATCCGTGAAATACAATTGAGACTATTGCAATAGCATCCTACTCTTTACCTTTGCTAGTGATTGGCTTGTCTATGTGTTTGTGATGCTTGATAACTAGTAATATTATTTCTTGTTACAAAATCCAATAAGGCAAGTGGGTATAGTAGATGACATATGCTTTGAGCAAGGTCCTGTTGATTGTGGAGGTGTTCAATGCATTAATTATGTGTTTATTTCTTGGGTGGCCACTAGCCTATCGGAAAAGCATAGAATTTTTTATTTAATGTCCAAATCTTTGCAAAAATTTATGACGTTAGTCCAAATTTTTACAAATTTTATCATTGTTTTGTTTGGTTCATGTTTCACTATTGCAATTGTTAGTTTTTGTTGATAGGCAAGCTTAAATTTTCATTTGTTGAATTTTCTTTTGAAATAGTTGCTTATTGTTCTTAAACTTGTCATGTCCAACCATATTGTATTGTTTAAATTATTTTTATATTTTTCCCATAGCTGGTTGGAGTGGGTCTATTATTCATTTTCATTTACATAAATTAGTAAACTAAGTTTACATTATATACTCTGGAAAATATTTAATCATGAACCAATTAATGCAAATTATGTGACATGTGTTTGAGAGGTGGTGGATAGGCAAGTATTAAATGCAAAGTTAATTCATGAAATCTTAGGCGTTTGTTGCCTTTAATTTGTGCTAATTCTTGTTTGTTCATTGCTTGTTGAAAAGCTTTATCCTAGGAACAGTAAGCTGCTCACAAGAAATTTGGGTGCTTGTTTATGATACTTCAAGCGATTCACCAATAGTACACTTTTTGCACAACAACGAGCACACAAAAGTGCAATGAACATTTAAAAAACCTATGAGCTTTTGAACAAATAACAGTCAAACAAGAATAAGAAAAAATGAAACCCAACATTTATACGAGCTTTCATGAATTAACTATGCATTCTCTACATATGCACTAACCATCCCTCCAATACATCTGGCACTCACAGTCCAAAAGACCTTGTTCAAACCATTCAGTTTTCCCTCTAATGCTTATAACTATCAAGTATCCAAAAAAAATAGATGAGCCACTCAGTAGTTGCACACCATGTATATGGATCCTGCCTTTTTCAAGCATTGCACAAAATCACAAATGTCGAAAACAACAATCCGCAACCCAAAACACATAAGATTTTCAACAAATAATAAGCAAAAAAATAACACTAGTATCATATTCCATGAATATGCTATCTACTGTCTACTTGTGTTTGTATTAGCTATTAAACATATATTATGAAGTTTGCATTTAGTACATTAAACATGCATTCTCTATTTTAGTAGTCACTAGCCCATCACCAAAATCCATAGAATATGCATCCCCCATTTAAATATTTGTCACAATATATAATGTTCCCCTATCTGCCTAGCTTTCTTAAAGGAAAATTAAAAATCAACCTACTCAAACTGATAGAAAAAGAGATAAACTATAATTTTCAAGTATGTTGGTTGTTGTTACGAAGGCCAGGAAACAAATAGGTTCAGTACATGGCATATGGTATGTAACCCATGAACATGTAGCAGTTAAAGCCAAGGAGTACTTGAGTATTGTAACAAACAACAATTATCAAAGGAAGACGTAAATGCTATAAGAAAAGTCTTGTGTACTATGAAGGCATTCAATGCATTCCCTATGTATTCATTACCTGAGTAGCCATGAGCTTAGTAGCAAGATTGGGGAGATTTTCATTTATTGTTTCCATGTTTGCAAAAAAATTATTGCATTGGTCTCTTTTTTCTTTTGTGTATATTTTAACATGTGCTTCTCTGTTTCATGTTTATGAATAACATAGTATCTTGCACAATTTGCATTTAAAAGACTATTGTTTCTGATGTGTTAGCCATACTATCTAATGCATTAAACATGCATTGCCTATTTCAACATCTATTATCTTGTTGTTGAAGGCTGCATAAATTGAATTTAGACATTAACTATTTGCAAAATATATAATTTCCTTGTATTTTTGCAATTTTCTTTAACAAAAATGAATATTAGGCCTAGTGCAAGCAATAGAGAAGTAGAATAACTATCTATTATCACTCAATTGCAAATGAGACCATTGCAATTGCAACCTGCTTGTTGGCTCTAGCAATGTGCAATATAGCAATTCATTCATGTCATTTGTTATCAACTATACCTATTTGTACAATTAGGCCTTATAACATCGAATAAAATTTTGAGTCGCACCAAAACAAATGGAATAAAAGAGTAATTTATTTTGAAAGTGAAATATAAAGGGTAGATTTTGGTCTTGTTTACTAGAAATTGTTTGAATAATTGTGGAATAAATTTGACCACATATGATAGTAAACATTTGTAAGTAATTCATAGTATTAGTAATTTTTCGTAAATGAATCTAATTACTTTGTAACATAGATTCAAATTAATACTTTTTAAAGAAAATAGTTACCTGTGTTAGATAAAATTCAACTAATTTCTTGAAAATGAATCTTATTACCTTATAATATAAATTAAAACATTTGGTAACATAAAATTGAACTAATTGGTCTAAAATGAATCTAATTACTTTTGTATTAATAAAAGATTAGTTTGGAGAAAACATTAAAAAAACAGTAAGGGAACACTGATTACTATAATTAGTAAACGAATGTTGCCTTTGGTGAAATAATTTAGACTATGGCTAAATTTTATATTCATTTCCAAATTAGAAAATTTATTAACCAGCGGTAGGAAAGTATATACTTAAATTAAATAAAATCAACTTATTGTTTACAAATATAGTAACTAGGACTGAATAATTTAGAAAATAAGCACTCATTACTTCACAAAAATATGTTAATTAATATGAATTTTCTTTTTAATATAAATTAAATAATTTATAATACTAATTACTGTGATTCGTAAATGAAGATTATCTTTAGTAAAATAATTTAGACCATTACGAAAAATTAAATGCATTTTGAAATTAGAAAATTAATTAACTAGTAGTTGAAAACTAATTACTTATATTAAATAAAATTAATTAATTGTTTCAAAATATAGTAAGTATTACTAAATAAGTGTTTCCTTGTTTGAATAAATGTTTTAAATAATAATGCTAATTTTCTTTTGAATATAAACTAAATCATTACTAATTATCCAAGGAAAAAAGTTACAAGTTGATAATTTTTGTAAATAAGTACAAATTTTAGTTTGCATGAATAAATGATATTAATTAGTTTTTATAATTACAAATTGAAATACTTTTGTGAAATAATTTGTTGAGGAGATAAATTATTTAGTAGCAATTACAAACTATCTTGTGATTTCATCAACATTAATAAGTTAATTGAAAATGTTGGAAACTAAATTCCCTTTGCAAATAGTACATTTTTTGTAATTTTAAATTTGCTTAATATTAATCAACGAAAAATAGGCCATAAAAATCAATTTTATGTAAATATTAATCGACTCTAAGCACAAACAAAACCCAACAATCAACAAAGATTCCATGAATAGACTATGTATTCACTACATGTGTACCCACAAGCCCTTCAACACATTTTGCACCCATAGTGCAGAAGACCTTGCTCAAACCATTTAGTTTTCCCTCTAATGCTTGTACTTAACAAGTATGGAACATAAATAGATGACACGAGAAGTCATGCCAAAAATAGTACACTGAGGCTAGTGGTTTGGAGCACTTCCAATACCTTGTAATGTGCAAATGATAAACAACTGTAAATGGGAATGATTTTTTATGCTTCAGTGTGGTGGATAGCTTCTAGGCATCGACTATGTGCATAGATAGTGAAAATGGTGAAAGTATTTGATGTAAATGTGTAAGAATATAGATCGACAAGAATTTTGTCCTTTGATAAATGCATAAGATTATGGTCTTCAAGTTTTGTGATGAACCTTGAGGCAAAAAGAGGTCTTATTGACTACGTAGACATTGGATGCATTACCTATCTATTTATTACTTGAGTAGCTCTCTGCCTACTAGCGAAGCTTGCAAGATTTGTATATAATGTCTGAATGTCTATGAAAATTTATCTCTCACGATTTGCATTTAGAACACTATTGTTTTTGATCCAATAGTTATACCAATTAGTGCATTAAACATGCATTGGCTGGTTTAGTAGCTATTGCCCTCTTGCAAAAGGTGGCACAATTTGCATGTAGTGATTGAATATTTTCCAAAAATATAATGGGCTCCTAATACCTTGATTTACTTTCACAAAAATGAATAATAGGCCTACTCCAATGAATAGGAAAAAGAGTTACATTGTTTATTATCTCTTAATTGCAAATAAAGCCATTGCAATAGAAAATTGTTGCTTGGTTTCAACTGCTTCATCTCATATGTCATCTATTGTATCCATTTGTACAATTAGGCTTAGTAATAGCGAACAATCCCTCTAGTTACAACAGAACAAAAGTATTGATGCAAGGACAAGGGATGTGACTCAAGTCACTTTGTAAAATGAATACATTTGCAACAAGTTACTATTGCAATCATTGAATTTTCTTCCTAGATACTTGCTTGTTGATTCAAAATATATTGTTTAAATTTTTGTTACAAGCCTCTAGCTTCTAGTATTTTTTGTAGAGCTTGTTAACAAGCATATGATTCATGTTTACGAATAACATATCGTATGCATGATAATAGTAAAGATGACACAAAATGCATTGAATTCTTGGTTCTGTCATTTGCAATTGTAATACTTGCTTCCCAATCAAACTGAATTGTCTTTCACTACCCCTACTATACATTTTTGTTTAAGCAATCTAGGAAAATAGGATACTATATATTTTGGAAAACATTTAATCACTGAATGCAAATTGCATAAGGCTTGCCAGTATGTTACTTGGCACTACAACACTAAATGCATGATTAATGCAGTAGGTCTATTATTGATAATCATTTTAGAAAATAAGATCAAAAGTAACAAGACACCATAAATTCTAGAAAATATTTAACAAATGAATTGCATATGCCATAATTGCAACTATGCACACTTTTGATTGAAAAAGTAACTTGCTTTAGAGAAAAAAATAGTTTTATGTTTATGGACTACATGGAATGTCATATACTATGCCCATTTGTTTCTTTTGAAAGTTAGATTCTTGAACTAGCATTCTCCTTTATTGTTCACAACTCTTCTGATTCATAATTGTCACACACATTGGAAGAATTAAATTTCATTACAAACAAAGCAGGAGTATGATACAAGAATCTGACCTTGCAGATTGTTGTTGAAGAACCAAGTCTAATAGCAACAATATGGATCTTTGTCCTACACTTCAATTGCAACAGATGGTTCCTATGACAGATACAATTCAGAGAGATGAGCACACTCCATGAA
Source organism: Sequoiadendron giganteum (assembly GCA_007115665.2). Lineage (NCBI taxonomy): Eukaryota > Viridiplantae > Streptophyta > Pinopsida > Cupressales > Cupressaceae > Sequoiadendron > Sequoiadendron giganteum. The sequence goes on along the minus strand of CM021104.1, from coordinate 389,704,560 downwards.
ATTGAACATGCTATTCATAAACATGTAACAGAGAAGCACACAATAAATTTCGCCAAATATTGAGCTTTGTCCCTGAAAAATGGGCTCAGTGCAGTTTAATCTACTCGTTTGCATTTGTAATATTCACTTGGCTAATCAAATTTGATTATTTTGCAAAATGTCTATTAATAATTATAGTCTTAGAAAATCAGTAAAGTATGGAAATATTGTGTAGTTGGGGTTCATGGAAATATTTTTCATGTTTAAAAACCATGATTTATCTCTTTTGCTATTGGTTGTAGCACATATACTATTCATTTTTTATTAAGTAAATTAGGAAAATAGAACATTATATATGTTGACAAACATTTAATCACTAATGCAAATTGCATAAACTTTTCCAATGGAATCCTTGGCACTATAGTAGTCAATGCATCACTAGTACACTAGGTCTATTATTGATTTTTGTTTAAAAAAATTAGGACACTAGGAACGCATCATAGTTTTTCACAAATATTTAACCAATGGAATTCATATCACATGATTACAATTATGCATATCTCTGTTTGTAAAAGCAACATGCTTCTCAAGGGAAAATAGTTTCATGTTTATGAATTACATGACATGTCACTAAGTATGCTCATTTGTCTATTTCTAAAATTAGATTCTTGAAGAAGCATTCTCCTTTATTGTTCACAACTCTTTGAATACATAATGCTTAGATGCATTACAATATTTAAATTTGATTGCAAAGAGAGCAAGAGAATGATACAAGAATCTAACCTTAGAGCTTGTTGTTGAAGAACCAAGTCCACTCACAACAATATGAATCTTTGGTTCCCAATTCGATTGCAACCAATGGTCCCTCTTACAGCTACAATTTAGACAGATGGGAATAGTCCATGACACATAACATGAAACAAAAAAGCACACAATAAAATTTTCCAAATATTTAAGAGTTAAATTGAATCTATATGAGCTTTCACACATAAAATACGGTCAATGCAATTGATACATAACATTGGCAAACGAATCAAATTATATAATCTAGATACTCATGGTTTTATTTCTATACACAACACTTCAGTTCTTAATTTATTCATTTGCATTCATAATATTTACTTGGCCAATCTTTTTTTTTTTTTTTGCACAAGGTCTACTATTCATTTTAGCTTACGAAAATTAGAAAAACATTTCAACATCATATAGTTGGGAGTGATGAACATATTTTTTGAAGCACCTATGTTGAAGTAGACGTATACACAACATCTTATGCACACAATCACATGTGAAAAATTAGAGGCACACACATCAAAACAATCTTTCCCTCCAATGCATGTAGTAAGGAATGCTATAAAATTCATGGCAAACATCGTGACTTTTGTTTTCATGACAAATGCCATGGATGTTAGAGTCATGAAAAATGCCACAAATTTTATAGCATTTCCCTGCATTCTCTGTAGACCAAAATAGCTCATTTGTTTCCTCTTTCTCATAATCTTAGATGAAATACGTGTTTCGCAAACATTTAACCAATGAATTGCATATGACATGATTACAATTATACAAATTTTTGTCTGCAAAAGCAACATGCTCATTAGGGAATTATAGTTTCATGTTTATGAATTACATGGCATGTCATTCACTATGCTCATTTGTCTATCTGGAAAGCCAAATTCTTGAAAAAATCAAATTTCATTGCATAAAAAGTGACAGAATGATACAAGAATCCGACCTTGTAGCTTCTTGTTGAAGAACCAAGTCTACTTGCAAAGATATAAATCTTTGTCACCTACTTTGGTTACAACCAATGGTGCCTGTTACAACTACAAAATAAACAAATGAGCATAATTCATGACATAGAATATGTAATCCATAAATATCAAACACAAAAGCAAACAATAAATTTTGGTAAGTATTTTAAAACTAAATCCAATATGTTTGAGCTTTGTCGCACAAAAAGCAGATGATGCAATTGATACATAAAATTTTCAAACAAATAAAATTATATAATCTAGACACTTTTGGTTTAATTTCCATTAAATGCAAAATTTCCAAAATGTCTTTGAGAGCTGGCAAGTATGCAAGCTACAAATGCACAGTTAATTCTTGTTTGTTTATTGCTTGTTCAAAAGGTTGTATGTTTTTAGCTCTCCATGTTATATGTTTGCATGCAAAAATTTTGAACCAAAACTATTGCTTGTTGTTACAAGGGCCAAGGAAACAAATGCATGCAGTCCATGACATATGACATGCTACACATATACAACCCTTGCCAATGAATCAAACTGCATAAACTAAACATTTCTATAATCAAATTCTATAATTCGAACATTGCATCAAAGGCTTCATTGTGGTCCCAATGATAGCAACCAATCCCAATATCTCATAGTCTATTGTTGCCAGATAAAGCAATAATCTTTTAGATCTTTGAGCTAGGTATTTTTCCTTGTACAAGCATACAGTGCATTTACTGTGAGTTTATTGCTTGGATAGACATTACCCTGCTAGCAAAATATTTTAAACAATACAATTTCATTGGACAAGAAACTCTTTCAAAAGTGAATTGAATAATTGCAATAGCAACTTGTTTCAACTATATTAATTAAACAAATTCAGTTAAGTAATTGCGCTTGTTCTCAAATTAGTACAATATAGAAGCATACACAAGCATTCCCATTTAGGAATGGTTCCTTTGATTAAGGCCAACATATCACGTTTTTCAACAAACTTCTCAGTCTTGTTGTCACACACATATTCCATGCACTAACTAAATATTTCACACAATATATAATGTCTTCCTGTTGTCCTAGTTTACTTAAACAAAAATGAATAATAGGCCTACTCCAACCAATAGAAGAAGAGATAAATTATAATTGTCAAACACATAAAATATGTTCTTAAATCCCAACTATAGCGAAAAAACCAAAATATTTTAAACAGTTCAATTTCATTGATCAAGCAACTATTTCAAAGTAAATTGAGTAAATGCAATACTAAACATGCCCTTTGCATTCACTAGGTTTTTTTATAAAGTGAATGCTATTGCTTACTAATTTATCCAGAGAAACTAAGTAACTGGTAAAGCAACTCAAAGATAAATCAATCAAGTATCAACTTAATTTTTCATGTGTCAAATATATCATCTATCTCTTTTTCTATTGCATACAGTAGGTCTCCCATTCCTCTTTGTATAAGAAAATAAGTGAAATAGAAACACATTATAAACTTTGTCGAATAAATTTCATTGGCCAACTAATTATGACAAATTGAAATGGAATATATGCAACAACAACTTGCTCTTTGAAAACATGCATATTTTGTATTGCTAATATATTGTACACTAAAAAGATACAACACCAGAATTTTATCCATTCAAACCAAAACATAAGAAAATAAAGTATTGTGTAGCATATAAAGGGAAAAGATGTCAATTGCAAAACAAAAACATCAAAAAAATTTAAGTCACATAACATGAGATATAGTGATATAGACGAAAGAGCTAGCAACAAAAGCACAAGAAAAAAGAAAAGACCAAATTGATGCAAATATTTAATGTCTAAATGCAAATTGTAAGACCCCTCTGTTTTTCTCTTTTGATTGAACAGTGTTCTGTTTGGTTATGTCTCATTTTGTGTTTGTACTTTGACTTAGAACTCAGTTGCTATTTGATCACTATTTGTAAAGTGATGCGAATGTTATATTTTGGGGTGATGGTGTATTTTTCTGATGTTATCATTATGTCATGCTTTGGATTAGCATAGTGGATAATTGAATTAATGAGGTTTATGCTTTTGATCATATTAATGATGTTAGATTCGTTAGTTAGTAATACTGTATTGGTGAAGGGGATGGGATTGCATCACTCGCTTGCGAGCACCCTGCGATCCTGAGATTTCCTCTTCATGGTGTGTTTTAATTTTGATATATATATGCATGTGGATATAATCTATGTTCGCAGGTTGATAGGTACAGGACATCGACTCCACCTAGTCTCACAGGTTTGAGCGTGTCCATTGCCCAACGATATCCGATTGGGAGATAGTAGCTAGGTTTTCCGTGCCAAGTCGTCACCCTAGTCCTAGTGTGTCGTCAGGTGTTAGTCAGGTTGTGTTGCTTTGAATATTGTTCCCTCTCTTCGATTATTTAATTTCAAGTTAAAAAGGTAATTGAATGGTTTTAGGCATATAAGTTGTTGATTAATTTGATTTGGAATTATGTTAGTAAGTTAATTTATTTTATTATTAATTTAATTTAATTAATAAATAGTTTAATCATTGATTACATCTAGTTTATTAATTAATTAAATTAATTGTGTTGGAATGAATTAAATTATTCATTTTGGAAATTTATGGATATTTGGTTTGGAATTGAAAATAAAAGAAAATATTTAAAAGTCAAATTAGAAAATTTGAATTCAAAAATTGGAAAAATGAGATATTTTATATTTTTGTTTTCAAAAATTTATGAGGGTTGGTGCATGATATTTTTTTGGAAGAATTTCTTTATTATTGAATTTTTCTTCACAATTTTGGAGGATGAAGTTTTTTAAAAAATGGGAAATTGAGGAGAGGAAGAAATCTTTACATTTTGTGGGTTTTGGATTGAAGTTGTGAAATTGGTGGAGCTGAATTTGGAAGCTGAGCACCATCTGGATCCCCTCTCAAACTCAAAAAAACCAGGTTCATGCTTTTAAATTTAGATGTTTTGGAAAACATATTTATATTTGTTTTGTTGTGAGTATCATATTTGGCAAACTCAAGATCTGTTCTATAATGGAAACTTCATGTTAAATTTTTGTTACAAATTTTGAACCTTTGTTTCTATTTGAGTTTTCTAAAAAAATGAATTGTGTTCTTGGTTGGAAATAATCATTTTCAATATTATTTTCTCAATCATTTTTGCAAATTTCGTTTAAATAGATATATATACATATGTATATATATATATATTATATTATATATTTTATGAGTAAAGGGTTGCTGTTATTTTTCCTTTGGCAACAAAAATTTGTTTCCCTGTCAAATTTCGCGGATTTAATTCCGTAGGGCTTTTTGTAAAGGTTTTTTTTTTAAATTTAAATAAAAAATAAAAATAAAATTAAGTTGGGGAGGTGCTGGGGGCTTACCTCCCCACCGCGCCCCCATGGGAGGTGCGTGGGGAGAGAGCTGCGCCCAGCACGGACTCCCCCGACCGCCACTGTGGGACGGCTGTGGAAACACAGCCGTCACCCACTGTGGGTTCGACTGTGTTTACACAACCGCACTCACAGAGACACAGCCGACCGCCCAGCCGCCACCGCCCTTATGCGATCCGTGCAGCCAAGGAAATCGCAATCGACGCCCGACCAAAACCTCTGCCTCTTGCCTTGCACGTGGCTCAAGAACCGCGGTTAAACCCTAAGGGTTGGCGCACGGTTTGAGGCCGATCAACTTTGGTGGAAAAAAAAAACATTTAAAAAAATATATATTTATTATTATTTATATATATATATATATAATAATAATATTATTTGTATTATAATATTAATTATTAATATGTATTACATCAACGATGATATGTATTAACGGTTAATATTATATTATATATATTCTGTTCTTATAATTAAATAGGCATATATTTAAGCAATGTTGGTTTTTCTTATGGCATGAATTAAATTTAAGTTGAGCAAATGGAAAAGAAAAAACATGTTAACTTAAATTAAAGCATGGTTTAATTTAAAAAAAAAAAAACATTATTTTAAAGAAAATAGTTTGACTTTAAAATAATACGTTTTCCAGTCAAGTTAATTTTAAATGACTACATTGAAACAAGGAACACTATATTTATTTTTAAGCAACGTATTTGATTTATATAATAAACTGGTTGATTTTTCATTATTTAAATGCAAGTAGGGAAATTAAATGATTAGTGTTAAATTCTCCCTTGTATTTTAATTCAGTTTTATTGATGCAATAAATTACTGAATGAAATGAGGAAATAGATTTAGAATATCCAAAGGTATTTTCTTTCAGTTGCCTTCAGTGAACATTTCCTTCGTATTCTTGTTTGGGGAAGTGGGATAAAAGTGTCTTTAATCTGTAAGTCTTCTAGAAAACCCTAGAGGTTGGGGGTTGTCATTTTGGTGATGTTGAACGTGTGTTGATTCCTTTGGGTAGTGCATGAAGTTATGTCTTTGTTATTTACCCGATTTCCACGAACGGGGATATTTTTGTGTCTCCTGTGAAAGGAGTGGATTATGGGATCTGCATCTCCTTGTAAGGAATGGGTTGTATTTTGTTACCTCCAGTGTTGGAGTGAGTTCCATTTTATGTCACCTCCTGTGAAAGGAGTGGTCGTGATATCTTTTTTGTTGCACTTTGTATCCTTGGTGTTTGGATGGTATGTGTGTTGTCAAGTAGAAGAGTGGCTTCTATAGGGGCTAGAGCCCGGAAGAGGTAAGATTGGGTAACCTTTGAAAGTTGTTTAATCAAGTGAAACTAAATCAATACTTAGAAGATTAGGACTAACTTTTCACTAATCAAGATAAGTTGGCCTCACTCATAGACACAAGGGCTCGTTTAGACTTGGGATGAGTGGGAAGACCTAGAATGGCAAGGTCATCTATCCTATCTGTACGTAAGGTATTTGATCCCGCATTAGTAAGTATGAGGGCCAAGGTTTGGTAGAGGCCACCAGGACAACCCTTTATGTTGGTTGGAGCCTATGAAGATTCGTAGTGGGTAACTCATGATGAGCTATGTGATGACACTCTGTCTAGGACAACAGTTGGTATTCAATTTTATGGGTATGGTTTCCTTAACATACCTGATGTGACCATAGTAGGTATTTGATTATTATGTGTATGGTTCTCTTAACATACTTGATCTGCTTTATATTTGGAAGCAATGTGACCATGTTAGAGTTGTACTTATGTGGTGTTAGAGTTTTACTGGTGATATACTTGAGTAGTGCATGTGATTGGATGTGTTAGTCTCTTCCTAGAGGTAGATGGTCTTGGTTAGGATTCCTTGTTACTATCTCCTAGCACGGGGGGTGGGACTTTGGGTTCCACTTGGTTGGGTGGTGTGCACCTAAATCCGTTGGGTTCTTTCTTCATGTTCGTGTGGACGAGACTTCCAGTTGGAGAGCTTGTTGGATTCATTTTCAGTTCTTGCTTTATTTCATTTCAGTTGATCTTGTATTATTTTACCCCTCATTATTATCGAGGTGGATGTTGTAATTGTAACCTTATTTATTGGACTTGCCTCATTTGGGGAATGAGTGATGTAATCTCTTTATTAAATTATTGTTATTTATGATCATAATGTAACTATTATGGTGGATGTAATTTATCTTGTTGGAATGTATGTGTTTCTAATTTTTTAAGTGGATAAACGTTATAGATTCATTTATGTGTTTGTGGGTTAATAAGTAATCTCAGTCTCGTAACCTTAGGGGATGTTTGCAACGAGTAGCGAACTTGTATATTAATTGTACTTAAACAAAAAAAAAATAGTTTGTTTAAGTAGTTAATTGCATAGGGTTGCGTGGTGGGGCGTTACACAACTTGTACCAACTTTCCCAGCAAAATGATACATACTGAGGTGAAACGGAACAACACAATGGATTTTTGCAAACATCTAGTCATTTAATCCAAATTTACAGGCTTTGTTATTAGGCTAGTGCCTATCAAAGCAATCAAGCCACAATTAATGCATTACAAGTCTTTGCAGTGGACAAGATCTAAAAGAATACTGCTCTATATAGCAACAACACACTACTATTTCAATGCATCAATCAACAGATAGATTTGTCCCAAGACTATATTGTCACATGTTCACATGTAACACCCTTTCCATACCCACCATCATGCACTCATTTGGAATTTATAGCGTGTGCAACAAAGCAAAGAATACACAAGTATTATCATTTACAATTGTTCACAATTCACATACTACAACATCAAAAATATGTTCATAAATACCAAGTATATAATGTTCCCATATTTTCTTAATTTACTGAAACTAAAATCAATAGTAGACCTACTACAAGACAATCAAATTTCACTGGCTAAGCAAGTATTAAAAATGAAAATGCTAAAATTAATAATTGAATACAAATTTTGTTAGCTTTACTGCCATCATGCACATCATGTGCATGGAATTTTGCTCAAAGGCAAGTCATTGCTCTGATCAAAGCAGCTCACTACTGCAATTGTACAATGTACATTAGAAATGGCAAGCTTGTCAATCAATCTACAACTAATGCATTAAATGCCAACATGGCTACTACTCATTTTTGTTCAAGTAGATTAGCAAAATAGAACTCTATGTATTTTCACAAATATTTATTAGCTAACAAACTCTATTGAGCCATAAAAATTAATTCACAAAATGTTCTTTACTGTATTTATAAATAATAGCTTACATAACATAACAACTGTGTAATGTAACCCTAGGCTTAGAAAACATAACAATTGTGCCACTATTGACATAGTATTTAATACATTAACTATGCATTCATTGCTCTACAATGCATCGTAGTTATCTGCAACATTTTCATCTACTTCTACTTTGCTACTTTGCTTTAAGTAAATGAATACTAGAGGCACATGACAGAGCCAAAAGGATGAGCACAATCCATGACAAATAATACACTAACCAAAACCTCAACCACAGAAACAACAATAAAATTTATAAAATAATAGACCAACATTATAAATTTTTGCAACCATTCCCCGTTAGCCCTTGTAACAACAACCAAGTATCATGATAAAAATATACAAGCATTTTAACAAACAACAAACAAACAAGAATAAGCATAAACAAAACCCATTACTCGCCTCACATTTCATGAATTAACTATGCATTCACTACTTATGTACCCACAAGCCCTCCAACACATACTACTATTCTAATACATCAATCGACGAAAAAATTTGTTCCAAGCCTATATTCTCACATGTTCACATGTAACGCCCTTGCCATCCTCATCATCTATGCACTCATTTGACATCCAGAATGTGCGCATCACAACAAAGCATACACAAGCATTATCATTTACAGTTGTTCACAATTCACACACTATAAGATATTCGGTTTGCTCCATACCACTAGCAAAACAAATAAATAATGCTTTTTAAACATAAAAAATATGTTCATAAATGCCAAGTATATAGAGTTCCGATATTTTTCTAATTTACTGAAATTAAAATCAATAGTAGACCTGCTACAAGACAATCAAATTTCATTGGCCAAGCAAGTATTACAAATGAAAATGCTAAAATTAATAGTTGAATACAAATTGTGTGAGCTTTACTGCCATCATGCACTTCATGTGCATGGCATTTTGCTCAACGGTAAGTCACTGCTACGATGAAAGCAGATCACTATTACAATTGTATAATGTACATCGGAAATGGCAGGCTTGCCAATCAATCTACAACTAATGCATTAAATGTCATCAAGTCTACTACTCTTTTTTGTTTAAGTAAATTAGCAGAATAGAACTCTATGTATTTTCACAAATATTTAATAGCTAACAAACTCTATTGAGCCATAACAATTAATTTACAAAATGTTCTTTATAGTCTTTGCAGATTATAGCCCACATAACATAACAATTACGCAATGTAACCCTAGGCTTAGAAAACATAACAATTGTGCCACTATTGACATAGTATTTAATGCATTAACTATATATTCACTGCTCTACAATGCATTGAAGTTTTTTGCAAAATTTGTCATCTACTTCTACTTTGATACTTTTCTTACAAGCAAATGAATAATAAAGGCACATGACAAAACTAAACAAATGAGCACAGTCCATCACAAATAATACGCTATTCATAAACCTAAACCACAAAAACAACAATAAAATTTGCAAAACAATACACCAACATTATAAATTTTTTCAAGCATTCCCCATTATCCCTTGTAACAATAACCAAGCATCATGTTAAAAACACACGAGCTTTTAACAAACAACAAACAAACAAGAATAAGCACAAACAAAACCCAGTACTCGCCTCACATTTCATGAATTAACTATGCATTCACTGCTTCTGTACCCACCAACCCTCCAACACATTTCACACATTTTGCTTTCTGAGATTTGCTAATAGGATAATAGCCACTCAAGCACACATAAATAATGCATTCACTGCCCCGACATCCCACAAGACCTTGCTGAAAGCATATGTAATTTAATGTACTCACTTGCCCCATTAGCCCTTCTAACAATAAGAAATACTTGTAGCTATCAAGTATCATAAACAGACAACCAAGCCATTCATGACCACTGCACTTTTATAGAATAACAAACATGCAAAAGTAGAACCAATAGTTAAAAAACCCACAAGCTTTTCAACAAATGATAAACAAACAATAATGAGCACAAAAAAAACACAACACTCGCTTAAGATTTCATGAATTAACTATTCATTCACTACTTATATACTCACCAACTCTCCAACACACCTCACACAATTTTCATTTAATTGATTAAACATGCATTCATTGCTTCAGAACCCATTACCCCACCGCCAAAGCACCCACAACTTGCATCCACTGATCAAATATTTTTCAGGATACACAATATCCTCCTATTTTCCTAATTTACTTAAACAAAAATATGTCCTTAAATCCCAACTACAGGAAAAAGACAACAATATTTTAAACAATGCAATTTGACTGGCAAAGCAACTAATTCAAAATAAAATTCAACAATTGCAATAGTGGGCTGCTTCCCTGCATAAAAAATAGCTTCATGTTTACGAATTACATGGCATTTCATTCATTATGGTCATTTGTCACAATGATACAAGAATTAGGCCTTCTAGTTGCCTGTTCAACAACCAAATATATGTACCCATTTGTCCTTGCAACCCTTCTAACATCAACAACATAGAAAGATAAAAACACACAAGCTCTTCAAGAAACAACAACAAACAAGAAACAAATTTAAGTACAACAATCAACTATTTGGAAAGAAAATTCAACAAATGCAATTCTAAAACTTCCTATTGACACAAACTAACAATTGCAATAGTGACCTACTTTTCAACAAAAAAAAGTTTCATGTTTATGAATTACATGACATGCCATTCACTATGCTCATTTGTCTATTTCATAAGTCAGATTCCTGAACTAGGCTTCTCCTTTATTGTTCACAACTCTTCCAAAGCATAAATTATATGCACATTGGAAGACTTAAAATTCATTAGAAATAAAAGGGAAGAATGATACAAGAATATGACCTTTCAGTCCCTTGTTCAACAACCAAGTATACTTCCGCTCACATTAAGGCCTGCCTCCAACTCCAATTGCAAGTTATCATTCCTGTTATAGGGACAAATTAAATAAATGACCACAACAATGAAGAGTCATAAACACATAAACAAGCCACTCACCAACAGTTCTCTACCACACAATAACAAATGTCGAAGAACACAACTAAAAGCTAAAAACACACAAGCTTTTTAACAAACAACAAACAAACAAGAATAAACACAAATAAAACCCCGCTCTCGCCTCATATTTCATGAATTAACTATGCATTCACTGCTTCTCTACCCATCAACCCTCCAACACATCTTGCACAACTTTCTTTCCAAGCCTTTCTCATTGCGTACTAGCCACTCAAGAAATAAGCACATAATTAATGCATTCACTGCCCCCACAGTCCACAAGACCTTGCTCAAAGAACATGTAATTTAATGTACCCACTTGCCCGACCAGCCCTTGTAACAACAAGCAATACTTCTAGTTATTACTTTGCTTACAAGCAAATTAATACTAGAGACACATGACAAAACTAAATAAATGAGCATAATTTGTCACAAATAATACGCTATTCATAAACCTGAACCACATAAACAATAATAAAATTTGCAAAACAATACACCGACATTATAAATTTTTGCAAGCACTCCCCATTAGCCCTTGTAACAACAACCAAGCATCATGCTAAAAACACACAAGCTTTTTAACAAACAACAAACAAACAAGAATAAGCACAAACAAAACCCAGTACTTGCCTCACATTTCATGAATTAACTATGCATTCACTGCTTTTGTACCCACCGACCCTCCAACACATTTCACACATTTTTCTTTCTGAGCTTTGCTAATAGGATAATAGCCACTCAAGAAATAAACACATAATTAATGCATTCATTGCCCCCACAACCCACAAGACCTTGTTCAAAGCATATGTAATTTAAGGTACCCACTTGCCTCGTTAGCCCTTCTAACAACAAGCAATACTTCTAGCTATCGAGTATCATAAACAAACAACCAAGACATTCATGACCAAGATGCACTTTTACATAATAATAAACATGCAAAAGTGGAACCAAGAGTTAAAAAACCCACAAGCTTTTGAACAAATTATAATGAGCACAAACAAAACCCAACACTTGCTTAAGATTTCATGAATTAACTATGCATTCACTACTTCTATACTCACCAGCTCTACAACACACCTTGCACAATTTGCATTTAATGGATTAAACATGCATTCACTACTTCAGAACCCATTACCCCATGGCCAAAGCACCCACAATTTGCATCCACTGATTAAATATTTTCTAGGATACACAATATCCTCCTATTTTCCTAATTTACTTAAACAAAAATATGTCCTTAAATCCCAACAACAAAAAAAAGACTACAATATTTTAAATAATTCAATTTGACTGGCAAAGTAACTAATTCAAAAACAAATTCAACAATTGCAATAGCGGATTGCTTCCCTGCATAAAAATAGCTTCATGTTTACTAATTACATGGCATTTCATTCACCATGCTCATTTGTCACAATGATACAAGAATCTAGCCTTCCAGTTGCTTGTTCAACAACCAACTATATGAATCCATTTTTTCCCACAACCCTTCTAACATCAACAATATAGAAAGCTAAAAACACACAAGCTCTTCAACAAACAATAAACAAACAAGAAACAAATTTAAGTACAACAAGCAACTATTTGGAAAGAAAATTCAACAAATGCAATTCTAAAACTTCCTATCGACACAAACTAACAATTGCAATAGTGACCTACTTTTCAACAAAAAAAAGTTTCATGCTTGTGAATTACATGACATGCCATTCACTATGCTCATTTGTCTAGATTCAGTAAGTCAGATTCCTGAACCAGGCTTCTCCTTTATTGCTCACAACTCTTTCAAAGCATAAATTCTATGTGCATTGGAAGACTTAAAATTCATTGGAAACAAAAGGGAATGATACAAGAATCTAACCTTTCAATCCCTCATTTAGTAGCCAAGTATATTTCCGCTCACATAAAGGCCTTCCTCCAACTCCAATTGCAAGTAATCATTCCTGTTATAGGGATAAATTAAACAAATGACCACAATAACCAAGCATCATAAACATATACACAAGCCACTCACCAATAGTGTACTGCCACACAATAACAAACGTTGAAGAACACAACTAAAAGCTAAAAACACACAAGATCTTTAACAAACAAGAATAAAACTTTCGATAAAACCGACTCGCACCTCAAATTTCATGGATTAATATGCATTCACTACTTCTCTACCATCATGTAACATCTCTCCAACTCTAGCATGGGTAAGATGGTATTTTAATTTTGATTTAGAATTATAAATGTTATCATATTGAGATTAGACATTGATGATTATCATGATGAGTTAATATGCTAGATTACATGCTTAGTTATCATTTCTTTGCATGATTATGGACTGGAAGGGTTGATGCCATAACACTCGTATTCGAGAGGCTTACGATATCATGACCACCTTCCTAATAATTGGTGTAGTTTCAGCTATATGATATATGTTATATGCATAGGTACTTTGACGTGTAATTGGAGTGATGCAGGTACTGAGTATCGACTCCGCCTGGATTCACAAGCCTGAGCGTACTCCTATTCCTTGATGGTGGTAACTGGAGGTAGTCATACAGGCCAAATGTCCCCTACCCTAGCCCACTGTATCTTATTAGCGCAGTATTTCTGAGTTGATGTCATACCATCCGATTACCTAATGGTAATGTCCGGAGCACCTTTCAGCCGTATGTCCGGTGCACCCTTCAGTTATATGTGGTTTTCCAGTATGCCTTGTTGAGGTATTTTGTTATGGTTTTCGTGAATCTATTATGTGGCCATATTTTGGTTGTCAGTGTTATGATGTGGCTTCAAGGCATCTTTTCGTAGTTTTAAAATATGGAATTTTATGGTGTTCTATTGATTTGGAATGTTATATCCTTGAGATTTTGAATATGTCATTTTAATTGATTTTATTGATCATTTGAGAGAATGATATACTTTCATTCAGTGATTTTAAATGATTTTATTAATCCATTCATGAGCTCTTATAATCTTATTTAATCATTTTGGAGAGCTCGTGTATTTTAATGATTGGATTTAAATTATCATTTTGTATGTTATTGTGAATGTTGGATATGAAGAGTTTTTAAATTAATTAAATGGGAGAGAGTTAATAGCTTGTTTATTGAAATGATTTATTTCATTTTATTTTTGAGAGAGTTTGTATATTTTGGGAGGAAGATTTATTAAAAAAAAAAAAAAAAAGCAGAAAAGGGAAATTGGGCAACTTTGCCCTTGATATATATTTTGTTTTGAACTTTTTGGGGGATTATTCTTTTTGGGGGAGAGAATAAAATTCCTATTTGGAAGAGGAGGAGAAAACCCCATGATTTTGGTGAATGTGTTGGGGAGATGGTGGAAGTTTTTTTGAGAAGAAATTTGTGGGTGGTACACTGTTGAAATCAGCTTGCCATTTTTTGTTTGCTGTCCAGTTTTGGAACTTGACCGTGTCTTCTTCACCGAGCATTTCTTCATTTATGTTTCGGGGAAAATTGAGGTATTTCTCTATTATTTTTCAATCTTATGTGGCTTATAAATCTCAGCATTCTCTCATGCTTCTTGAATGGTTGGTAATTTCTGATTTGAATTGTTTTAATTTACAAAATTGGAGGAATTCCTCCATTTCATTTTCTTGTATGGCTTGGGGTTTGAATGATGGCTATGTTAAAATTTATTTTTCTTCTCATTATCCTCTTAATGAAAATGAGTTTTAGGAGTGAATTTTGTGTAGAATTGTCAAGACCTCAATTGGGTCTTTGACAGATTTTTAATCGGAGCACATTTACGTTTTCCATAATTTTTTTGCCATATGTTTAAAAAAAATTTCTTTGATGCTCTTAGACCACTTGAAATAAATGGAAAATAATAATGTTTTTCAGGTAGAAGCACCCATATCTCAAATGGGTTGTTGTCCGATTTCCAATCCGGACACTTTCATTTTTAATAATTTTTTGTCTAACATGGCCGAATGCTGTTTTTGAACAACACCCTATTTTTGGCAATAAATTTATAAACTAATAGTGTATTATGTTTTTAAATGCCCATATCTCAACTGGGTCTTTGTCCGATTCGAATTCTGGGCACTTCTGATTTTGTATGCACATTTCTTGCCCAATTTGTCAAAATGACATTTCTCAAAATAGCAGCTCCTTTTCGGTCCCAAACTCAAAAATCAAGGGTATATTCTAACTTTAAACATTAAAATACGAACTGGGTCAAGCTCCGATTTAAGATCCGGGCACTTTGGAAT